>VZTD01005275.1:682156-741515 GCA_013397725.1 Rhagologus leucostigma
TTGGGGGGCTGGAGTGCTGGGGGATTTGGGGGTGGCATTTGGGATGCAGTGGAGGTGGGTAGTGAGGGTCTGGGGGACAGGGTATGGGGTGGGGGGCTACACTGGAGGCTGGAGGATGCAGGGTTTGGGGGGCTGGAGCGCTGAGGGGGTGCAGGGAGGGGTTAGGGGTTCAGGGTTTGGAGGTGCAGGGACGGGTTGGGGGCACAGGGTTTGGGGTCTATGTGGGGGCTTCGGGGCAGTGTAGGGGGTCGGTAGGAGGGCTGGGGTGCTGTGCAATGACAGCCCTGGGGTCTGGTTCCTTTCAGGGGGAGGTGTTGGGCCCACAGCAGGGTCGGGGAGCAGGGGGAGAGCTGAGTGGGGCCTGTGGGGTGCAAGGAGTGAGCCATGTGGTGGGGAGGGGGCTGCAGGGCCAGCCCCAGGGCCAACAGCCAGACCAGGACTTTGTTTTTGCTGTGAATGTCCCAGAACTTTGTGTGTCACAGGATTTTTCCTACCGAGGCTCAGCCCCAGAGAAGCCAGGGGGGTGGGACTCGGCGCTTCCATCCCTGAGGTGAGGGAGGAGCAGGTGAGTCGTGGGATCCCCGCGTGTCCCTCCTGGGCAGGGGTTCGGGGTCTGTGGGCTGGGGAAGGGCTGCTGGGTGGTGCCAGCCAGCCTCACCCGTGCCCGAGAGCAGCTCCCAGGTGGGCTCCGTGCTGGGCCTCACCTGTGCAGTAACAGGTGTGAACATTCATGAAGCATTTTGATGGTCATGTATGATACTGCATACAACAGCTGCACCCCTAATCCAAGGAAAAACGGGTTAAATTGGGGTTTTTAATGTATACTGAGCCTTCTTTCGAACACGTTTTGCAAAATCGAACTCTCTCAGGTATGGCAATCAGAACTTGGGTACTTGATTTATCACTAAGATACTGTTTGAGTTGCAATTTTGTTCCCCACTAGCAGGGCATAGTGATAAGGTGGTTTCTGCACTTGAGCAAATGTAAAGCTTTGTTGGAAGTTGTGCACTTTGCTCTCCTGTTCCGTGTTTGGTTTCTCTCCTGCAGCGGGGGGTTCACCTGGGGACAGCTCAGGGGACTGTGTGCCCTGGCAAGCGTGGGAAGAGAGAGGGAAAGGGGAAGGCCTGTGCTGGGAACCTGGCACCACAGCGAGCCCGGCTTCTGGCAAAAATTCCTTGCCAAAATAAGAAGTCCTTTTCCTGTTTGTTGTTGCTGTGGGATGGGTGATCCGTGCTTTTGGAGGTGCTCATGGTAGAGATGCTTTTGGGAAGGGTTTTAGGGAGAGCTGGGGGTGGGATGATGCTTCAGTTAACACTGATCCAGGGGATGGGTCTGTGTAGGACAGGGGGCTCTGGTTTTAGCTGCATTCCTGGGTGAACATCTTGGTTATTTCTTTTCAGGTGGCTGGACCGAGGGGTGGTTGTGCAGGATGGTGAGAGCTGCTCTTGCTGTTTGGCTATACCTGTGTGGTTTTCTGGGTTATCACAGAAGGGTTTGGGCTGGAAGGGACCATAAAGATCATCTCCTTCCAACCCCTGCCCTGGGCAGGGACACCTTCCACTGTCCCGGGTTGCCCCAAGCCCCGTCCAGCCTGGCCTTGAACACATCCAGGGATGGGGTAGCCACAGCTTCTCTGGGCACCCTGTGCCAGGGCCTCACCAAGCTAATTCCCTAAATACCCCATCTAACGCTTCTCTCTGCCTGTTGAAAGCATTCCCTCTTGTCCTGGCACTACATGCTCTTGAGAAAAGTCCCCCTCCAGCTTTCCTGTAGGTTATAGAAGGCAGTTTTGCCTAATTGGATGGTGAACATGAATAAAATCCGTTTCTCAAAGCTGACTTTCTTTCTTTCTTCATATTTAATACTTTAGTGCGTGGACAAAGTGGGGAGGTGTTTAACTGCTGCAGGTGGCTGTGCAGGCAGGCAGAGAACTGACACCGGGGCTGTGTCACCCTGCAGGTGTCACACCCAGTCGTGCTTGGGGAGCTCTAGGGCAATCAGATGCTGAATTGAACTCAGCAGTGCTGTGGGATTGGGGAGCAGCTCGGTGTGCCAAGCTCCCACCTCCGCTAGAGGGTGTGGAGCTCCGCAGAATCCTTGGTTTTCAGGGAAATGGGAAAGCTGGGAGCCTTTCTGTAATCGGATGCACAGGCAGCCAGGCCATGGCGGGATTACATCGTCGGGAGATCCCTGCTCTGTGCCCTGGCAGCAGCCCAGGCTGCTCGTGCATTACACAACTGCCAGCCGGGCTCGGAGCGTTCTGTGGGATGGCCCTGGCCGGCCTGCAGCCAGGAGGAGCGGCTGCGGTGTGCCGGGGAGGCAGCTCCGCTGTGGGTTTGATCAGGTGGTGCCCGCCTCCGGCCGAGGTTGCTTGGAGGGATAACTTGCACATGCCAAATTTTCCCTCTCGTTCTGCTTGGGGAGCAAAATGTAACTAAACAACAGGGACAGATGTTTCACTTGCACAAGGGCCTGGCTCCTAGATTTCCCTTCCTAGAGGGAGTTTCCACTCGGTCTGCGACATTCCCGAGCCAAGCCCAAGACCAGTGTGCTGTGAAATTCCATAAGCCTGTGCTGCTGGCTGGGCTGTGTGTGCTCCCTGTGCCTGTGGGATGTGCTGCAGAGTCTGCTCAGCTCGTGGTGGCCACGTTGGCTCCTTGGCCAGGAACAGGATTTCTTGCTAAATTCTGCTTCCAAGTGTCTCGCTAAGAATGAATTCCTGAGCAGAACTGGAGCCAGCAGTGCTGCCTTTGCTCCAGCACTCGGTGCCTGGGGGAGCACCCAGAGCAGAGCTGGGTGTCTTGGTGAGGAGGTGATGCTGTGGATGGGGATGTGGAGGAACACAGGCTCCTCTCCAGCTGCTGGTACCGTGTGGGTCTGCAGACATTTCAGAGTTGGATCCGTCTGGGAGGGGAGCAGCTCCGCAGGCGGGTGGGATGTGCAGCTCTGTGGGGTCAGGAGGGCCCGAGGCCTCCACATCCTGCCAGGGACATCCCGTCAGAGCCCTGGGCATGGAGAGAGCTAACTGGCCTCTCCAGGAACCTTCTTCAAAGAATCCCAAGGGAAGGTGCCCTAGAGGGAAGAGGGGTGCCAGAGAGCCGGGTAATATCCAAGGATCACTTCTTCCAGACTCAGTAACATCCCTAGGGGCAAGGAGTGGAGCAAAAGGGGCAGGAGAGCTGCAGGCATGGACATGGAACTCTGTCAGGAGAGACAGTGAGGTGGAAGAAGGGACAAGCCACCCAGGATGAATATAGGGATGGTGTCAGAGTGTGCTGTGGTGTGCTCATCCACGGCCAGGAGTGCTGATGGGAGGGAGGTCAGAGACTGTGTCCCCCGGTGCCAGATCCTGGTCCAGAGCCAGCTGTGGAGCAGCAGCCAGGATCATAACCCAGGCAAACAAGCATGAAATGGATATTTATGTGTATAATGAGGAAGGAGGCAGAGGTGCTTGCATAGGCACCCGTGTCTTACCTCCACAGCAGCCAGCCCAAATCCCAAGCACTGGGGCTGGGCTGGGATCTGGTCAGGTCCTGTGTGGGGAGATGCCCAGGCTGTGGGGAACAGAAGCTGGGGGCAGCTGCCAAGGTGGGGCAGGTTGGTGAGCAACGGGGAAACCTCTCTGTCCTCCAAAGCACAGCCCAGAGAGGGCCTGGCTGTGCCTGTGGTGTCTCCCCTCGCATTAAGCCCAGCCCTGCTCCAAGGCTGCCTTCTGCTCTCCCCTGCTCTGCTCCTGGTTTGTGCTGAGGCTGGAAGAGCTCTGAGCTCTGTGCCTGGCTGGCCCTCGAGCCGGGGCAGCAATCAGCTCACGCTGTGTTATGTAAGGGTTCGAACTTTGCCTTGTTGGAAGCGGAAATGTCTGGACTGCTCTGATCTCTGCAGGAATTGCGAGTGTGGAGATTTGGGGCTGTGGCCACTTCTGCTGGGTAAACAGCCAGAGAACTGCCTGTTTGCCACCTTTCCTCTCCCTCCACCACCCACTGAAGCTGCTCTGGCAGCTCTCTTGGAGGGTGACACCCGGGAATAGCGCTGGCAACCAGCAGTGCAGCCCAGACCCTTCCCCTCGGCACCGCTCAGCCTCGGTGAAGGCTCACCTCTGCTAAAAGGCTGCTTTTAGCTGTTCCCTCGGGAGCTGTTTTCAGGTCTGGCTGTAGCACTGCTCTTCCTTCAGCAGCAGCTGAAATCCTTTGGGCACAGGCTGCAGGAAGGACACGTCTGGTGTCTCACTGCCCTGACCCTGGGGAAGGACGAGGTTGGGCTGGGCACAGCTTGAGCATCCTTGGAGCTCTCAGCTCCCACCAGAGCCAGGATTGCAGGGCGAGAGATGATGCCAATCATTCTGCTGTGATGATGAAGGGAGGGGGCAATCAAAGAAAGCTTAAAAAAAAATATATTTATTTTTAAGAAATCTGCCATGGCTCCAAGTTGGACCTTGCGGCCAGAGGTGAGCCGGCTTAATTTGACAGCTATTTCTTAAATATTTTAAAAGCTGCCTGAAATAAACTGAATGCTTCCGAGTAGTGACCTAAATTCCACTTGCTGTAAATTTCATTAGAAAGTGGATTTGTGTGCCTGCCAGGCTGCTTTGCAGCTTCATTGATCTGCCCAAACCATGTGCTGTGCAAGTGCCTTCCTCAGCAGATTTTTAAAGAGCTCACTGCTGTGTGCTGCCAGCCCAGAATGTGACTCGTTTTCTTCCTTTTCTCTCCTCTTCCTCTTTTTTTTGTTTCCTGGTGCAAATGCATCATTTGTTTACTAATCACGTCGCATCATTAGCTGCACAGAGTCATCCCACCGGCTGCGTGGGCACGGAGGGAGCAGCTGGGAAGGAAAATGTCACTCTCTTCAGCTCGCTTGATGTGCTTTGCTCCCAAATCCCCATCCCACGCCATGAAGGCCAAAGACTTTCGCAACCCCGGGAGCTGCCAGCAGCTCTCTGCTCTCCAGCACTGTCACCCGTGGTTCTGACACCGGCTGGAAAAAGCCTCCTCCCCTCCTGCTGTCCCCAAAGTGCTGCCTATCCCTGTGCAACCACAGCTTTGGATCTCGTGGAGAGGTGTGATGGTAGCACAGATGGCACAGACTGAGCCTCACCAGGGAAAGTAGCCTGAGGACATGTGGGACTGCCACACCTGTGGATGCAGGAGCAACCTGCACCTCCCCAGGCCTGAGCAGGGGCACACAGGTGATGCTGAGTTCCCTTTCTATAGCAGTGTGTTTGCAGCCCACCTGCCGGCGTTAAAGGGAGTGTGGGGGGCTCTGTGCAGCACCCCAGCTGTCTCTGTTACATGTTTGGTTTCTCTCCTGCAGTGGGGGGGTTCAGCTCCTGTGTTGTCAGACTCGGAGCAATTGCCTGGTTGGGCTGAATTACTGGGTGAGGGGAAGGTGTGTTCCTGTAGCCCTGAGGTTGGATACGCAGCCCTGCCTGCCCCATGGGAGCCCTATTCTAGGGCTGTCCCTGTGCCCCTTCTGCTCCTGTGGGGACCCCCAGCCTGGGGAAAGGTTACATGACAGCATGAAACCCAAGTTTGGGAAGCCCCATGGCCTTGCTGTGGTTCGGGGGGATTGGACACCCTGGGCACTGTACGTGGAGCAGGCAGACTGTGCTGGAAATAAAGGCCTAACCCACAACCCCATCCTTCGGGAATGAAGTGCTGGCACCTGGCAGGAGCTCTGACAGCTCTTCCCAGTTCACAGCGCGAGGCAGAGCTGGCTTTTGAAGAGAAGCTTTCCTGCCCAAGGACAGTCCCAGCACTGCCAGGCTGGCGTGGAAAACAGACAGCCCTGGCAGCAAGCCCAGGGGTGGGTTTGGGCCAGGAGGGCACGCTCATGTTGAAGGGATGTCTAAGGGGATTGGTTATCGTAGAAATGGTCTCCAAAGGGTGAGATTACAAAACGTGGGTTTCCCTCAGCTGTCTCCAGACATGGAGCCTGTGCAGGTGGGAATATGGGAGGACAGGAAATACTCCAAACCCACCCAGAGGGGTGTCTAGTGTCAAGGATGGAGGTTGGAGAGAAATATTCCCCTCTTCTAACCGCTGTCTATGACTGAACATTGTGAAGAGACATTTGGAGGGGGGTTTGGTGCTCCTCTTGCTGTGTGGGTGACGAAAGTGGGAAGAAATCCCTGCCTTAGAGCTGTGGAACATGGGATTGTCCTGCCTCCTGATGAGGAGGGGGCTTTCTTGGGCTGAGTTGTTGCATCCAAGCAGCAGCAGCCTTTCCACTGCCTTCCCTTCTCCTTTGGCTGCCAGCACAGGGGATGCCGAGTGTGGGATCCTGGCTGTCCTCTGCTCTGGGAGAGGTGCTGCTTCACCTCCGCTGTACAACTGTGATTTATTTTCGGAAGTTAAACCTGAGGTCTGACAAAGACCCCACAGCTTGGGCCAGCAATATGGGTTGTCCTGGGGACAGGGCCTTGCTGGCTGTCAGCATCCAGACTAGGGCTAAATTAATTTCCCATAAATCTGAAATGCTCTGCCAGTTTCCCGGGTTCTCAGCATCTCTGCTGGAGTTTCCTATTATTTATTTCCCTGAGGTCTTCAATGTGCAATAGGTTTTGCAGAGGTGATGACCCACCTCCCATCCCCTCCTGCTGCCAGCACCCAGAGCCTTTCCTTATTCCAGCTCTTGATGAGGGGTGTCTCTTGTGGCCCCAGGTGGCTTCACCTCCCCAAGCCTCATCTGCCCCCAGCGGCAGGAAAGGCAGGGAGGAAGGAGAGTTGGAGGCAACAAGTCTCCTGGCTCTGTCCTGCTTTGGGGCAGTGTGGGTGGTTCAGCCCCTTTGAGGGGGGGCTCTGCAAGCTCACCCGTCCGTGCCTGGCAGAGAGGCACCAGGACTGTGCCAGCCTGGCCGTGAGCGGGCGCTGGGATGGCACCGGGAGCTTCCCTGCCTCGGTTCCCTGCCCAGCGCAGTGAGGCTGCAGCAAGTGCAGCTGCACTTGTGAGTGCTGAGCAAAGGGCTGGTCAGGGTGGAGCTGCCAGGGACAGTCGGATTTAAGAGTTGGGAGTGTCACCAAAGCAGCAGTTTCTCTCTGCAACCCTTGGGGGCTTAAGTGAAAAATAAAACTTCTGTCTATCTCCTTCCTTGTGCTTTCTCATCTCCGCCAACGGAGCTGAAGATGGGAGAGGATTTTTCCCTATATTTAGCTTTGGAGAAATTGCTATAACTAATCGGCTTTAGGATTCTGCGTTCTCTCTTTTATTTTATCTTTTCCTGTCACGAAGACCTTGTCATGTGGCTGTGCAATTCGCTGGCTCTCTGTTTGCTGGGCTTTCATGCAGTCAATTAATAACCCGTAAAAATAACACCTCCAGCTGTTCCACTTGCAGCTGCCAGGCTGGAGTCTAATTACGGGGCCTTGGATCCCAAATCCTGCTTTGCATGTAAAAGTGCCAGTGAATAGGAAGAGGCAGAGGAGATGGCAATGCAAAAAAGGAATGTGGTTTGGGATCTATTTTTAGCCTTTTCAAGCCAAATGTAAAAAGACCCTTAGGCTGCTCGTGTCCTGCTGAATGTGATCACATGCACGATATTGTTCCCATGGCACAGCGCAGCAGCCAGGGTGGGTTGGGGGTTATTTTTGGCAATTAGCTTGCCTACATTGCAAACCTCCTTCTGGGTTAGTTTGCACAGTGCCGTGTTGTGGCTCACATCCATGTGCTAACGGGTTTATTGCAATCAGCTCCAGTTGTCTCTGTGTTCCCGAACGTGCCAGTGCAGTGGTGGGGAGGGGAGGCACACAGCTGCTCACCCAGTGCATCACACAGAGTGGTTGGTGGTAAAGGGGTGCTCGGCCTCCCTCCAAAAACCTTTTCCTGCTGACTGTGATACAAAATTAATTTAGCTGGGGCTCTGGTGGATAGGGGATGGCCTCCCTCCCGTGTCATCCTGTCTGTCGTGCACCCTCATCTGCTTGCCAAGCTGGATGTCATCTCTGGGTGAACTGCTGGGCAGATTTGTCCTCTGCTTCTCTGGAGCCTCTGCTGGGCTGGTTCTGCCTCAACTCCCACCACGGCCATACTCACCTGCCTCGTGCCTCCTCTTGGGTGCTCAAGACCACTCTCTTTTCTTGCTTCCCACAGAAGTGGGCCACACAAGGGCCCAGGTGCTTGGGGGGTGCTGGGGATGGGGCACAAAGAAAGCACTGGCCTCATTTCCAGTCTCTCTCCAGGGAGCTGTCCTGGGCGTGTCAGTCCTTTCCATCACTGGGCTCTTGTTTAATTCAGACTCAGCCTGGTTGTGACCGGAAGTCACATTAGTTCATTAGTTAATTTAAATACTTAATGGTCACACATTAGTCTGTAGTCACCAGCTTGAAACCATGACTGCAAATAGGCTTCCTGTGCTGGAGACCATCCTCTTTGTCAAAACAAGTTATTTGGAGACTGATATTGGAACCTGCCCTCAGAAAAAACTCGACACATCCCGCTTGCACAGGGGTTGCAGAGCCACCCCTGTGGCAATTCCACCTCTTCCTTGTCTGCTCAGGCTCCCCCTGACAACCACCAGAGCCAGGAGGTGTTAAACATCTTCTCTCTCATCCCTTGGGTAATGGAGCCACACTCTCAGAGGGTGTCCCTTCAGCGGAGCTCTGCTACCAGTTCACTTATCCAGGGACAGAGGATGCCATCAATCCATCCAGTCTTGCTCGGCAAAGAGATTGCAAACGTGGCTTTCCATCACGTGCTACATTAGCCAAATTAATTGCAGGACTGACAGCCAGCGGTGCTCGAGGCCGAGACAGATTAATGCTGCAGCCGTGTCAGAATCAGCGGAGCTGCTGCTTGCACTGTGCCAGCTCCCTGGCTGCAGCCAGCCCTCTGCTCAGCCGTGCCCTCTGCCTCACACCTCTTCGGAGCGCTGAACTCTGCAATCACTGACACAGACAATTCAATTGGAAGGAACATCTGTCTCAGAATTGTGCTCCCATTCAGGCTGCCGCCGCCGCGACGGGGTGACATTTTTCATGCGTCTTGCCTGCTTTCTTTAATCTCCTAAACACAGGCACGCCTGTGGAGCACAGGAAGGTTCCTCCCCCGTGAGAAGGAGAAAGAAATTAGCCAGCAGATCGAGCGTGTATAGCAAATAATGAGATTGCCTTGGATACAGGAGCGGAATTCATGCAAAGAATGATGCTGATCGGAGACGATAAGCGGCATTTCTGGGGTCTGCAAACAGCGTCACAAAACTTGCGTTTCAAGTTCTGAGACACGCGTGGATGAAGGCTGCCGGCGCAGGCCTGATCCACAGACTGTGAGTTAAAAAATAAACCCTGAAATAGCAATACTGGTAGTTATTTTGGTCTGCAAGTGCCTCATAATGCCTCATTTTCCTCCAGGCACAGGAATAAGCTGTACAGACACAGGCACTGTGATGCTGGCAGAGCAGCAGCCACAAAGGCAACTTGTCCTGACAGAGCTGCACTGAAAGGTGCTGTGTTTGCCCAAGGGTGCAGACCCAGCTCTAGTGGAGTCAGTGTGTCCTTTAAAGGGAGATGGATTTGTGCAATACTTTCAATAGTAAGTAATTGTTTCTTATTACTCCTCTCATATTAAAAAAAATAATAATTATCAACATGTTAGAGGTAAATAGGGATAAAGTCTCTACCCGGTGAGTGACCCAGCAGCTTGATTCAGTGCTTGTTGAAGCAGCTGAGAGTATTTGTACTGTCAGACTCATTAAAAGGAGGGATGGTGAACAGCCTTTGTTTTTATTTTTATAGGAAATTTACTCATCGTTTCTGCTGAGCCTTTGGCTGAGACTCATATTTTTCTAAGGATTGAGTGATCAGATCCTGGCAGTGCTTTAAGTCATTTAAAGAGACAACTGGAAACAGGCTGTTCCCTGTGAGGCAGGTACCAGGCAGCTCCCAGGCAGTGGCACACGGACACAAGGGCTGTTTCCAAAGGCAAGCAGAAAAGCTGGGCGTTCCCAGCTGCCCAGTGAACCCTTCCTCGCTCACAACTCCAGCTCCCTGTATTATCAGCTTGACATCTTCAGCAACAATAAAACACCTCAGCAAATCAGTTATTATCCAAGTGGTTTTCCCTTTATTCCCTTTACCTTAATTTCCTTTACTGGAAGAAAGGTCATGGGGGCGAGTTCTCTTTAGCCTGTGCCACCTCCTGATGTCTGAGGGATAAAATAACCTGGTGGGAGCCCCAGAGGGCGTCCCCTGCTCCTCACAGTCCCCCGAGAAAACAGTGCTGTCAGGCTTCTAGGTGTTACAAACATCCAACACAGGTATTGGAATAAATGTTGGATCTGATGCTTCATTCGGAATATCCACTCCACCAGCTCCTCACATTTCATTATCTCCGTACGAGCAGCCCCCCCTGCACCACCTGCTCACTTTTGTTTTAGCATCGCACGGCTCTTGAGCAGCAACACGGAACTCGAGGCAGGGAGCCTTGGATGGTTACGGGCTTTGCAGGGAGAGCATGGGAATAAGGGCTGGGATGTGTGCCACACGCTCGTCCCGACTCATCTATTTTATGAATCAGGACTCAGTCCTATTTGCTAATGTTTGTCTGCGTAACCTTTGCTGTCAGTGGTGCCGGTGCTCTGATGTCAGCTGCTGGACTCCGAGCGCTGGCAGCTGGTGTCCCTGGCCGGCTCCCAGCCTACAATTCAATTTTCCTACCAGTCACTTGAGAAGACAGGAAAAAACATGTTTCTGCCTGTTTGTGGCATCAAGACATAAAGGGCTCCAGTCTACAAGGTCATTTATAGCTTTTCTGCAGGAAAGGTCAGATAAATCAAATAGTGGTATAAAGTTAATACACCTTCACTCATGGTGCAATAAACGTCAGTAAACTAAGGCTGGTTTAATCCTGAATAAAAATCTCATCACAGAGTTTAACACCTTCTAGATACTGTACGTTACCATCCCCTCTCTGAACACAGGCCAGTCTGGAGATATTTTACCCTCATCCCAATCTTATGAATAGTGGAAAACTACTGCAGAGCTAAAAGGCAGGAGTGCCTGGGAATAAGGGAATCACCCAGGAAGTGAGGAGCTCTGGTCTCCTTTCTCATACTCCCTCACTGTGTGACTTTTCCTATGGCATTTTGTGAGCCTCAGTATTTATACCTGCATATTGGGATTATTAGTATCTTCCCTGCCGTTATGAAGGGCTTTAAGATCTCCAGAGATACTTGGAGAAATTTTTCCTCCTGTTCACTGTTTCCTGTCCAGGGAGCTTACAAAAATATGTACAACTGTAATGCATGGGCACATTCAGGTCTGTGTCTAGAGGGCTGAACTTGGGGGTCACAGTTACTTCTCAGAGAAAAGGAGTGAAGGAGTTCACACATCCTCACATCCAGCTTTACCAGTTTGTCTCTCCCTAGACTGACAGGAGAAAGCAAAAATGGTGACACCTAGTGAAATACCTGTGATGTATTAAACAAAAACTGTGTAAACCAGAATCAGTGTCCCCAGGGCACAGCTCTGTTCCATTAACTGTTTGTCACTCATCATGCTTAATTATTATTTCCATCGTGCTGGCAGTGGTATAATTTGGGACCATTTCCATGTTTTTAAAGGTTTAGGAAGCAGGTATTTATTTCAATGCAGCCAGTAGTACATTAAAATTTCCACTGTCTCAGGACTGATTTGTTAGGGAACGGCTCTTGAAGCACTTCAGTGTGTCTGAACTCAAACTCTCATCCCTTTTCCACGTATTTTAATAAATGTATGGCTTAGCATCAAGACCTTGAGTGAACATGTTCTCTCTTGTTATGAACTGCTGACAAGCTCCTCTCTTTAGTACAACAGCTCTGAAGATGAGACCTGCTGGACAGTAAGAAGGCAGAATCGCTTCACTTTTCTTCGCTGCCTGGGATGCAAACAAAAGAAACCAAAGCAAGTTCCTGCCTGCTGAAATTCCAGGAGCTTGAGCTGCATTCCAGCATGGCTGAGAGGCGTTTTGAATCTTTTCTCATATGCATCAGCCCTGCACTGCTCCCAAGCAACTGCACTTTCAGTTAGTTATTATTAATAGTGAAGGATTGACTACCAATAGTTCTCATTAATTTCCATGGCAATATTGCCTGAATCAAGATAACAATTGCTTCGAGTTGTGTAACCAAAGTTCATAACGTGAAGGAATGCAATCCAGGGAAAGTGCTCAGATGGAGGGAAGTGACCGACCTTGCATAACCTCCCTAAGGCCAAACTTCCCTTCATATCTAGCAGGCTGCATTCCTAATTTTCCAAAAATATGGAACGGTTGCACTTTCAGCCTGTGTCCTCTGGGCTTCAGTCTCCAGCATGCCTCACAGCTTTCCTGAAACACTTCACCCACACATTTATTCCTTTAGATTCCTCCTAATGATGCATGGCTGGAGCTTCCATAAGAGAAGATACAACAGGAAAATAAAAAATAATAGAAAAATTTAAACCCGTATTACTTTCCTCTTCTTTGTCTATCTTGCTAAGATTGTTGTTCCTGCAGAAAACAGCCAAGACTACAATTGATTTAGACATTAAATTACGTATTTTCACTCTATCAATAAATTCCAAATACCTTCAAAAGTCCAAATAAAGCTTTTCTGGTTACCTGGCCATTTGGTTAGGTAGAATAGTGGCGGTCGGTAAGAATTAAAACATTTCCCAGAATCTAAAGAGGGAAATGTTATGAACAAAGAGGAATCTGAGTGGGCGTAAATTCCTCTCCCTGCTATGCTGGCAGGATTATATCTCAGGCTTTCAGAGCAGGAAAAGGATGTTGCAGGCATAATGGCAGGGAATATCAATCAGATAACTAAATTTAATTACAGTTAACTAGTTAACTTCAGCTACATGAAGGCAACTGGCCAATTGCCACAGCAGAAATGAGATTCAAAGGAACAATTTCTCAACACATTAAACAACTTCTTGTAAGGACTAGTTCAGACAACAGGCTATGCTTGACTAACTTTAAAAGACACAAGGTTCGTGTAAGAAAGAATGGTAGCTTAATCCCTCATGAGTGGTAACCACAAATTCAGCTTTCCTAGGGAAAGAATTGCATCAAAATGTCAGGATACGACTCTGAATTTTAGTAGATTTATATTCTGAGGGAGCCATTAATAAAAGATATTGTGGGTAAACAAAACGTCTCAATAGCGCTGTTGAAGGAGCAGAGACATGAGCTCCTAACTTTCAAGTCCTTATTTTAACACAGTTTGTGATACTCCGGTACTGTAAAAAACACCATTGTACTTCTTGCTTTTAGTACATCACAGTTAAACCATGCACGGTGTGAGACTGAGCTCTTTGAGGCATCCCAGACTGCAAATACCCTAGGCTAGGTAAGTGCTGGCTGATTATGGGCACAGAGGAGAGGCAGAAAGATGCTCCAGCGGCAATCGAGGCAGGTCGCTGCACTCCCACGCCACCACAGCCCTGGAGCACCGAGTGACTCTGGCACGGCTGTGCTGACTCCGTGCTGTGCCATTGTCCTGAGCTGACCTCACCCGATGGTGCCTGAAACCCACCCAGAGCCCCCCAGAGCCCTGCGCCGAGGGAGCCACGAGGGCTGTGGGACAACAGGATGCTCAGGAGGCTGAGGGGAGGTACCTGCAGAAGGTGCCATGTCCCGCTGTCCATGTCCTCCTGCACCCGGGGTGTGTGTACATAACTCGGTGTGTGTACATGGCTGTGTGTGTACATGTGTGTCTGTACATGTGTGTGTGTACATGTGTGTGCGTGTGTACATGTGTGTGCGTGTGTACATGACTGTGTACATGGCTGTGTGTGTACATGTGTGTGTGTGTGTACATGTGTGTGTGTCTGTACATGTGTGTGTGTGTGTACATGGTTGTGTGCCTGTACATGTGTGTGTGCCTGTACATGGCTGTGTGTGCCTGTACATGTGTGTGTGCCTGTACATGGCTCTGTGTGTGTGTGTGTACATGGCTGTGTGTCTGTACACGGCTGTGTGCCTGTACATGTGTGTGTGCCTGTACATGGCTGTGTGTGCCTGTACATGGCTGTGTGCGTGTACATGTGTGTGTGCCTGTACACGGCTGTGCGTTTGAGGGGGACTCTGCCCCTCCGCCCCGCTCAGGTGAAATGCCACCTGGAATAGCGTATCCAGCTCAGAGGCTCCTGCACAGGACATGGACATGTTGGAGTGAGGCCAGAGGCACCAAGATGATTGGAGGGTTGGAGCAGTTCTGACATGGGGAAAGGCTGCGAGAATTGGGATTGCTCAGCCTGGAGAAGACTTCGGGGTGACCTAATTGCAGCCTTCCAGAATAGAATCACAGCATCTGCTGAGTTGGAAGGGACCCACCAGGATCACTGAGTCCCAACTCCTGGCCCTGCACAGGACACCCCAAGAGTCCCACCATGTGCCTGACAGCATTGTCCAAACACTCCTTGAACTCAAACAGGCTTGGTGCTGTGACCACCTCCCTGAGGAGCCTGTTCCAGTGCTCAACCACCCTCTGGGTAAAGAACTTTTTCCTCATATCCAACCTAAACCTCCCCTGACTCAGCTTCATGCCTTTCCTAAAGGGAGCCTACAAGGAAGATGGGGGGAGAGTCTTTACCAGGGCGTGTAGTGACAGGACAAGGGGGAATGGCTTCACACTGACAGAGAGTAGGTTTAGATTAGTTTAGTCATCACTCCTGGAGGTGTTTTAGAAAAGACTGGATGTGGCACTTAGTGCCATGGTCTAATTGGCAAGGTGGTGTTAGGTCCTAAGTTGGACTTGGTGATCTTAAAGGTCTTTTCCAACCTAACCGATCCTGTGATTCTGTGATTAGAGATCTGGAAGAAATCCTTCCTTGTGAGGGTGGTGAGGTAGTGGAACAGAGCATCTGTGGCTGCCCCCACCCCTAATGTTCAAGGCCAAGCTGGACAGTGCTCGAAGCAACCTCGTCTATTGTAAGCTGTCCCTGCCCAGGCAAGGGGCGAAACTGGATTTTTTTTTTAGGATTCTTTCCCACGCACACCATTCCACGACCCCACAACCGACTCTCCCCTCACGTCTGCCGGGCACCCCGCGCCGCCCANCGAGGAGCGGTCGGCGCTGCCCGTGGTGGACGGGGGGTGGTGGTAATGATGATGGTGGTGGTACTGGTGATGGTGGGGCGGGGGTCGCCGTCCTCGGGCGGGTCAGGGCGGCGCCGCGGCCGCTGCGCTCCGGCCACCCCGGACAGGCGGCTGTGGCCGGGTCCCTCCAGGCAGCGCGGGGCTGTCGCAGGTGTCCCGTCCCCTCCCGGCGTGTCCCGGAACCCTCCGGGGCAGCGCGGAGCTATCACAAGTGTTCCTCCATCCCGGATCCCTCCCGGGGTGTCCCGGATCCCTCCGGAGCAGCGCGGAGCTGTCACAAGTGTCCCTTCCCCTCCCGGGCTGTCCCGGTCGCTGCGGGCTGTCACAGGTGTCCCGTCCCCTCGCGGGCTGTCCCGGATCCCTCCGGGACAGCTCAGGGCTGTCACAGCTGTCTTGCCATCCCGTCCCTTCCCGGGGTGTCCCGGTTCCGCCGCGGCGGGAGGAACGCGGAGTTTCTTTGTTGTGTAACTCTTTTTGTCCGGGGATTAGAGAGGGTTTGCGGCTGTTTGTGCTGATTCAGGTGGTTTTTTTTTTTTAAAAAAAGCGGGGTAGTCATGGGTAAATTCTTCTCGGGGCTGGGATGTCGGAGAACTTTCCTGTGGCTCGGGGGGTTGTTGTTGGCTCCGGCCGGGGCCGGGGAGCCGCCGAGCCCCGCTGCCTCAGCCCCGGGGCCGGGAGCGCTCCCGCAGCGCTGCAGGGACGTGGGAGCGCCTTACGGACAGAAAAGTGAAGCGAACTTGGTGTAGCGAACCCATTTCTCGCTAAAATGAGGCTGGCTCGCAGCCCGCGATTCATCTGCGAGTGCTACTGCCAGAATTTTTCAATAAACGTAATTGCAGTCGAGCGAGTTCGGGTCAAGCACTTTGCCGGGTAGAGCAGGCACGAAGCCTTTGGAGTAATTCCTCTCCGTGTTGCCAGTTATTTTTTTCTGGCCGCATAGTGGAATTTTTCTCGGAGTTTTTTTCCCCTAGCTGTCTCATAAGTTTCTCTCTCAAAAGTTTCAATTTTTTTTTGAGATGATCAAGAAATGCCCTTGATCATCAGTCTGTTTTAGTCATCCATTTTTTTTCCTTCTTTCTGAAAACAAGCATTTTTAACACTTGTTTTTAAACCTCTTTTTGTTCTTTCTGTATTTCTTTCTTGGGTTTTTTTGGTGGGTTTTTTTTTTTCCTACAGGGCAGCCCACATACCGTGCTGGGGGACTAGGAAATGCTTCTCTGCCTGTCGCTGGGATGTGTCAGTGTTTGGTTCTCAGCAGCAGCACAGGAAGTCTCACCATCCTGACAAAGAGTCATAAAATATGTTGAAGATTTGTTACTAAAAGTGGGCTGAAAATGTGCTAATTTTATGTTGTTGTTTGAAGAAATGATAAGTCATTTCTGACAGAAATATATATATATATAGCTTTTCAGGGCTCTGTTGGGTCTTAAAAAAGGTTGTCAGGGAATTGTGAAGGATTTCCTGTGGAACTGCTGGCGTGGTACCACGCACAGACTAATTGTAAGAGAAAATTGAAAATGGCTTCCTACGTCTGACAGATGGTTTTAAAAATTTCTTTTTCAGGTTTGAGTTGATCTCACTAAACTGCAGCCATGGTGCAGAAGTACCAGTCCCCCGTACGGGTGTATAAACACCCTTTTGAGTTAATTATGGCTGTAAGTATTAATTTTTGCTGTAATTTCCTTCTTGCCAGTTCTTTGTGTTGCTGAGTACTTGCTGGGCTTTGTTGATAGATACTGTAGAACATACAAAGCTGAAAACAATATGCAAAATATGAGAGCTATGTGTTTCAATGTTTTTTCTCTGCCCAGAGTATTTTCTTAAGGTAATGTGCTCTCCTTTTCTGCCAAAGCTTAGGTACAGTTTACAGATGTATTTGAAAGTTAGAGCAAAAGTAGGATTGAAGTGTACTGGAAGTTCATTACTGGGGGCAGATGCTTCTAGAACGGGAGGAAATATCATGTACATTGATTAAAACATTGTTATGGTTGTGTCGTCATCAGTGTAGAGTGTCCGGAATTAGAGAGCACAGAGAAAGCCATGGAAGCAAGGGTATGCCTGAATGAAAAGGGAGAAAGGACACTGGTAACATTTCCAGGGAAGGGAAGAAAAAGCTTGGTAGGGAGGCCAGAGAGATGAACAAAAAGCCTTTTGGGTGCGTGCTGCTAATTTGTGTGATAGTGTTACAAATAGTAATTAAAAGGAAGAAATCTAGTTAGGTTGCCTTTTTTTTCCTCTCTCTCCTCCTCTCCCTCCCTTTTTCTTCCTTTCAGAAGACAGAGTGGAAGTAGGTATTTGACATTTTAAAGTATGTTCAGTTGAAAGCACAGCTGTGGGGCTCTTAGGAGTTACAAAGAACAATTAAGGAGTTTTTCCCTGATAAAACCAGTTAAAACTGAACTGTAATTTAAATAATAATTGTTTGATTTTGCCTGCCGAAAATACTATGTTTAATGGCTTCAGAGGAGAGTTTTAATAGTGCTCATAGTGTAAATATTTAGATAGATCACATGATTTGGAGTGCACAGTTCCTTACAGAAGTGATCCTTTGCAGTCACAGGGCAAAAAAGGATTAGATCGCTCTACAGGGAACACTGGCATTTCTTTTTATCTTATTGCTGAGGCTGCCTCTACTGGTACACATGTAGGTCTCGCTCTTGCAAACACTTTCAAGGCAGAGAGTGGTTATTTTGCTGAGCAGTGAAGAAGCCAACTGTGGTATGTGTCAGGTCTTTTATGACTAACTCTGACAGCTGGGCTTCAGGTGGTCTCTCAGTGAAATCTGATGGTGTCTGTGACTTTAGCTTTCAGTGAAGTTACACTGGCTCGTAGATCAATCAGCCAAAATTAGTTTCTTAAATGAAATTCCCTGGCTGTTGGCTAAACTGATGAGTCTTTCCCCTGTTGCTGAATTGACGGCAAAATTTCTTCCCCTGAGTTATTTCTTCAAGGATATTTTGAGTCAAAATGCTGACATCAGGATTGTCCACAATGCTTTGCTGGGTGTAATTAGAAACGCTTCTGACTATTAGCATTGAACAGAGTTCTCAAACTGTTCTGTGTCTTGGGGATAATATATGAAGAATAATATTTAACAAATATAAAGTCTTCCCTTAGATTAAAGGTTTTCTTTAGAAAGCAAGAGGCTATACTAGGTATGCAACTAGGATAAAATAAAAGTTAAAAATTAAAAGTGAACTAAGAGGAGAAGAATGCTCATAAAAAGAAACAGCCAGACAGGGTCCTTTCTGAGACTGGAAGTTTAGCTGAGCAATAATACATCTGATGTATTTAGTCTGTGTCAGAACAGTGGGTTATCGCTTGTACTTGTGCAGAATGTGAGCACTGGATGAACATCCTCCCCCTGCCATGTCGCTGCTGTTACTGATTTTTAAAACTTGTAAAATTCCTGCTGGTGATCCATCAAAACTGTCCATGCATTTTCTGAAGTGTGTAGAGGAGTGCCTCCATGAGCCAAATTCTGTAAGGAATATAAACAGTATATGCTAGCTTGATGCTTTTTTACTTGATGCTTTGTTACTGTTTCCCCTTGGTTGAACAGCGATTGCATAAGTTGATGAGGTATTTCTGGAAGGAATACTTGTGTCAAATTTTGTGCTCACTAAAGTGGAAGCACTATGTTGCATATTCTCAACAAAGAAAAGTGCTATAATGTTATTTTAGCAGTGCCAGCAGCTCTTCTGGGAAGAGGAACAGCCTGGCGTATACCAAGCTTGAATTTAAAGCACCTAAGAAATAACTGATGTGTTTGATTTTCCTTTGTCCCTCTCTTTTTATTTGCACCCAGCTCTTGAGAGAATGTGTCCTCAAACAGAGGTTTAAACCCACACCCCAGAGATACTCATCTGTCAGTAAAAAAATCTCTTGAGAAAACTTTGGTCAGTGTGGCAGCAGGGTTCTGTGTGCTGAGTTGTGTAACAAAAATCACTGTCTCTAGTCTGGGTCTTGTGTGGGATCTCATCTTTGTCTTCGGGTGCTGAGTACTTTTAAAAATTTTATTTGGCCAGTTGTCCTCCTTTCCCTGGGCGTTCCGTGGAACTCCAGAGGTAATTCTTTTTATAGAGTGGTAAGGAAGTTCACCGGTGTCAGTGAAGCCCGTGTGCACTGGGAGGATTCCCTGGATGATACATGTTGCAATTGCGAATTGGAACTCATTAAGTCAAACTAATATTTAGCCTTCAGATACAGAAATCAGCATTAATTATTCTTTTCTAGAAGCCACTGAGTGAATGCCACTTGCAGAGTGGGTCATTTACAGTGCCAACTTCCGATTTGCCCATTTTCCCTTTCTTGGGTTTCCAAGAGGTACTTGAGGGAGAATGGAGCACAATCAGCATTCCATTCATGCAGCTCTAGTGTGTTCCCAGGGAACTTTGTTCTCTGGGAAAGATGACTGCAGCTCTACATTAAGACAAAAAACTGAATTTAATTCCACTTTGATCTAAGCCAGGATTGACAAGACGAAAGTGTTTTGCAGGCAATTATGATATAAAGACTTCTAAAATAGACAAGAGTCAAAATTCTTTTCCTAAGTTGAATTGGTGTTGAAAATAAGTTTCTCTGTTATGCATCCTCCGCTGAAATCTAAAACTCATCTGTTGAACCCTAATATATCTCCATGACACTATCCTTGAGGCATGACCCCTTATCTCCCAGCTGGGAATTGGTGAGGTGCTGAGGCTGGGAGAGAGTCAAGGCATCCATTGCTTCAAAGCTTCCTACCTTCCCTCATCATTGAAGTCCAGCTATGTAAAATCTAATATAAGCTACTTCCCTTGAAGATTTCCTTCTACTGGCAAATTGTGTGGTTCCAGATAATGTTTAAGATGCAAATCTTTTAATGAAACTACTTCCTAAACTTGAAAAGATTCTAGAATCATAGGCTAGAAATTACCACACTTAAGTCTGACACACCTAACACAGGCAAGATGATTTCACCAAATAGTTTCCGAAGCTGACATGATGATTTTTGGCTGCTCTGTGGAATATCTGTCATAATGAACTTCTTGGAATCTCTGTGTGTCAGTGGATATGTATTTTAAAAAGCACCCAGGGCAGCAGCTTGCACAGCTGTTGAGGAGACTGAATAGACTCTCGCTTCTCCTCCTGTTCAGAGTTTACGTAATGCTGGAAGCAGCTGAAATGTGGAAAAATGGCTGTTTACTTAGACTCACTTGTCAAGTTACCAAGGTTAAATATACTGGAGGAAAACTGAGAAGCTGCTTTTATAAAACTTCAAAAGATTACAGATTCAATTTTTTTTATATTAGCTTAAAGAGGTTTACATTTAAAGTAATACAGGGACTTTGCTGAATAAGTAGTTCTTAATACTAAAAGGCAGTTAAGAACTTGAATCTTCCTTAACACACATGAGGCTAAAATTAACTTTGGAGATTCGCAGCTCATTTTCAGTCTGACATACTTTAGATAATTCCCCTTGAGTTTAATTTCCAAAGTAAATTTAAATAATGAATAACCAGTTGCAATGGCATTCCAAGGGTGGAATTTATGCAAATGGAAAATAAATAAGATTTTTGAAAAAGCACACATTGGATTGAACCATTGACCAGCGGGATTTTTTCTTTTTCTTTTAAGTTTCTGAAATCTCTGTGGAAAATGTATTGCTCTTCAGGCCATTTAGAAAATGTCCTATTTACAGTCACAAATTACTTAGTTTCAGAAATAATCTGGATTTTAAAAAATCAATCTCACATTTTCCCATTGTTCTGATGGAATATCTGAAGTATCTCAAGCATGAATCTCTCCTAGTAAGTATAATGTGTAGTGCCTTTGATTATATTATCATTTTAATGGTTCAAATTTGCTGCTTTTGGACAAGAGGCTGACTGACTCTCTTTGGCTTTATAGATCTAAAAAATAATTCTTAAGGTATATCTCGTGAATTAAAGTATCCCTAAATTACAGGTAAGTAATAAGATTGTAAATGGGATAAATACGCTTCAGTGATAAAGTAGATTAGAAAAAAGTCTATCTGTTTTTTCAGATTGACAAATCCAAGTATAATCCCATGATCTAGATTGTTATGAGCTTCCTGATCAGGCAGTACATTATTATTTCATTATAAAAGTTACTACTTTAAAAGGCCATTTAAAAAAAATTCAAACTGTATCAAGCTAAGTGCCACACCTGCTCATAAATCCTTGCCATTTTTATTCCTTCCAGTCTCATTTTTTTTTCCTGAAAAAAATGCATTTCACACATCATGTGAAGAGGGGCTGAGAGGCTGATGAGAAAAAGGAAGCTCTTCTGCAAGTGCTTTTGAAAGCACAAAGTAGGCTTTAAATATTTAGAGAAGTATTTTATTCCCCTGATGCAGTGCACTTTCCTGAGAATTTGTCTTGGATGCTTAAATCCTGGGGAAGGGAATAAACTGAGTGTCCGCTCCCAGAACCGCTGAGCTGTTTTCCCTTCTGTTGTAGAACTCCCAGAATCTCATCTGCTTTGCTTCCTGTCTGTGTTGGAAACTCATCCTTATTTGCTGTTGGAAATGTGTTGGTAAAGCTGTGGTGGAGCAGAGCCTTGTGTGGAATTTCCGAGTTTATATGAAGTGCCTCAGTTTCACTGGTGGTGGATGGTGGTGGTGGTTCCTGTGTTAGCACACGGTGTAAGAACAAATGATTATTTGACCACTTGTTTGGAATGAGCTGTGGGTAACAAATGTGAGAGTTCACTTGAGCACTAGGGAAAAATATTGACTTAGCAGCCTGCTAACGTGCAGTTTGTGTTATTTTGTGTTATTTCGTGACCTGCTTAGCTATTTGCATGCTTGGTTTCCTGTTTTTTTTGTTTGTTTTTTTTTTTTTTTGGGCAAACACATGACCTGACTGTATCTGACAGCTGCAGTTCTCTTGTTCACCAAAAGCTTTGAGTCAGTTTTTAACGAGTCCTTTACACTTTAAAAGCTAAGCCACCACTACTGTCACACTCCGAAAGGCGTCAGAAGAAAGAAAATATGTCTCGAAACATTTCTTGTGTTTTGTTCTGAAAGCACTCCATGCTTTTCACCCTTTGCAGGTGATATAGCTCTGGTGTGAAGTGCTGCTCCAGGATCTGTTGATCCAGCCAAGTGATGTTGCCTTTGAGCTAAAACTCTTAAACAGGTGGGAATCTGGCAGAAAGGAGGTGGTTACACATCCTGCAGAGTCCTGGACACTCAGGGTTCTGCGGTTACAATCTGGAGAAGGTATAACTCCGTGCTCATGGTCTAATGTGTGGTTAGACAATAAGAAGCATATGGAAAAGTCTTCAAAACCCTGTGGGAAAGAGATATGGTGAATTTTTTTGGAATTGATTAAAAAAACATATCCAGTGAGAAGCCAAAGGTTGCTTAGGAGATCAGAATGATGTGTTTCCATATTGCTCGGGCAGTCTGTGCTGCCTGAGGACTTCCCATAAAGCACCTTCAGTCAGAGTCCAGAATCTGGAACCCAGAATTGAGGGGGTATTTGTTGTAACCAGGATTGCTTTTGCTTTAAACTTGGAGTCAGTCTGTTCCTGGAGGGAGGCAGGCGATGGAATCTTTAAGCTGTTGCATTCTGGATGTAGAATGAATCTTCTGAGAATATGCAAGGAAAGCTGTTAATTAGCTCAAGTAGAAATTAATTACAGGTTAGTCTTAAATGGTCTATTTCCTTTTCTCCCAAGTGAATTTGTCTTCCAATTTTTTCATGTAGTTTAAAAATACTGTGCATGTATTCGAAATGAAGAACTAAGATGTTAAGCTGAATTATTTAGCTCTTTCTTTCATTTTTGTGACATGGTTAAGACAGGTCAGGTTAGCAGCTCAGGTAAAGTGTAAAGTAAGGCCTATTACAGGTAATTTAATAATTTGACTTTCTCACAGTCAGATTGCAGCTGGTTTCAGCAGTCAGTGAGTGGTGTTTGAGGTCAGAGCCCTGCCAAGGACCCACGGTGGTGGCACAGCCGATGGTGGCACGGCTGGGAAGGACTGCCTGGCATCATCTGGGCTCCACTGCAGCGTGCGCCAGCACTGCCAGAAGAGCGCAAGCCAGCAATGAGCCATCACAGTTTGAGATCAGCTCTCAAGTTCTTGGCTTTTCTCTGCATAGCTTTTGCTCAAGTCACGCTGATTTCAGCCCAGTCCTCAGAGGTTTTCAGCTTGTGGTTCACGGACTCTGTCTTCTAAGGGTCAGAGAAATATCACCAATATGTGGTTTCCCACTGTAGCTAAGCTGGTGCACCAGGCTGCTGCTCTTGCTTTCTTGCAAAGATGTGTTCATCAGCAAGCCAGCTTAGGGACACAGGCTGGTCCAGAGCTGTCTTGGAAAAAAGGAGGATAAACTCCTTGTCAACCCAGTTTTCTCCCTTAAGGCTGCTGAGCACCCCTGTGGAAGCAGGTGCTTGTCCCCCCCACCCCGTGCTGTGGGTGAGCTGATGGCAGCTGGCTGCAAGAAAGAGGAGTCAGCAGGGCATCTGTCGCTAAGGTTGCACTCTGGGAGCCTTCCATTCCGTTGGGAAATAATTAGGGATCTGCAGTTTGAAAAATGGAGAAGCTGCTTGCTGTAACAGTAAATGAAGGGGCCATTAGAAACCTGATTCAGCAGTCTTCAGGTATTATTTAGCAGTGCGAAGTACTTGCAAATTGCACTTAATGGCTTGGAGTTGTGGATTCTGTGAGTTGCTTTGGCATGAAGGGGACTCTGCCCATGCTTCAGAAAAATGAAAATTAAAAATGTCCATGTTGTATGCTGGAACACGATCACGTGTGAATGGACTGGCTGCCTGTCTTGCTTTGTATTCGTGTATAAAACTTCATATTTGAGCATTTTCTGTCTTGGACTCCTCTTGGATTTTATATTATTACAATTAGTTTTGAGTTCTATATATTAGCAAATTTGACAATAAAAATATCCCTGGGCTGTTGGAACCTACCAGCTTGAGCTGTGGCGACAGCAGAGGGATCGTGGGAGGGAGCAAAGAGAAGCTACTTTTTTGCATTAAAAATGAATTTTTATTTAAACTGTTTTAATTCTTAATGATATATGTTTGGGTTCTCTTAAATTACTGTTTCAAGGTTGTGTCATGGTCAGATTGATGAAGTTAAATATCTAAATCTGTGGGGTTATGTATTACTTACTGAATAATTACAACTGTTTTCATTTTGTTGGTCTTTATGTTCCCATAACTTGAGTATGGATGCTTTTTGGAATATATGCAGATCCATTTGTGCAGGAGTTGAAAGCTACACAGCAAACCTCACATCTCAGCCTGTCTGATAACTTTCTGCCTTGCCTGCTGCTGCTGTAATATTAGATCATATCGCTTTGACAATAATAGATCTCATTTTGTGAGAATGAATATTTCTCTGGTGGTGGTCAGGGTGGCAGTGTGCCATTTAGAGTTGTTTATGCCACAGCAGAAGGGAACAGCTTCCTGATGAGAGCACTTCCTTTCTTGAGTGCATTGTGTCCCTTCATTTAGTGTAAAATTCAAATGCCACAGACATTCAGTCCAGTTCAGGCACATCAGGCAGCAGAAGCCTTTCCAGAGGATGGTTTTTTCTGGCTATTTCATTCAGTGTGTAAATTATACTGTATAATTTGCAAATTTCTCTTTGCTGTGCAATTCATTGGCTTGTAGATAAGTTCTTCATTACTGAATTCAAGGCTCTATGAAATTACTTATTTCTGTTGAAGTGTTTCATGGTCTGCGTGGTGCAGCCACTGAAGTTGTAATGAACGGGATTTAAAGCAATTTCACTCGAACTTGTTTGTTCTGTGTTGACTAAACCGATTCATGCTTTTGTTTGCCTTTCTTTGCTGTAAAAGAGAGTGAGGAACAAAGAACTGATTGTCTATAATCTCTGAGTTTAACTGCTTTTTAGAAAAGAATCAGATGACTCTTGACTGTTCTTTTATCTTCTGAAGGTAGGTGGTATCTTTCTGTCTGTGTTTTTTTGGGGCAGATGCAGGGGTGCAGAAGTTGTACCATGCCACCGATGGATCTTACACTGGTATTACCTGGTTATCGAGATCTGGATGGTGAATTTGGATTTGTATTCTGTCTCTTAATGAGAAGCACAGGACTGAATTGCACCATGAGGCCTCTCTAGCTAGTGCTGCCTTTCAGGCAGTGGCCAAGGGCAGTATCTGCCTCTAGGGGAGAGGATAGGAATGAGATAAACATATGGTAACACTCTCTTAGGGTACTCTCTCATCCTCCAGCAATGTGTCTTGACAGCCCTTCTGGTCCAGAATGTGCCGTTGTCAGGAATAACATCTCATGTGCTTGGTTTCTTGTGCTCCCAGTTCCTTTCTGGAGCCCAGTGAGCTCTGTGGTGACACCCTCCAGCAGGAGTTGGTGCTTCATGACACGCTCTGTCAAGAGATGGATCCTTTCCCTCGAGCCTGGCAGAGCTTGCTCAGCCTCACACCTCCTGCTCCTTGTGTCAGAAGAGGCAGCACAGCCTGACTCGGGCTCTCTGTGCTGCCTGCCCTCTCAGATCTGGCAGGTACCTCCCTCAGGTCTTAAATTACTCATTTGCATGGTGGTGATCTTAGTTCAGTTGTTTATGATTTCACATGAGGAACTGTTCCTCTGTACTCCTGGTTTTCCACCATCAGTTTTTTACCTTTTTGAGGGTCTCCTGATACATCAGACATGGATGTAAGGTGAAGTTTTTTTTTTTTGTTACTCTTCCTAGCTTGAGGTAAATAGTGTGCAGGCTCCAGACCCTATCATGCTGCATTTTGATGACATTCCATTAACATTAGTGAATGGTCAAGACTTAAAATTATGTACTTAAGAAATTTTAATTGGTTTGCTTAACAGAGAATGGCTGCTCTCTACCTGGAAGTTGATATTTTGCTGGTCCAAAAGCCAAATCAAGGCCTTGCTGTTTATGTTTAATTTTATGTTCTTCTGGTGAAGCTCAGTGTGCTGAGGTACTGGTCTTGGAAGAGTGAAATCAGTGGTGCAGTGCTTAGAGGCCAATTGCCTCTGGGCCAAATGAAAACCTGGTGGGTGAAGTCTGAGGCAATGAAGTCAAACCTGTTCCACTGAACCTTCATGGGGAGGGGGAAAGTATGGAGACTTTTTTCCTTGTGGTAGTACAAGTCTTTAACCTCTCAGGCAATGGTTTAATGAGGAGTTCTGAGCCCATGCTGCTGCAGTGCTGTAGTCATCCTGTCCTCCTCCACTCATAAATTAGATTTTGTCTGCACAGTAATAATTTTATTTAAAATAGCCTAACATACTCCAGATGTTAAACATGTTGTAACAGACTTTCTTCTTGAAAGTGTCTGTGATTCTAAGACCAAACAAGTGACGAATACTAATTACAGGACTCATAAAAGTGAGACTTAAGCGTGGTACAATAGAGCAGGAAGGAATATTTGACTGTTCTAAAAATAGATCCTCAGTGGACACAGTGGGATTGCAGCTGAATTTTAAAAAACTGACTGCAGAGGAACCAGACATGCAATTTTGTTAACTGGAAAAGGAAAGGGGAAGCCAAGTACCAAATTCTGCTTTCAGTGTGACAATACCCCGCGCCTCTGAAATGCCTGCTGGCAGCGCAGAGCGTGGTTGTGATTGTTCAGCTGCTGTAAGACAAGGAATGGTAATTAGAAGAAACGGTAGGACAAGCTTAATGACTTACAGTTGGTTTTATGTGTGTCTCTTAAAAAATTCACAGGAAGATATGTTCCTGAGTTATGTAAAGGGCCGTGTGTTGCCAGTGTTGCAGAGAAATAGGAAGTGCTTGGGAATAGCTCACATTCCCCAGTAATCACATGTCGGTCTCCAGGCATTTAAGCTTTCCCTGGCCTGTCGCCAGCCTTTGCTGTGATGCTCTTTTGGAGGTCAGCCTCTTCTCCAGAGTACTTTAACCTTGAGCCAAAACAGTCGTGTCCTGTGCAATTGGGGTCAGAAGGCAAGTTTCCTCTCGGAGCAGCTACTGAAGTTGACTTTAATTGCAGGGCACATTCTGTCAAACACAGCTTTGTGCCCGGAGCTACGTGGCTTCTGGGCCAGACTGATTTCCATCTGTCTTGCTTGGAACACGGGCAGGGCAGGCATTTTTCCCTGAATATAGAATAGTGTTGCAAATCCGTTTGATACAAACAAGGTGCAGTGAAATTGCAAGTCCATCTGGGATTGCTGTTGCCCCCTCAAGGTCAGCTAAGATCTGTGTATGTTGAAGAGCAACTTGGAGCAGCACAGCTGTAAAGTCTGTCCTCAGTGTTCCACCTTCAGTCTAGACCAGAGCAATGTCAGTTGTTTTCTAACCAGCAATTTGATCTTGGTCTCTCAGTCATAAGCCAGCCTAACCTGAATGATCAGGCTTCCCCAGCTTACTCCAAAGGAAAGGAAGATTAAAATTATTTTATTTGCATTCAGCGTGGTTGTTGGGTTTTCTGTCCTTAACCTTTTGTTTTTCTTGAGGAAGGAGTGGTACTTGCCCAACTTCTCTATTCCAGCTTCTCATTTTAGAGATTTGTGTGTCAAGATTGTGCAGTGGCTGCAGTGGAAGTTTGGCTTGCTCACTCTTTAGTGGAGTGGCACTTGGGCACTTTCGGGCTCTCTGGACTTCCCAAAGGGAGGAAGAGAATTAATGATTCTCTTGTGTGTGCCTGGAAGGCAAAGCAGGTGTAACTCAAACTCCTACACAGGCTGTCCACTTTCTCCTCTGTCCTGCCTTCATATTAAGGTGTCCTCTGAAGATGGACATTTAGGCTCCCATACAAGAATCAATTATTACACAAATTATTACCTGTGCAAATTTATTTAAGCAAACCACAGATGACTCAGTTCTGTTTTAAAGTAACCACTCTTCAAATTAAAGTCATGTTGAGGCATGTCTGTGGTTATTGAAGATCATCTTTTACAGATAGAAGATGGAATGTTAGCCCTTGTCTTCAGGTCAGATCCTTTATCCCAGTTTGCTGAATTGGTGTACCTTTTACCATCAAAACTTTGAATAAAATCGCATTAAATCATTGAAGATTCAGTCTTTACCTGGAAGAAGATGGAATCTCTGTGTGTAGCAGAGTGGTTCTTAAGTGGTTACGTGCCATTTCCCTTCCGGTGTCATTCCATGCAACATCAGGCCACTGTAATTTTGCTGGTAAAACCTCTCTCTGAGCACTCTTCTGAAATGAAAATGCCCAGATGTTGAATGGGAAGGGGTACACTGAGGGGGATAAAGTAGTGATCTGTGTAGAAAGAGCCTGCATGGGTGGCTTGACTGGTCACATCCCTGATGAGAATTGAGGTTTCTGTGTCTGGCTGTTTCTTTCTGGTGCAGGAAGGAGGCTCTTTGCTTGGTGACCACAGTCGAATAACTCAACAGTGAACTACCAGTAAAACTGCACTTACCTAGAAGATTGCTTCATAACCTGCTCTGAATCTCCTGCTTTATTTATAAGGCCTAAATTATTTTAATGAAATATTAAAATATTAAAGAAACCTTATTCATGCTTGAGGACACTGAACACTGAGGCTGAGATTCCTTAGCTCTGTAGCCAACATGTTTATGCTGCCATACAGAGGGAGTTTGCTGCAGACCCTTCCTGTCCCCCAGTAACTCCTTTTTTTTGCTCCTGCTTTTTGCCTTTTCTTCTATTCCCTTCCTTGTTTTTGGTTTTGGCCAGTCTTAAGGAAATCTATGCTTTTTTTAGTATAACTCAAATTTGTCAAGAATGCTTAATGAATACATATTGTCAAGTATTTCCTTGGATAAGCAGAGAGTTTTAGTGATATTTAGCTGCAGGTACTGTCTGAATGGAGCATTCGTGCAATAAGCTGCCTGTGAAATCCTTTTGATTTCTGGTTTGTGTGCTGGTAGAAAAACAAGCACTTTTTTGCTTCACATTTACTTTGCAGAGAATGTAAACTAAAACTCTGAAATGTGTGTAAACTTTTTAAATTACTGAGAGGAAAGGTGCTTTTTTTTCCCCTGAAATTGTTACTTTCTTTTTGATAGTAGGCAGGGTTTGATGTCTTCTATAACTTAACAGCAGGAGAAAATTAGTTCTAAATCCTGTGCATGAAAGTGATACTAATATGCATAATCCTATCTAGCTGATTCTTAGCCTGAATTTCTCCAAAACATTCTGTGCAACAGCTGCCAGAGGTGAATTTGTTGCAAACAGTGTCCTGTGATTGACAGCAGAGATAATGTCCCCAAGTCTGCGTGGTTTGGGGTCATGTTTTGTGCAGTAAGAATGTTTTGGTTTCGGTAGAACTCCTGATGCTTTCTCTGCATGATGACCTCAAAGGAAAAAAGTTTAAGCACAAGCAAGACAAACAAATACAGTACCAAAGTTTGGGAAGATGGTGTGGATGCTGTGATGGGTTTCTTTGGAGATCTGTCCAGTTTCAGTGACACTTTTGCAATGACCTGGAGGGTGTAATGAGCAGTGTGGTATTTTCAGGGGTGGACTGGGCAGTGCTGGATTAATGGGTGGACTCAATGATCTTAATAGCCTTTTCCAGCCCATATGAGTTTATGATTCTGAGTGCATTCCACCTCACGGGACTCAAAGCCAGGTTACAAGAACTGGCCTGCAGGGTTGCCTTTGGGGCTGTTTAAAATGCCAGGCTATGCATTTGGTCTGGATTGGTATGTAATTAAAGCCAGTAAGTGATCAACACTGTAACCATGGAAATGCTGCCTGAACTATAGAGAGGAACAGAAATGCCAGTATGTGTATGTTGGTGCAGTTGCTTTCACTTGGGAGTGCTTTGTAGCAGTTTAACACACGAAAGGTCCTGCTGTCAGAAATCCAAGGTGGTGTGTGATGTGCTGTGTAAGCAGCACTGACTGTGAGCTGTCGAGCTGCAGTTTCCTTTGTAACACCACTTCAGTGGTATTTTGTGATTTTTGTGATTGGCTGTGTGTATCAACTATGGTTATACTTGAAATTTAACATGAAGCTGTTCCTTTTGCACTGCAGAAGGCTTGGAAGAGAGTAAATAGGTGTGAAGTAGCCTGGATTGTGTCTGCAGAGTTGTGTGGAGATAAAGCTCTGTTCTGTCTCTGTTCTGAAAGGTTGTTTTGCTTCCCTATGCACATCCCTCGTGTTTTGGATGAGTGGTGGTAAGTGCTGTTTGAAGCCAGGAGCCAACAAAAAAATTGTCTCTAAATTTTTATGGTCTCAGAGTAACTTAGTGGAGCCAAAGCACAGGAATAACTTCTCTGCTGTTTCCTGTCTCCATAGAGATTTTTAATTTACTGAATCAAAGCCTTTCATACAAGATCACAAAGCAGTTATTGAATTTGAGTTTAGTCCGTATACTGGGTTATTTTGTAGTGGTTATGGGCAATGTCCTCATTGTTTTCAGGAATTTGCGGAATGGATGTGAAGCTGGGAGGTTTCTTGCTGTGTTTCTAGGATTTGAGCAGCAAATTGCCTGCTTGGCGTGTGGCAGGGCTGTTAACCTATTTGGTAGAACAAATAGGTATTGTTTGTTCAGTGGTGACATCCACTGAAGACAAGATCACTTTAACAGGTAAAGTCTATTTGAAATGTGCAAGAAACTTAACTGGGTATTTACTTAACTTGAAAGTGCTGTGGCTTCTAATACAGCTAAATGTAAAAACGGACAGAGCAGTCTTGCCCTCTTCTTTTTGTATGAAGTAATAAAATCTGAGGCTTTATATAGTTAAGCTAGAGTGAATTTAAATGTATTGGAATAAATCTGCTCATCCTTTCTTCCTCTTTCTTTATGGACATTCGCAAGGCACAAGTGGGTTGTTCATAGCAGTGCAGAGCCTGAAATCCTTTTCAGTGAAATCTCACTAAATCAAGAGAAGCCCTTAAACAAGTGTAGGCACCAAGAGAAGACAAGGACGAGTAGGGATTATGCTCTTCTGTACACCTGATAAAACCTTTTCTTCCATGCACTACTCTTGAGTGACAGAGGAGCTCTCAAGGGCAAGAATTAATGGCTTTGGCAAATGCCAGGAAAGGAAATGTTTTCTTATTCACCTCTGCTTACAGATGGCTTCATTTTCCTCAACTCCTGGTTTCATGGAGAATTTCTCAGGAATTTCATTTCCATTCCGCAGAAGGAGAGGTGAGCTGAGGAAGCTCAATTTGCTGGCTGCTAAGCCAGTTATGCTTTCAGGTGCTTTCCCGAGACAAGGATACTGTAAAGAAAAGTCCTTGTAGCACTTGATAATTGAGCAAGGCCCAGGGAAGCCCTGGTGGTGGTAATGAAAAGGTTTCTGCAGTGACATTCAGTGTTTGTAGGGCGTAAGGGCAGCTCGGAGCACGGGTTATTTAACAGCTGTGGGTGTTGGAAGCCCAGGGAGCGCTTAGAGACTGTGCAGGGTCCTGTAATGTCTGTGGGGTCAGGACTCAGTGTGGGAAGTCTCTCCTAGATCTTCTGAGTAGAAGAGATGTAGACCTGGCCTGTAAATCTGAGCACTGCTCCAGTGCAGTATCATAAATACGGCATTTGAAGGATCTGAATATCATGCTGCAGTAAGTTTTTGAACCACTGGCAATTTTTCTTCCCAGATACTCTACCTGAAAGCTCTGATCACTGCCTTGGAGAACATCCAAGGTTGTTTTTCAAGATTGCTTCTCTCTCTGTTTGAGAAATAATTAACCTTCAATTACAACTCATGAACAACATCTGTGCAGAGTAGATTCTTGTTAGCACTTGTCTAATTTGTATAATAACGTGTTTGTGTGGTCTATTAAAAAAAAAAAGACAAACCCCAGAACTTCAAAAACAAAAGAGCCATTGTAATTGTAGTTCAAGGATTTGATGCATAATTATTTTGATATTGGTATATTAATATTAATTTGATGCATAAAACTTTTGCGGCCTCCTTTATGAAAATTTTAGACGAACTCCATTGTTTGTGAACTTTAAGGCAGGAATATACTCCTGCAAAGTAGAAGGAGTTGGGCCATTTTGGGCAATTACTTGGGAATGCTTTGCTTTGGAAGACTGGATATGAACAGTGCTGTAAACTTACACTCTTAATGCACTAAAGATCATTTAATTAGAAAGTTCCAGGTCACTTCTTACACTTGTGTAGTAAACAGGAACTCTTTAGCCTCTAAAATGAAGCAGAATGTTTGTCTTACCGATATTGATTTGTCCTATTGATTTTTTGGTGTAACTTACAGAAGGGTTATTTATTTTATCTTGGATACACTTAAGAGCCATCATTAATATTTAGATGGCCAAATTTCGTCTTGTACCAGGGAACAGAGGGTGAAGACAATTTATCCTGTTATTGAATGACTTATGCCACTACAGGGTAAAATGCTTTCAGACTGTAATGGAGGGAGGATACAAGAGGGACGAAGTAAAATAAGGTCAGGATGCAGTTGTAGGAAAAGTGTGATGGAGAGAAAGGAGAATTGTACAATTTTTTTTCCTGTAGCTTCAGGTAAGGGGCCACTCACATTTGCCAGGTGAATGTCAGCTCTCATTTTGGGAGATCCTTGGGAATGCATCCCAGCACACGGTGCAGCCGTGCCCTCAGAGCCACCTGCACGGCTCTCGCATGGGGCATTCTGCCAGCTCTCTGCTCTTCACACCCTGCCCAAGTATGGCTCTGCTTGGAAAGGCAGGATTTTCTTCTCTTCTGTGGAATTCTGCTCTGCATGGAGTGGAAGATTTTTTTTCCTGTTTCAAAATGAATGTATTAAAACAAAGGTATATTTGAATGTGGGGCATTGTGATTTAATTTCTTTTTTAACAAACCAAGATGGAACAGAGCCTTCCTTTTTAATGAATGCTTGCTGCCTGCTTCATTTGTCTTAATTCTTAAAATCTCTGCAGTAGCTCTGTTTCAGATGAAGAGTTATAATTTTTAATTCAAATTGCTTCTACACAAGATATTTCCTTATGTCCTTTCTAATTGTTTAATCCAGTTCAGTGATAAATTGTTATGCAAACGTTTTGTTTGTTGATCTTGCTCTGGCCACCAGCAGGTTCACCATTGGTCAATCTTGCTGGAAAAGCTATGGAGTAGTGTATTTGTTCTAGTACTAATTTGAACACTTTAAAATACTTATTTAAGGTAGAAATTGCAATGGAAGGCTTAAACTCTTTTTTTTTCCCTTTTAAAGTAAGCCATAGTGTTCTTTACACTCTGACTAGTCATATCTTGATGGCATAGACTGTGCTAAGATTTACAGAGAAGTCAAAGGACTGTTAAATTACCTCATATTTGTCAAGGACCAGAAATGGTACGTAAAGGAAATTTTTGTTTAGATGATACACAGCCATTCACTGCCAGGTCTGACCCCGCCTCTCCTGCTGGGTTGTCTGTAGTCTCCACAAGCCTCAGCTGTAGTCTGTGTAACTAAAGCCTTCTCCATCTTTTCCAGAGAGAGTTCTAGAACTGAGTGGCTGCCAAGCAGCCTTTGTTTCCCAGCAATAAGAGAATAACTCCTCTCTTTGTAAATGAGAACATTTAATGAAGTGAAAACGCAGCGGAGAGAAAAACCACTTAAGCCTCCTCTGAGCAAGGGCTGCTGTGGAGAGCTGCTCTGAGGGGAAGGTCGCTGCACAAAGCCAAGGGGAACTGTGCTCCTCGGAGCAGGGGCCTGGCTGGGACTTGTCCTTGGAGAGCTTGTCCTTCCAGAGCTGGCTTCACAGGGGAGTTTCTTCCCAGAGAGCTCACTTACCTGTATGTTAAAGGCGTTTGTGCTTCCCCAACGTGCAGTTCGCTTCACGTTTCCTCTTCCCGGTGCCTGGGAGTGTTACCTTACCAAAAACTCTATTTCTGGGGCTTTTTGAGGTGTATCCACCGTAACCATCTGCTCTCTTGCACACACGCCCCCGAGCTGATCACTCCCGTGTGAGCTGACATCCCTCAGAGACACTGGCACCGAGATCACACTGCTTTGTTCAAGCCTCACGATTTTTATACTGCTTTGAACAGGTGTCATGATTTCTATACATATGTATGGATTGCAAAGGGAGTGGTAGAGAGCTCTGAACAGCAGAATACAGGGCATGAAAAGATGCTTGCTGATCTGTGAGAGTTCATCCAGAATTGTTTCTTTCCAAGTTCAGCTGCCTAGAATTTGAAACCTCTTGGTTGCCCTCTCATGAGTCACTGCTTTTCCTATTGATCTGCAGTGCTCTAATGCAAGGGGAGGAAGGGATCCAGTGCTCTGCGGGGATGATCAGGCTGCTGGAATGCAGCCTGTCGAGCCAGGGCAGCATCCTGCTTGAGTGACCCTTCTTGTTTCTTGTGTTTATGAATAATTCAGGAATCCCCCACACTGGGAGTGGATAGGAGAGCACAGTGAACATTGGTATGCATTTGCACATTGGTACCCACACGTGGTCGGGTGCTGCAGGCAGAAATTAAAGTTAGCACCGAGTGCTGCAGATGAGATTGGACTGCCAGGATGAATCTGTTCGTGGATTCTCTTGAGGTGCCCTTGGAGAATGTGGTGCTGCTCTTGGAATGCTGCTCTGCCAGCAATTTCAGATAGAAAACATCAAAAAGAAATAAAACATCTTAACGGCTTGATTCATGCCATTAAGCTGTTAAAGCACTCAATATGCTTAATTTTCCAAATGGTAATTGAAATTCCTCCTTATTTCACCAGGTTAGAATTCCTCTTTGGAGGATTCACCTACTAGAACAGCACAGCATAAGATTGCTTGGAATAATTTTTTTTTCCTCTTTTAAGTATAGAAGTTAGTTTTGAGTCATTTAATCAAAATACTAAATAATCCCTATCCTTGAAGGCAGGAGACTGGGAATATATTAATCTGGCCAGAGAAGCTGAGTAATTTATTTGCATAAATGACTGACTGTCCCCACTGAGAACTGAGCACATGCTTATTATCAAGTTATTTTATTAGCCCTAGGCATGGTTTGAGAAGCAAAAAGCCAGAAATATTTGAAAACTGGGTTGGGGTCATACCTAAGTGCTGTTTTAAAGCTGGTATTTTGAAAAGAACTCGTTATTCCTCATATTAGAATTCCAAAATCTAAGGGCAGCGGCAGCGAGTACAATTCCCTTGGCTATGAAAAACGACTGCAATGGGTTTAAAATAGTCTGACTTCTGAATTGCTTTCATGTCTTCACACTCAGCTGAAATACTAGCAAGGATAAAAGTGGAATAAATCCTGTTATTTTGACTCTACTCTGAGCATGAGTTGCTAAGGGAAGCAGTTGGAAAAGAAGCTTTATTACAGTGCTATTTTGGTTGAAATTATGTTTGTCAGTGCTCTTGCTGTTAACATGCATTACAAAAGTTAAATTTGCGGTTCAAGCTGCTTCACCAGACTGTGTTTTTCGTGATGCACAATGTAGTTTCTAATGTATCAGAGTACACAAATGTTCCAGAGAACATTTGGTGGGAAATGTAAAAGTACATTATTGAGGAACTGCAGAATTGCTGGCTCAAAATCACTTTTTGAAAGATCTGTACACAGGTGTCTCAGCCAAGGAGGTGTTGTGACTTCATGTCAAGCCCAGCAGCAGCTGCAGAGTTTTGAGGATGAGCACATCTGTGCTTTTGACTTGTGCTCCGTGTCAGTCTCCACACACCCTGTGTGTTAAATGTGGCGGGGAAAATAGCATCGGTTTCGTGTCCTTGCAACACCATTCGTGGGTGCATTTAGTGCTACAGCAGCAGCATTTCACTCCTGCGTGGAGCCCTTCAGGATTTTCTGCAGCTGCTTCTCTTTTGAGGAACTAATTGTCTTTGATTGTATCTGTACAGTGAAATTGGAACATTGAGACAAAGGTGTGGGATATCTGATTTGATTTGTAAAGAGAGACTTATCTGTCCAGGTTTGACCACAATGCTGTCATACAAGGTAGGGGCAGCATTTTATAATGAACTCTGCTTTATCAGCCTGCTGGAGGAATACTGCATAATGCAGTTCAGTTATTTCCTGTCTGCAAAGCTGGATTTGAGACAGAATTTCTGGTTCGAAACACTTCAATAACGCAGCAAAATCTCTTCAGTTCTGTTGGAAAATAAAAGCAATGTTTGATCTTTCTTTAATCTTCTCGTGCTCCTTTAATAGCTCCAGTCTTGGCTGTGTGTGTGCTGCTCTGACTCACGTGGCTCTTGCTGTGTTGTACCACAAATTACAGGTTTTCTTCCTGTGCTGTGTTGGTTCGTGGTGAAAGATCTGTCAGTGTCCTGTAGCCTTTAGCAGCTTTTTCCTGCCCACTCTGCACTGCGAAAGGGAGCAGTTTGTCCCTTGTGGAAGACACAGCCATGCTTGAATCAGATTGAGTATTTTGATGTGGCCATGGTTTGCTCTAATCACCTTTTATTCAAACAGGGCTGTGCTGAGAAATGGTACATTACAAGGACATATTGGCATAAAGACATAAAGTGGGACATAAAGAAATAAAAGCAGCCTAATTTAAGAGCCCAATAAAATTGTCTGTGGACAGTTTTCTGTGCGTATGTTCTTTAGGGAGAAAGAATCCTGAGTCGCTGTTAATCTCTTGGAAACCCTCAAGTACTTTGCTGTGAGCATTCAGCTTGCCAGCATCTGGCAGATAATTATTTTGTTCTCTTCCGAATGGAACACATTGAATTCAGTTTTGCCATTTGAAACAGCACATTCTTCTTGGGCATTTTTTTGTTCACAGTTCAGCAAACACTCAGGAGCAGGTAATGCTCTGAATTGTAAATGTTCGCAGGGCAAACAGAAAGTGTTTGGAGGACTAAGATGAGAAAAGCATCAATATGTGCAATGAAGGAGACTTGCAAAGGCTTTGGCATAAAGGGGGCTGTTCAGCTGGGGAAAACTTGTCATCCAACTGTAAAAAGGACTTTGAAAAAAGTGAGAAAAATGTTAGATAACTACTGCCCCTGCTCTTCTGTCTGTAAAATAATTATAACATTAGGTCCACAAATAAAATAAAAGTATCAAATGAAACAATCTGAAAACCAGAAATACTTCTAAATTCTGCTTCTTCTAGAAATGTTTTCTTTTTCTGACTTTAACAATGTTTAACTACAGTCATTGCAGTTAAAATAGAGATTAATTTAGAAAGAATGCTGAAACTTTTTCAGGGAAAGGGCTGAGATACTCGTGAGCAACTAAAATATACAGCCTTCTGTCCAGAACAAGAACCTTGTAAAATAAATAAGAAACTTCTTTGCCATACCCACAGGACAAAAGAAACTTCTTACACCATGTTAAATAGGACCCATCCTCCCTTTGTCCTGGAGCTGAGAAAGATTTTTCTCCCCCACTGCTGACTATTGTGTTAAAACACTAATGCTCTGTCACTGCCGTTGTGCACACATCTCTGAGCCCAGGAATTATTGCTGATCTTCAGTCAAACCCAACGAGCTGTGCACAGATGAAGTCTGGAGAAGGGAGTGTGTGTAACCCCTTCCCTGGCTGCACTTCTGCTGCCTTACAGAGGGGCTTTATGAACTCGGGACAGTCATGCTGCAAAAATGGTTTAAAAATATGCACAAGGGGAAAGAAGCTGACACTGTTTTAGTGCCGTACACCACTGTCACCATAGTAACACTGCCTTCAAACTAGGTTTGCACACTGGTAATAAACTGAAGTATTTTAATTGTTCTAAAGGGAGAATTAAGAGACCTTTTCTCTTCCAGCCCCACCATTGCATACTTTGTGCAGCTGCTGCTTGTTTTGCTCCACACCCTCTCCCTCTTGGTGCTGCAGCCCAGCTGTTTTCAGAGCAGTTGAAATCATCTGAAAGGACGGAGTGGCTGTTCTACCTCTTTTAAAGAGTTGTTTTATGATGTTCTCTCAGATTTACTTTATCTAAGCTTTCTTCTGCATTGAGACACCTTGCAAAATCCTACCTCTTCACCAAAGCCACTGAGGTTCTGATAGTAGCAAAAATGAAGGAATTAATGATAGGGAAAGCAGGCTAAAGAATTAGTTGCTTCACTGCTACCCCATGAGGAAAAAAAAAAGCCAAAGAGAATCAGAGATACATTAGAGACTGTGAAAGAAAAGGAAAAAAAATAAGAGCTGTCTTGTATTCTCCAGCCACAGTGGTTTTAAAATTAAAATTCAACAAGTTTACTAATGGGGATAACACCCATTTTCCTGTTAATTGTTTTACTGATCCCAAATCCTTAACTGTCCTGTCTATGTCTGATTTAATACCATCTTCTCTGTGTGTCAAGTATTTAAGAGGTGAAGTTATTTACCTGACTCTGTTATTTAGCCCAAATCAAAGCTGTTGCTAGCTCTGCATTATTGCAAGAAGTTTTACATTTTCAGAAGTGTGAAATGAGCTCATTGTATTAGACTGACTGTTGTTGGACAAAACTGTGAACTGATAAACTGCAGTGAAATCATTAGGAGCACTCTATGCCCAGGGAGCTTGAGAGCTCTATTAGCTTAAGAAATAGCTTTAGAAATGTTTTTATTAGACCTTGGGGAGCTGTATGAAATCCCTCTAGACAGCTTGGTGAAACACCAGTAATTAGTAAGTGAGTTTTTTAATCCAAGACATAATTGTTTTGTCTTGTGGTATTTTTGAACTAGAGGGTCTGATTTGCCTGTTCCTGTTATCAAGGGGGTTGTCATGGTACAGAATGAACAACTTCCTTTTCAGAGAGAGAGGAAGAATGGGTTATTTTGTGTGGTTTAAAAATTGCCTTACTGGAAAGGAATTAATATTATTTATATCAATAAACGGATTGTTTGGAATGCATTGTGGCTCTTTCAGCTGTAATGGGGATTCAGGAAGGCTCAGCCCCTTCCATGGAAGCTGTGAAGGGCATTGAGCCTCCAAATGCTGGTGATGCCAATGAAGGAACTGTGCAGGAATTAATGGTGATGTGCAGGAACAGCCTCAGGAGTTAATGGTGATGATTGTTTGTTCTCTTTCCATCGTTACAGGCCTATGAAAGAAGGTTTCCTACGTGCCCTCTGATCCCCATGTTCGTAGCCAGTGACACTGTAAACGAGTACAAGAGTGAGGACGAGGCCATCCACGTGATCGAGCGGCGCTGCAAGCTGGACATCGATGCACCACGGCTGCTGAAAAAGGTGATGAGCTTTGAAGTGCCTGCTCTGTACTTCTGGATATCCCTTCACACGAATGCTGTACCTTAACGGAGTCTGTGTATCTTCCCCAGATTGCAGGAGTGGACTACGTCTACTTTGTCCAGAAGAACTCTCTGAACAGGCGAGAAAGGACTCTGCATATAGAAGCCTACAATGAAACCTTCTCTAACAGAGTCATCATTAACGAGCACTGCTCCTACACAGTGAGTAACAACAGGCTTTTGCTGGGGCTGCAGATGGAGCTGAGGCAGCGTTTAGATCTCAGGACTCAAACAGAACCGGGGTTGTTCCTGGCTTTTGCCTTGCAAGAAAAAATAACCAGCACATCGCCCTGAGTGATAATTGTTAGTGTTAAATGTAACACGCTTGCCTCAAAAGCTGAGACACGTTTGGCACCCTCTTGCTTGAGCATCTTCTCAGAGAGCAGAACACAACGTCGTTTGCTGTGTTTGACAGCTCTGTTTAGGCAAATGTGTGCTCTATAGCAGCAGTGTGGGACTGATGACACCCTGACAGAACTGCCAGAGGAAGGTTCAGCTGATTTGCCTTCTGCTCAGCTCAGACACAAGTTCACCGAGTCAGCTATGTTTTAACCTATCTTTTTTCATTGTTCTTGGTCTTCGGTGCAAATGTTGATGCAGAGGAGTCTGGTAGCAGGCCTGCTGCTCTGCTCTGGTCGTGGTTTATTTCTGAATGGCTCAGCCCATCCTCGTGGGCTCTTACAGCACGTACTGTAGCACTTCAAATTGATGTTAAAGGTCAGATCAGAGCTAACAAATGTAACTGATTTATCTGTATTGTGGCACTCTTTTTATGTGCAGGTCATAACATTTTCTGTTGTGTTTAACCTGTGGTTAAAAGATCACTGGGTGCCAAATCCACTTGACACTCTTATCTAATCTTTTTATAATTATTTCTGCCGTAACTTCCAGGTCAAATTTAAAAATACTCTTCTACTTACCTGCAGTTTTTATGTGAAAGCTCTGTTTAAACAGGGGAAATGCTGCACAGAAAAGTGCATGTGGTAAATATGTACAAAACACAGCACTTCTCTTTGCCTGTTTGCTCTACTCAGTCAAGAAATTAGGTAAATACAAAACCAGGTTTTTAATGGAAGAATAAATTGTTTGTAAAAGTACATTTTTATTAAAAATAACTAATAATTGAAGTTATGAAAATACAGGAAGGTTCTTAAATGATGTTATGATTTGTACTTACTTAGGCTGTACATATTCTTGTACCTCCCATTCCCTAATGCAGGGACAGAAAATGAAGGGAAAAGGTTTTTTTTTTTCTGTAGTTGTCTCCTTATAAAGCGTTGATCCTGTTCTTAGCCAAACTTAGCATGTTTTGAGGGGGAAGGGAACCCTAAGGCATCAGGCCAGTTGCATGCTCAGAAATCCAGCCTTTCGTGATGTTTTTATAATGACAAGTTCAGAGCCCAGCCTAGAAATTGCTTGAACAAATCTGTTTTAGCTGAAGAGAGTTTAAAAACCAGCTTTTTGTAACAGTATCAGCATCAATCATGAATTGTTTAGGCTGGAAAAGCCCTTTAAGATCGAGTCCAACTAAAAGTCTGTTTCAGGATCATGTCAGTAAACCAAGAGATAATCTAAGAGGGAAGGTGTCAGCTGAGAGAGGAGTGTGCACTTCTGTCATGGGAGAACAAACTAAACCAGTTTTCATTCTCCAAAAGGCTGAAGTACCTCATAGGTCAGTGAGGGAACAGTCTGTTGGCAGTCTGTCTGTTGGAAACATGTCTGGACTACAGTGCTTGGGAATGCTGCCCCTGGCCTTGCTGCAGGGCTCAGCCTGGCTGAGCTGGCCCTGGGCTATCAGCCACAGCAAAGAGTTCACTGTGGAGGCTTTTACCCTGTTCCACAGACACCCTGCAGTCCCCGCCCTTATCTAGACTGACACAGTGTAGAAACATGCAGTCCTCTGGCTCTTGGCTGGTGCACTTGTGTTTCTTCACCGTCCCCTTTCTTGTTAAGACCGAAAAAAAAAGAACTGTGGGACCATGGAAGGGCTTCTCAGCTTTTTGTCCTTTGGTGTTGCCCCTTCCCAACCGTGTTTTGCAAGTGAAGCACTACACTGCAAATTCCACTTGAATGTTTTTGATTGTGTGAACCTCTAAAACAAGAAACTTTCAAATATTGTGAGGGAGTAAAAAATACCTAAATGAATAACTGAGCTGTGTGATCTTTTGACTTGCAGGTTCATCCTGACAATGAAGATTGGACCTGTTTTGAACAGTCAGCAAGTCTGGATATCAAATCTTTTTTTGGTTTTGAAAGCACAGTGGAAAAGATTGCCATGAAGCAATATACCAGCAATATTAAAAAGGTGAGCCTGCAGTTGGGAAGGATGTTCCTGGCTCCAAGTTGCCAAAAGGCAATGAAGTTGCTGCTAAGTAACAGGCTGCTCTGCTCAGAAAGCTGGGCTGCTTTGCTAAAAGCCTGGGGTGTCTGTGTAGGGCTGTTTCAAGTGGAATCTTTAGAGGTCTGATCACTTAATTGGGTTTTCAGCCCAATCCTGTCTATGTCTAAATGGGTGGATTTTTCAGTAGCTGAATTAAATTTTCTTTTTTGAAGGGAAAAGAAATAATAGAATACTACCTGAAGCAGCTGGAGGAAGAAGGAATAACTTTTGTCCCACGGTGGACTCCTCCTGTTGCATGTAAATCAGAGAGCAGCACATCCCACCCAAGGAGACCAGTGTCACCTGCCATTAATATCCCAGAGTCTGCCACAAAGGAGGGCTTGAACAACAAGGAGATCCTCAACAGCTCCAGCAGCCCCTCGGAGCCCACCGCAGGAACACCCGATGGTATGGGGGTCTGATGTGTTCTACTGGGATGCTTTCTACTGGAGAGGCTCTCAGCACTGGGCAGCTTCTCCTGGACAGCTGAGGAGCTCCACATTGGCTCCTTGGTTGGTGACATGCAGTGTTAAAAGTGTGGGCTCACCAAGCAGTGACACATGGCAGAGCTCAGGGAGCTGTTACGGGCTGAGCTCGTGAGTGGAGATCAGGTATGAGCAGAAAAACTCTTTGCTGTTCATTGGGTTGCAGATGAACAGTCTGCTTCTTGCCCTGAAAGTCAGGGAGGGTATAACTGTGGGAATAATGGGGAGGAAACAACTGAAGCTGCCTTAGACACAGTCTTCTGGGAATTTGGGGAAATTCTTCCCCTGGGAGATCAAAACTTCTCTAAGTATTTCTAGAAGCAGCAAGCCCAGTGGTGCTGTGGACTGATGAATCTGAGTATACTGGCAAAATGCTTTTATGACTGTCTGCTTTTGCTCCTTCCTTAGCTGCAGAAGGAGAATTTTATCTTCTTCACGAAGATGACTGTGTTTGTTGCCTTGCTCATCTTTTCATTGATTCAAAGGAGCTTTATTCAGTTCTGACTGAGCCAAAGACAGTGGCCACTTTGAGACAGAGCAAATCAGATCATTTGGTGCTTGGCCTAGGTCAGTTCAGGACCGCTCTGATCACCTGTAATCTCTTTTTAGATAAGCTGGATGCAGACTACATCAAGAGGTACCTGGGGGACCTGACCCCGATGCAGGAGAGCTGCCTCATCCGCCTGCGGCAGTGGCTCCAGGAGACGCACAAAGGCAAAGTGAGTTCCTGGGGGTGTCCAGAGTGCGTGACACACAAGGTGGGCCTCAGGAAACCTCCTGCCACACCCCCTGGGACTGACTCTTTCTGCTAAGTGGCCCTCTGTGATCAAAACCTAAATTTAACCAGTGGCAATAGGAGGAGTTCATTGTGACTGTCCAGCTGACTTTGCAGCTGAGGTGCTTCAATAATTCGCAGGAAAGCCTCTCAAACTGTCAGTTAAATTGCCACAGGGGAATAACATCAGTTTTATCAGTCTTCCTGGTTTCTACAATGACCTTATTTTTACATTTGTTTGTTTTGGCCAAACATCATAGTCTTAAATACTGAAACACTGGTAGCAGTGGAGCCAGTTAAGTCACTGATAGCAAGGCTGGGGTTTTTCCAGTGCCTTGTGATTTGCATGTGTGTCTCAGCTTCCTCTACCTTAACAATAAAATACAGTCTGTGTTCTGTCCTGATTTATTTAAATTGGACTGGCTTGGTATGGTCATACAGGTGGAAATGATTACATTAGAGTTCATAAAATGTTTATATCCCTTATGAAGGTAGCTGCAGTGCCTCACAGGGCTCATGATTTTGTTTCAAACAAAGGCTGATTTCCTTGAGTAACTCCCAGTGTTATACACCATCCTCTTGCATTGGTGCAGGGCTGCACATTTTTCAGCTTCTTTTGTTTGGGTTTCTGGTTTTTTGCTTCAAACCTTGAATACAAAATTTGGTTTGGTTTTTTTAATAGATCCCAAAGGATGAGCACATTTTAAGATTCCTGCGTGCCCGGGACTTCAACATCGACAAAGCGAGAGAGATCCTTTGCCAGTCACTGACGTGGCGTAAGCAGCACCAGGTGGATTATATTCTGGACACCTGGAATCCTCCTCAGGTGCTCCAGGATTACTATGCAGGAGGCTGGCATCACCATGACAAAGGTATGGTTTCAGTACAAAATATGTATTGAACAGCCTTTTAACATTTTGAATCAAAGGTGATAGTTGTCCCTCTGTTAACTAGAGGTGGCTGGTTTGAACTTCTCAGTTGTTGTGTACCAAAGACACTTAAATCCGTAGAATCTTAGAATGTTTTGGGTTGAAAGAGAATTTAAAATAATCTTGTTTCATCTCTCTGCCATGGGCAGGGACACCTTCCACTAGACCAGGTTGCTCAGAGTCCCATCCAGCCTGGCCTTGAACACTTCCAGGGGCATCCACAGCTTCTGGGCAGCCTGTTCCAGTGCCTTTGCCAGCCCTTAGCTGCTGGAGGCAGACTCCTGGATCAGAGTATTTCTGACTAATACTGACATACTTAAGTCTGCTTTGCCAGGAGCTTAAAAAAAGTGATTAATTGCACTTCCGTAGTGCTCAGAGATGCTTAGAAGGGTGTTAGGCAAATGCTGAGTGTGCTCTTTCAGTGATTAGAAGATGTTTGTAAATAAGTATATCTTTGTAATCAATTTATTTCTGGTGTTGTATAAGTCTGCTGATGGCATAAATGAATATTTATTTGGCATTACAATCAGCTTAATGATGAGAAGTGGAATGTTGCAAAAACATCAAATAGAGCAGGTTTAAGAAGAGAAGCAGCTTTGGCTGAATTCCCTTTGTGCTGTGAGCCACAGCCTGACACACTCCCCTGTCCCTCTGCTTTATCATGCACTGATCTCATTGCTAATACATACATAGAAATGAAACACGTTGGAATTTGTGGCTTGAGGCAAGCTGGGCTCTTTAGATAAGGAAATGATCTCTTGCTGTGAGTGATCTGTGCTCTGATTCTTTTCCCACCAGGCACCATTGTTTCTGCTCAGCTCTTCCTTTTTCAAGCAGCATATGAAACAGGGCGGGATGCTGTCAGCAGTAGTGGCCAGGAGACAGGGAGGACGCAGCAGAAGTTTAATCACAGAGCTTGAATGGCTCTTCCCTGCTGCTCTGGGTTTGACAGACCTCAAACTGAGAAAATGGAAAATGAGAACGTGCCTGTAAGGATTGTAGGGAAAAAGACCTGTTAATAAGTTCTCCCTTTCAGCCCGTTCCTTGTCTGTCCTTTGCAAAGACTTCCTCTGTCAATAGCACACAACTGGGTCCCGCCAGTGAGCAGAAAGGTGCAGAATGCATCAAAGGCTTGTTTAATGTTCTTCTCAGAAGTTTTCCAGTCTTGTGGTGAACTTCGTGCCCCCTCCCTTCCCCTGCAGTTCCTTTGATCTCTCTTGCAGCATGCCCACAAGTAAAGCATGGCTTTGTCAATAACGGAAACACGATTTCAGAACTGAGCAGTTCTCTATAATTTAAAATTTTACAGCGGTAGGTTCTTTTTTTAAACCCTCTTTTCTAGTATTGCTCCTTTCCTCCTACGTACGCTAAGTGTGCCAAACTTAAGCTGGCTGAATGCTGTGTGGCTTTTAGTGCTGCAGCAAAGGCAGCAGTGATAATGAAGCATGTTGTCTAGAATGAGCTATCAGTGCTAAAGTAAAGAAATTATTATTTTGGCTTGCAATTAGCACAGTTTTCTGTACATCTGAGTGGCTTTTATTTTGACAGGAATGCTTCAATCTAACGTCTTTTTAAAATCATAAAGCTCTAATGGAATATAAATTGTACAGTGATAACACAGCACTGTCAGCTGAGACTCTCCTTCATGTGTCATTTGGGTGGACCAGGGTTACTGAGCTGTTAGTTTGGGTTTGAGGCATCTCTGTCTGGGAGGGAGAGAGGGAGGGAGACCTGCTATGAAGCTTAATAGCAGTTTTTGTTTAGTGTTTCAAAAGCTAAACAGTACATTCCAAGATAAGTGTGTGCTGATGTTAAAATAACATTTTCTTTTAGTCCACCTGATAAAACATAAAACACTGTGAGCTTTCATGGGGGCAGTGTCTTTGCCAAATAAATAACTTGCCTTGACTCTGTAGTTTTGGTTGTTTGTTGGTTTTTTTTAATAGTGTATTTTTTGCAGTTTCTCTCCTTGTGTCCCAAAGGGCTTGATGATAATTTGATAACCTCCTTTGCAGCTGTTGGAGGAGAGTGAAGCTGCACAGACAACAGGACTTGAGGGAGATTTTTATGTAGAAAGCTTCCTTTTTTTCTTCTTTTTATATTGTATGCTAACATATTCACTTTTATAAGCTGGTGATTATTTAGGCTGTGTATTAGAATAGATGAAGCAAAGCTTAACAAGTGCATCACAGCTTTAGGAGGAGGCTGGGAGCTGTTTTGGACAACTAAGAGCCAGAAGTGCAAACTTTGATTCTCAGTTTCAGCCAACACAGTAATTCAGCTTAATGCCTGAGTATGCTGCCAGTGTCAGGCTGCCCCAGTGTGCAGGCAGATGCCTGTGGAAAGGCAGGGCTCTACTGCAGAGGGTCCAGCTGAAGCTGATCTCTGGAGCAGAGTCTGTTCCCACCAGGCTTAACCTGCATAAGCGGGGCTGTGTGCCAGTCCTGCACCGTGGGCAGGGACAGAGCTGGAGTGTGGCTCCAGCAGACTCTGCGGAGGGCAGGCTCTGGGTTAACACTTGGTTTCATTAATTCCCAGATGTCAGGATGGCTGTTTTTCCGGAAAGGTTGCTGTAAACTCTTCAGAGCAGTATTGCATCACGTGTGATAAAAGCCTCACAGCCTTCCTCGCAGCTCTGCAGTTACAGGAAGAGCCTCGGTTCATTGGTGTACCTGAGCTGTCCTGGAAGCTAAGAATAGTCTGTGTCATTAATTGTGTATACCCAGGTCTGGAGTGTACTGATGTACTCAAAGTCCTTTGAACTTTTCCATGAAGGTCAGGGAGCTATTTTTGAATCAGGATATCTCCATTTTGCAGCTCATTTACAGGTAATCTGTTGGTGTAGCTGTACAGTGATGTTTATGTTGCCATCTGCTCCTGATTCTTCCTCTTGCGGGGGAGGTTTAACTCTTACTGTTTGTTTCCATCTGAATTTTTTAGAAGTAGCTCTCTCGAACGTCTCTTGCTGTGTGGGTAAGGGTGGTGTTGGTTCGTGTCTCTGCAGACGGGCGCCCGCTGTACGTGCTGAGGCTGGGCCAGATGGACACCAAGGGCTTGGTGCGAGCGCTGGGGGAGGAGGCCTTGCTGCGCTACGTGAGTGTTCCTAGCAGTGGATATTTCCATTTAGAGATTCCCTCTGCCACAGCATCCGTCACTCCGGGTATTCTGGTGTGCTCTCTGGCCATCACTTTTTGGTTGGAATACGTCTGAAAGCCCCCCGGTAGCCGTTCCTGGTGTGTTCTTTCCCACTGCAGGCTGATGGCAGAAAGGTGGAGTTCTTGGCAGCTCCTGTGGTTATTGATTGGCATTTGCACAGATTCTTCTGCACTTGTGCAGGGCTTCAAACTCCAGTCTCTGCTCTCGTACAGAAGAGGAAACGCCACGCTCAGGTTTTTGTCAAGCCTGTACTCAAAGGATAAGAATAATTTATTTTTAAAGAAAAAGTGCTTGCCTGTAGTTCTGCCTTCTCTAAAGGCATCACTCACACTGTTACTGCGGATCTGCTCAGCTTCCAAGCAGAAAGCTGGCAGAATTCCAGGTTTGCACTAACTTTTTTTTGACTCCTAGTAATGACAGGAGCAGCCATAGTGACTATTAAAAGCAGGGACTGGATTTTACTTTCCTCTCCTAGTGGCGTTTCCAAGCAGACACTAAATTTTGTTTGCTTGCCCTAGTTCTGTTTCAAGGTTGCTTTCTGTGATTTCAAAAGGGGCTTTAATTTCTGAGTAATTAGGGGTAATTGTAGCGATTTCTAGTTCATTCTTTGGTGAGGGGAAAAGTTTATACTGGTTTGATCTTGTAGTTTTAATGAATCTTTGGATATAAACATATTTTCTTTATGCCACCTACTGAGTTTGAGAGTGTCTTTTCTAAACCCTGCTCTTTCTTGTGCAGGTTCTTTCAATAAATGAAGAAGGGCTGAGGCGATGTGAGGAGAATACAAAAGTATTTGGCAGGCCAATAAGGTAAAATCTGCTCTGTGGGAATTAGAATGTGGGAATGCTTTCATGGGGTGCATGGGGGGAATGTCAGGCAGTGGAACAAGCAGAGGATGGGCTGTGTCTCACATGTAGGTGCAAGCACAGGTACAGTTAATTAAGAGCCTCCCCAATTAGTGCTAGAGGGAATATGCCTGGGGAAGCTGAGGGACACACAACACCTGCCCCAGCAGCCTTGGTCTCGTGTTCCTAATGGTTCTGTTGGGGCTGTTACTCTTCAGCTCTCTTCTACTGCTGGGTATCTGCAGAGCAATGCAACTTAACTCCCAAATCTGTCTGGGGGGAATTTTACAGGCATTGGTGCAGGTTGCCAAAAAACCAGGCCATGATAATATCACACGTAACATTTCCAGGAGTTTAAGGTGTGGCTTCCATGTCACTTGTTCATCCATAGTCCACTCCAAGGCTCATTACACTCAGTTCTGGTTTGCATTCTCCATTTATTGTATGTGGCTACTCAAGCTCTTGGTCCAAGGTGAGGTCATGAGGCTCCTGTGAAACCTGGGATCTAGTTTTCCAGGTTCTGGCATGATTTCATGTGAAGTTCAGTCAACAATGGTTTGCTTTAAGTCCTTGTAGGGGTCACTTGTGAAAGTGGTAACTGCGAAATGGATTTAAGGGCGTGGAATGAAGGCAAAACCAGCCCTGAAAAGATGCCATGTTTCTTGGACTCTCTCCAATTTCTGCCTCCTTCCCCTAATCTGTAAGGTCCAGGGATGTGTGGTGTGTCTGCTTATCCTTTCCCTGTTGCAGACCTTGCTGCCCTAGCTTTCCGAGGGAGGTCGAATCCAAGGAGAGGTCTCGTGTCTGTAACAGTGAAATGGTGCTGCCTGCTGGATCTTCATTTGTAGCCATAATCCTAAAGGGCTGTATATTAAACATTTAAAGGGAAACAAAGAAGGGTTTGGTGTTTCATAGGAGCCTTATGCATAATGTAGTGGCTGCTGGCTGGTGCAGCACAGCTGTAAATCTTGAATTCCTGCCCAGGGCGAGACCTGAACTTGGAAAGAAACTGAAACACATGCTGCAGCTCAGTAGTTAGTATTAAGAACATATCTCTTCCTATAGAAAAAGCTTCCTTCCCTGAGATCTGACAACAGAATTAGCTTTGATGTGTATTGGCATCGTTGTGCACTGTGTTAGTAAAAAATCTGCACTGTGAATGTTAAATTGCTTCAGAGCAGCAGCGTGGCCACTTAATTGATCTCCCAGTAAAAGCAATGGTTTAATGTTTGGGCTGACTGTTGACAGGATCTTTTTTTGGCTTCACATGAACTGAACCTTTCTCTGGAATCTGAAATGTCTGTGGGGGAATGTGCAGGGTGTGCAGAGTGATCACTGCACGCCCCTTAAACTCCAGTGTCTACAGGCAGCACAAAGCAAGGAGGTAAAACAGAAGAAACCAGAACATACCACTTATTTCAGTATGTTGGGCACTTGCATAAGCAAGGAGAATTTTGATGCTATTGAGATTTTTCTTTTTCTTTTTGTCTTTTTCAAATTCAGCTCTTGGACCTGCCTAGTAGATCTGGAAGGCTTGAACATGAGGCATTTATGGAGACCTGGTGTCAAGGCCTTGCTGAGAATCATCGAGGTGGTTGAAGCTAATTACCCTGAGACCTTGGGTCGTCTTCTTATCCTAAGAGCACCTCGAGTATTCCCAGTTCTCTGGACACTGGTATGTGTGTAATCCAAGGTATTCCTCAGTTCTCTCAGTTTGTGAAAGCACTTCAGAGATAAGGCTATATGTGCAGCAAATGTTGCCATTTGGAAACATGTCCTTTATACAGGATTCTTGGAGTGGATTAAAAACCACCACCTAAGAACCTGCTTACACAGTCAGTTCATTTGGCTTCTTTGTAGTGTGAACTTTGCATAACCAGGATGGTAACACTCAGCGTGATCAAAATTGATTCCTTCAAAATTGACTTGAAAACAATGTAAATTGGCTTGAGAAAAATGTGAGGGCCTGATCTGTTCTGTTTTTCTTTCTTTGTAGGTTAGTCCGTTCATTGATGACAACACTAGAAAGAAATTCCTTATTTATGCTGGAAATGACTACCAGGGTCCTGGGGGACTGCTGGATTACATCGATAAAGAAATTATCCCTGATTTCCTCGGTGGAGAGTGCATGGTATGAATATAAAATAATGTGTAAAGCAATTTATTTGTGGGTTTTTTTTATTTTTCCTCTCCTCTAAGCAAAGAGGTCTGTAAGCACAGAGTGATTCCTGGTGTAGTTTGGAGGTGGGGCTATGGTGTAGGATTCCAGGCTCAATGCTGTTTTCTGGATCCACTTTAAAAAGAGCAGTACAATGCTTCTCTAGGATGAATATCAAATACCTTATCAAAACAGCCAAGCACAGCTAAAAGCCATAGTCTGTTCCCTGAAAAGTTCGGGCAAACGTGGTAGCAGAGCTCTGAGCAAGAGCTGTCACCATCAGCTGATCCCAAGAGCCTGTGTCACCTAAAAAACCGATCCCGTAAGGAGCGCACGGGAACATGTGGCACGTAAGAGGGCTCAACAAACAGCCCAGTCTCCTCACACAGGGTGACCTCCAGTGGCCCCCAGCAAACCAGAAAAATGGTTTTGCTGCAGGATACTGTAGTTTCTCAGTCCCTTGTCACATGCCTTGATAGCTGTTTCCTGCCTGGACCTTGGGTGTCGGTTGGATCTGGCATTTTAACGTCTCACTGATACTGTGAGGTTTGTTTCACCTGTAATGTCTTTGACAACACAGGCTCGCTGTGTTTTCAGCCCCTGTACACTCTCTAGATTAATTTCTGTACCATTCTTGAAAATTCATCTGTGTCTGTTCCAATAGAGTCTCAAATGATAATGAAGTACAGTTAGATGTGTTGGAGTAAAGCACATGTTTATCTCCAGTGGGCTGCTTTTTGCTGCAGCAGTAGCTTTCAATGTTATCTAATTTGAAGCTCAAAGCTGGCAAAATCCACTGCTTAAGTAAGCAAAAGTGAATGTTACCAGAAAGCAAATTGCTACAATACTTCCTGCCAGTTACAGTCTCTCTCTTCTTCTTTACTTCTGGGTATTCGAACAAAAATGACTTCTCTGAGATCTTTTCGATTCTCTGTTGTAATTCAGTTACCAAACACTTCTACTTTCCCAGACCCTTCTGTGGAACCTGTTTTCAGCTTCATTGCTACAGGCTTCTTAAAACAGAAGTTTGCTTAGGGAAGTTGTGTAATCACTTCCAGTACTGAGCTGTCGGAGAGCTGTAACTTCAAAACTGTTGACTTTCCTGGCTGCAGTGTCCTTTTACCTGCTTGGGAACTTACTGTACCTCCCCACTAACCATCCTTACATTCAGCTACCCCAGTTCTTTCAGATCTCTGTAGCTCTGTTTTTCAGACTTAGTCACTATTGCCACTTCCCTCAGGATTCTGAACTGTCTCCCATCTTTCTTCAGTGTAAGGTGGTGTGAATGATAATTACAGCCTTTGCACAGTCCTTTCTGGGGTGCTGGCTGTTGTGAATGTACAAGATCTGGTGTCCAGTTCTGCAAACACCTCACCCAGATCATTGTAAAAAAGAATTACACATGTATCATGTACAAGCTATAGAATTACTTTCAGACTGTTGCCTTCTCCAGAGTATTGCTGAATGTTTGTTTCTGAAGCTGGCAGGCAGAGAACATGATGGGATGGTCACAGGAGATAATTTTTAATGGTTTTTTGGTTTTAGTGTGAAGTACCAGAGGGCGGGCTGGTTCCCAAGTCCCTCTACCGGACAGCAGAAGAGTTGGAAAATGAAGACATCAAGCTTTGGACTGAAACAATCTACCAGTCTGCAAGTGTCTTCAAAGGAGCTCCACATGAGGTACAGCTCAAGCTGCCCTTTGCTTTCGTCTCATCCCTCTGCTCTGAACTCTTGTCTCTTGGCCTGGGAATGTTTTTTCACTTGTTTATTTAGTTCTGTGCTTCCACCTTCTGTAGCTGGTGCACGGTGGTGCTTTAGTAGCTGACGTTTGTGACTGTTCCTCCTGTTATTTTGTTGCCATTTAGAGAATATCACTGGTTTTCATTCTATTCAAAGCCATGTTCTTCTAAGCAAAGCAAGCAATAGTCTCAGAAGCTGTTTGAAAGCTTCTGAAAGTCGTGTGTTAAAATAGACACTCCATCATGAGGGAATTTGTATCTGCAATGCCTTTTTTCAACTATTAAAAAGCCTTTTTAATAGTAGAAACTAAGCCTAGCAACAAAAAAGCTCTGTTCTTTGTCTTTTTTCCTGTAGGAGTTTGCCTTTACTGAGCAAATTGCTGTTGTCTAATGTGTCTTTCCTGTCTCAGGTTCTCATCCAGATCGTGGACGCCTCGTCTGTGATCACATGGGATTTTGACGTGTGCAAGGGCGACATTGTTTTTAACATCTTCCATTCCAAAAGAGCCCCACAGCCTCCCAAAAAGGACTCTCTGGGAGCTCACAGTATTACATCCCCTGGTGGGAACAACGTCCAGTTGATAGACAAAGTCTGGCAGTTGGGGCGTGACTACAGCATGGTGGAGTCTCCCCTGATCTGCAAAGAAGGGGAGAGTGTGCAGGTGAGAGAGCCAGAGCCTCGCGTGGGGGTAGATGGAGCCCAAACTGCCTGTTCTTACTCACAGCACTGACGACTGAGTGGTGACTCAGTGCTGGGCTGGCTGCTTGCTTTTGGCCAGCATTTCAGCTGCTGCTCCAGGTTGGGTGCTGCAGGGAGAAGGGAGGGGATTTACGTGGGATCTGCTGCGAGGGGATGTTGCATCAGTCCGGTAGTGACTGAGATGGATCAGCAAGGAACCTGGGGAGGCCACCAGAAGTGAAATGCACATCCAGAAAGCAGCAGAACGTGCTTTGTGCTGTGATTCTGACAGTTACTTTCTGAAGCAAACAGTCTGTGTTTGAGGAATATCACAGTGCCTGCCCTCAGTAATGAGAGAAGGCTGGAAATCAAGTCTGAGCTTCTGTGTGTTTGTCCCTCTAATGGGCAGTGTAAGAGCTCCTGATGGCCAAAGCTCCTGAAGGTTTTTTTATGCCATTTACAACCTGTCCTTTAATTCCAGGTTTTATATAACATGCAACATGTTTACAGTCACACACTGCCACTGCTGTTCCTGTTCACTTGAAATGAGTCAGCCTCTGAAAAAACAGCTCCTTAAGTCACCAAGATGGAAGTGTTAAACTGGAAATATGGGCAGTGACCTCTTGAACTGTGAGGCAGGAGCCGTGGCTGCTCTTTTCACTGTCTCAAAGGACAGCTGTGAATGAAAATAAATGGAAAAAATGGATATTGTTTTAAAACAGAACTTGTCCTTTCAGTATATTAAATCCTAACCCCTCGACATTGTTGAAAAGCTGGAGGAACTGCTGGTGTTCCATCCCAGCTTTGATAAGGATGTTGCGTGGGGAGAGTCTCCACTACTGCCGTTTGCTTGAGGAGCTGAAATACTGGCATTGGGGAAAAATTCTGGGCGTGTAGGCACTTTTTCTAAGTTCGGAAAAGAAATGTCAAACCTACAAATCTCTGTTAACCAAGTTAATTTTTGATTTTTGTTGTGTCTGCTTGCAGGGCTCCCATGTGACCAGGTGGCCTGGCTTCTACATTTTACAGTGGAAATTCCACAGCATGCCTGCCTGTGCTACAACCAACCTGCCTCGTGTGGATGATGTGCTGGCATCTCTACAGGTGTCCTCTCACAAATGTAAAGTGATGTACTATACAGAAGTGATAGGATCTGAAGATTTCAGGTATGTCTGGCCAAGGTCAGCCAATGTCAAACCTCTCTGATTATTTGGATGATCAAGTCAGTGTCAACTTCACTTAAATACAAGTAAATTGTCATGGCCTTAAAAAGTTGCACTGAGGGCAACTAACGTATAAAAGGGGTTAATTAGTTACCTCGTGGTAATCATCACTGGTCGCTTGGCTCTGCTTTGAGAGCTTGTTGGGCTTGGCAGGTTGTCCTGTAGAAGGGGATGCGATTCAAATTCCAGTTGTTGAATTTCATTTTCTGCCAGTGGATAAACTTGACAAATTAAATCTCCGTCTCTTGTGAGCAGCATCTGGTTTTTGAAAGGGGTGCAGTGTCCTCCTTTTATGTGGTGAGGCAGAAAAGCTTTTGAGTAACAGCACCAAAGCTGTTACTTTCTTTTTATTCAGTGTGCAAACAAATACAGAATAGATACGGAGCAGAAATCAGAATCTTTGTGTGTTCTGAAGCTTAAAACTGCTTTCTTCTTTTTTTCATACAGGGGATCTATGACCAGCCTTGAATCAAGCCACAGTGGATTCTCCCAGCTCAGTGCTGCCACCACCTCCTCTAGCCAGTCCCATTCCAGCTCCATGATTTCCAGGTAGTGCCACAACAGCTGAAAAGCAAATGGATGTGATGGCTGGACCCTCGTCCGTGGCAGCTGACTGCAATACAGCATATTCAACTGGCAATTGTGCAAAAAAAAAAAAAAACCCACCCCAAAAAGCCTTTTATAGATAGTAAAGTAGCTGTTTGAATTTTACACTTAGTGGTTTTGGTCTTTGTTAGATCCAACAGCTTGTCTCTTAACTTTAACCCTTTTTCCTAACTCAGCCATAAATATTTTTGCAAGTGTGCTTGCACAAATCCTAACTCTGAACACAAGGGCTCTTACTGAAAAGGAAAAACAACCAGTGCATCAGTTAAGAATGATTATTTTTTTTTAACTGTGTAGATGTTAAAAAGCAAAAAAGAAAAACCCTACCAAAAACGCTCCGTAGTGCATTAGAGATCAACTGCAAGTCTCCTGTCAGGACATTCTTTGCCATCCTGAGAAATCCCCTGTGATCTTCCAGTGCTGCAAACTGTTCTCCCGTTGCCACTAATGATGTCCGAGACAAAGAATAGCAGTTGCTGGATACTTGACTTTGTGAGTCCATTTTTTTCAAAGCATGCCCACAGAGCTGTGGCCAGGCTGTAACACTAAATATAACTTTTGTATGAGCACATTTCTGGGGAATTTGGGCTCTGGGTCTTGCTGGGTTAAAGCAATTTGTTCTTTCCTTGGATTTGTGTGGAGAGAGAGGCAGAGAGCAGGCTCTCCCTCACTGGGCTCATCCAGAGCTGCTCTGAGCTTTTGTTCCCAGCTCTGTGCTGGAGCTTCACTCTGCTTCCTTAAGTACATTCCAGGCAAATTGATTTTACTGAGGTTCTCTTCTTGTCAGGAATTTGTGCAGAGCTGCAGCTTGCTGCTTAAACCAGTCTGAAGGAGGTGTGGCTTCCATCCCTCCTGAGCACTTCTCACTCCCTGGGGCCTCCTGTCCTTCTCTGTGCCTGGCAGAAATAGAGCACCTGAGTCCTGATCAGCCTTCGTGTGGGCAGGGAGCACAGGGATCTTCCCTCTGAGTGATACAGGAGAAGATGCTCCACCATTTTCACTCCTGCCACTGCCAGAGGTGATCTGCCGTTTGGGATTCTGTCTCTGTTTCCCAGGCCCAAGTTGGACTCTTGCTGAACTCTGTTCAGGTGTTCTTCCCTCTCGAGCCTCTCTCTATGCACAGCAAAAGGCTCCAAAGACTGAGCTGTCAGACAAATACAGAGCACACCTGGCAGTGGAACAGAGAGGATTTTGGTCTGAAATGCAGCAGGATTTGCACAGTTAGACCCTGCTTGGTCTTTTCTTACCCTCGGAGAGCTAAACTGTCCATGCAGGCACAAGGAGCTTCTGTGCAGGCTGCAGTCCCTGCTGGGAAGTGGGATAGGCTCTGGCTTGGGTCAGTGGTGGAGGAGCTTACGGAGGTGTTGCACTTGGAAAGCAGAACTCTCTCGAGATTCTGGATCCCCTGCCTGAGGAAAGCTGGTTCTGAACTCAGTGCAAAGCTTTTTTAAGCCTGCAGAGCTCCTGAGAGGCAGGTGACAGACCCCTGACAGCAGCTCTGCTGCAGCCCCGCTCTGGCTGTGGCACGTGGCAGAGCTGACAGGTATTTTAGTAACAGAGGTGCTCAGAGACCAGCCTCCTTAAACTGAACCAAACTGCTCTATTCTGGAGCTTTTTTAGGACTCAGAAGCTGAAGATGGAGGTTAGGCTGTTACACAGGCTGCCAGAGTGGGCTGTTGTGTGAGACAGGTCACTGCTTTGGTGTCACGCAGCTCCCACGCAGTGTCTGCACAGCAGCCTGCACGGGCTGTGGCTCCGGGGCTGCTCCCGGGAGCTCTGCCCGAATTCCTGACACCAGGAACCAGTATTCCCAGCACAGGGAGTGCAGCTGCAGCACAGTGAGGTTCACCTGCTGACGCTCATGGCATTTCTTCCCATTCACCAGGCTGTGAGGGCTGAAGATGGTCCCCTTTCTCTTTCTCTCTCTCTCTCTCAGATGGCGATTTTGCTGACAACTGTAAAGAATCTGCTCCATTCAACACTCCACATCTGTCCAGGTGTCTGGCTTTGTTGACCTTTTTGAGTTGCAGTCCCTTTTCCAGTCTGAAGATCTGTATTTTTGTTTTTCACTTGAGCTGGCTCAAAAGTGGCACTTTGGGTTTTTCTTGCTGTTGATCTTAACACATCTTTTAGAGCTCAAAGCACATGACAGCACAAACAGCTGGGGAGATAAAATTCCAGAAAAACAGTAGTTAATCTTCCTCTAAGCGAAGTGCTGTGGCAATATGACTTGATCACTGCAGTCTAACTAATTAATTTCCCATACCCTGGTCTTTCTTTGTGTGATACTGCTCTTCCTTCTCTCAGCCAACGACTCTTCTGTTGGCACCTTCCCTGTTATCAGTGTCCTTCACTTCCCTGTCCCTCCTCATGAACTGCATATCAAATTCTGTAAATGTTTTGTATACATAATACCTCATTCTTGGTAATAAAATACAGATAGTCTTTAAAAGATTTTTTTATTGTTATCAATAAATGTGAACTGTTTGGAAAAAAAGAAAGAAAAAAGGGGCAGTCTCTTTATTTCATTCATCTGCTGCAAAGCTTCCAGGTTATTTTATGTGCTGGATTCAGGTCTGCCAATGCAGGGTGAGGGAGGGGCTCCCTGGCTGCCCCCACCTCTGACACCTCGGGCAGGAGGCCGACACAATCACACTCAGGAAATGACAGTTTTTAATTAGTAGAAGTAGACTGACCTTCAGTTGTTTTTAAAACAGGAGCCAATAAACGTCAAACTGTGGGTTTTCTAACTCCTGGAGCTGGAGCAGAGGCTGCAACGTGTTTGTGGTTGGTCTTTCAAATTTGATCCAAGCTGTGAAGTTTCTTTAAATGAGAATCTTTAACCATGGTCATGGAGGTCTGTCAGCAAGAGCAGATGGCTGCCTGACCTACTTCAAGCTTTAACATGTGGTCAGTATTTCTGTGCCAGCACATAATGGACCAGCTTTCTGCTGCTCAGGACCTTACTGAATGCAGCAGTCCTTGAGAAGGTGTTGTGCAAGGAGGTGGCTCTGCTGCTCAGCTGGGCTGTGCCTGGAGACGTGGGGGAGGCTGCCTTTGTGGCCAGCACCCCTCTCTGAAATGGCAATTAAATAAACCTGAGCCTCAGCCTCTGCTTGAGCTGGGCAGGTGATAACGGTGCAGGCCAGGGCTGCTTCAAACAGCTGCTCTGGGAGAGCTGTCAGTCTGGTTGAAGTGTGTGGTTTGGGTTGGTTTGTTTGGGTTGGTTTTTTTTTAATGTGGATTTTTGTGAGACAAAGCAAAATGCCTGGAGGAAATTTCACCTGTTTTTTTTCCCACCTGCATCCCCTCCTCCCCACAACGCTGAGGGCTCCCTGTTCTTCAGGTCTCTCTTTGCAACCTTGGCTTGCCAGTGAGCCTTTAAATTCCCAGTCAGCCCAAGGGAAGGATCCTGAACTGCCATTCCCGAGTCTCCCCATGCATCCTTCCTGCTGGAGCAGGAGCTGGCCCTGCCCAAACAGCAGCACCCAGTCCCTGCAGGAGCAGCCGGGGCCGTTTGCTCTTCCATCCCTTCGCAGGGTGGGCTGATTCCGTGCTCGGTGTGGGCAGGCGAGTTACAGTGGTGATGGAAAGAGGAATTCTGTCATTCTGGGAGCGCCCAGGCAGCGCAGGACGGGCAGTGCAGGGTCACACGGAGCCCTCCCCTCCGTGCTGGCTGTGTCGGAGCCATCCCGCATCCCCACTGCCCTCCCACAGCTCCGGGGGAAGGTGCGAGGCCGGCACAGCATCCCAGGAAGCTGCTTCCCAGGGCGGGGGCTGCTTAATGCTGCCGGGAGAGGCAAATCCTCGGGCGGAAGCGCTAGGTTTTGGCTGGCTTTCCAAAGTCATCAGCAGCCAGCTCTATTATTCAGGCTCTAAAAAAAAATTGCCATCTCCTGGGTTTTCTTGGAAGAGTAGGAAGGCACTCATTTTATTTCGCTAACTCATGCTGGTGTAAGAGTTTGGATGCTGAGAAAGAGACGGTCAGGATTTTGCACCTTGTTTTATTCCCCTCCCTATGACCACTGCTGAACTCATCCCGCTTTGTGCCACCAGCCTTGGTCCCCTGTGGTCCCCTGGCAGCCACAGGCCAAGGGGAGCAGGGAAGGGACCCTGGATTTGGGGCCTTTGTCAGGTCCGATTCGGCCCTTTCTCCCATGCACAGGAGAGGAAACGGGCTAAGAGGGAGAACTGGGCCTGGCCTAACAAACCCACAAATAAATAAATAAATAAATCTCAGGCTTTTCTCGGTGCTGATGGAGCCTTTCCTTGTGCCGTGGGGTGACCTTAGCGGGGCAGTTCTCCCCGGGATGGGCAGCCTGAGGGGAGTCCTGGATCCCAACATCCCTCGGGTGGGGCTTGGGATCAGCTGTGACCCCAGCACTGCCCCACACCTGGGGACTGTGCTTTGAACTGTTTGCAAAGAAAAGGGGAAAGGAAGGAGAGTAAGGAGGAGACAAGAGAAGGAGAAAGAAGAAGGGGAGGAAAAAGGGAAAGAAAAAAAGGGAAAAGGAGTTAATGTCACAGACCCTTCGTTCTGCCACTACCCAGCAACAAAAAAGGTGCAGGGCAGCCCCAGCCCCAGCTGTGCCCCCAGGCCCTGGTTTGCACACCCCCACTTCTCCTAATGGCATTTTGTGCAGGGAACATCCAACTGGGTGTGGAAGAGCAAGTGCAGGGGGGACCCCCCCAGTCCGGGCTGTGCTGGGGAAGATCCACAGCCCAGCCAAGGGCCGGGGGCTGGATCCCCTGTGTGGGGTCAGTGGCTCACCCAGGTGTCACCCCACAGCCCAGTGCTCCCCGCTGACCCCTCGGACCCTCATGAGGGTTCCCAGCCCTGAGGTGTACAGGGTGAGGCCAGGGCGATGCCGACCCAATCCAGGGGGGTCCCAGCTCTGCAGGCAGCCCCTGTGCCCCCAAATCCACCATGGGGCACCCACGGGGGGATATCGGGCACAAACCCACCCGGCCAAGCCCGGCGTGTAGGACTGAGGGCGCGGGGCTGGGGGAGACCCCCCGAGGGGGAACCCGGGGCCGTGCTGGTGCTCCGGGGACAGGGCGGGGACACGGGGTGGCAGCGGCACGGCCGGGCCCCTCACAAACCCCACTAGATGGTGCCAGCAGCCCGCGCACGGCCCGGGCACCCGCGCGGCCGGGGGACACTGTCCCTGCTGCCGGGGGGACACTGTCCCTGCTGTCCCTGCTGCCTGGGACACTGTCCCTGCTGCCGGGGGGGCACTGGCCCTGCCTCCCCTGGGGGG
>VZTD01005275.1:741568-754688 GCA_013397725.1 Rhagologus leucostigma
GGGACACTGTACCTGCTGCCGGGGGGACACTGTCCCTGCTGTCCTCGCTGCCACCGGGGACACTGTCCTCGCTGCCACGGGGGACACTGTCCCTGCTGTCCCTGCTGCCGGGGACACTGTCCCTGCTATCAAGGGAGGGATACTGTCCCCTCTGCTGGGGAGGTACGACGACGACATTGTCCCTGCTACAAGGGAGGGACGCTGTCCCCGCTGTCTCTGCTGCTGGGAGCGACGCTGTCCCTGATACGAAGGGTGGGGACACTGTCCTCACTGCTGGGGGGACACGCTGTCCCTGCTACAAGGGAGGGACGCTGTCCCCGCTGTCTCTGCTGCTGGGAGCGACGCTGTCCCTGATACGAAGGGTGGGGACACTGTCCTCACTGCTGGGGGGACACGCTGTCCCTGCTACAAGGGAGGGACGCTGTCCCTTGTGCCAGGGGCTCGGTGTGGAGCTGCGGCTGCCCCAGCCCCCTGGGCTCTGCTGCTCCAGAGCACTGGTCCACACTGGGAGCCACAAACAGGGCAGGGGACCCCCGTGTGACCCGCCCAGCAAGGACAGCACATTGTGCATGGAGCAGCCGCCACTCCAGACCCACGGTATGGCTGGGCTGGGACACCCCTGGCCCCCCTGACCCTCTCCCTGTGCCCTGCACGTCCGAGGCGAGGCTCCGCTGACCTCCAGGCACCATCCTGCCTGTGGGTTTGCTCTCCCACTGCTGAGAATCTTCCTAAACCATCACCGTCTCCCAAGAGTCCTGAGAAACTTAATCACCACTGGAGAAAACCCTTGAGGATGTGCTTTGGAGAAACGCTGTAGAAGTGAAAAAATATCCTGCTTAATTCTTGGCTCCGGTATGGATTGGCCCACGAGCTGCAGTGGGCTGTATCCAAACACTGAATTTTAATTATGAGCAGGATTTCACCAGGGAAAGGGAGATGGGAAGAGGAACATCCCAGAGAAAAAGACGGAAACTGAAAACACAAGTTCTCCCAAAAAAGAGCCTTGAAGTCATGGCAAAACAAAATTTATCTCAAGCATTTTTGCCTTTGCATAGTTATTTATTATAATAACATTTATGATTATAACATACTGCCTCTTCTTGGAGGTGCTGAAACAGCAGCAGAGGGGCTGGAGGACTCTCAGGTCCAAAACCTGTGGCAGAGCAGGAAGGGCAGGGCCTGCTCCTGTCCCCATGGCTGGCACTGGCACTGCCAAGTCCTGGCCAGGGGCTTTTCCAGCCCTGGGGAGTGATGGGCAGGCCAGAGCATCCCTCCTTGAGGCTTCTGCCGTTCCCTGCAGCCTGGAGAGGCCACACAGCTCCGGCTGCTCCGGCCACACCCCTGCAGAGCCCCGCTGCCCCCGTGTGCAGGACGGGGGCTGCTGAGAATGCAGCCCTCAGTGGGCTGTGCTTCCCTGGAATCCCTCACCAGGCACTGCCGGATGTTCTGTAACAGCTCCCAGACACTTCTCCCATCACGGTTTGTGCCAGAGGAGCCTTGCCAGGCTCACCCCACCCCAGCTGGGTGTGCAGCCCCTGCCTGGCTCCAAAGCTCGCTGTCCCCAGGGGTCAGGGCTGCCCAGGGACCTGCCAGGACAAGGTTCCCAGGCCAGGCTGTGGCGATGTCACTCGCCCACTGGCATCAGCCCCATGCCGTGTGCCCACCCCGGGCTCAGCCCCCCCCCCACAGCTGGCACATCTGGGGGTGAGGGGCCCTGCAGGACCCCAGCACCCACTGACACCCAGAGCAGACCCAAGCGAAGCAGCCTGAAGAGTTTTCTCGCTGGACTTGGGTCACTTTGGGGCTGAAGGCTCCCAGGGCAGCTCTGACCCCACAGAGGAGCCAGCTGCAGATGGAGGGTGCCCTCCACACGGTTTCCCCTAAAAAACCCTATTTCCTGAGCCCATCTGTCCATGACCCATTCCAGCAGCCCCTCTGCAGCAGCCCTGCCTGCATCCCTCCCCCAAGAGCAGCCAGGACACGCTGGCATGGTGACACTGATGGCCTGAGCCAGCCTCGGGCAGCCACGGAGCCGGGTGTTTACTCATCCTTCACAAGAACTCAACAAGAAAGGAAGCGGAGAAGGATCATGTGAGCTCCCCTCGAGGAGGGCTGGCGCTGCCCAGCACTGGCAGGGACATCACCCAGGGCAAGGTCACTGGGCCCCTCCAGTCCACCCAGTAACTCTCCCCTGCTCACCCCAAAGGAGCTGCAGCTCCTGGGGCCCGGCAGGACCGGCAGCACCCAAGGCGTGCAGCTGCCTGAGCAATTCTCTTTGAAGATATTTGATGCTTTGCTGTGCCTTGGAGAGGAGGGGGCCTGTTCTTCACCCGCCTCTCCGGCTCTGCTGGGCCCTGCATGCTGCTGAGAGGAGCTGCAAAGAACTGAGGAGGAGGAGGAGGAGGAACGGCAAATCCCTTCCCTGGGACAAGGAGACCTCTCCAGATCCAAGCAGCAGCTTTCCCCACCTGGAATGAGGCGGGATCTTGGCAAGCAGCGGCTGGTGCTGCTGCCCAGGACTCAGCAGGAGGTCGGAGCTGGAGCATCCCAACCCCCAGGCACAGCCCCGGTGGTGGCCCTGTGGCTGGCACTCGGTGAGAGCAGCAGGCACCACCAGACCCATCCCTCACTGGGACCAGCGGGGCACTGGTGTGAGGGCAGACTGGCCCAGCCACCCCTCCTGGCACCGTGGCATTTGTCCTGCAGCACTCGGCAGCCACATCTCCAGGCTGTTCTCCTGGGGACACGGAGCAGCGACACCGATCTGTGTGAGCAGATGCCCCAAACCCCACTGAACCACGTGCCATTCCCCCGTTCCCCACGGGGCTGCTGAGGAGAGCTGGGGAGGGATCCCAGAGCATGCCGTGAGCATCACAGTGCTGGGGCTTTGCCTCCTAAAACAGAAGAACAAACCTGTTCAGGCTCAAGGGCTGTGATGCTGTTCCGGGTTTGTTTTGCTTTGCCCTCTGAGGTTGCCCTGGCTGGGGGCAGAGAGGTGCCTGTGGGAGTGAGTTAGAGCTGTGGATCCGGAATGGCATCCCCGGGAATGGTGCTGGGCCCCTCCTGGGGGAGCAGGGCTCTGCCCTCGGGGCCAGGGATGGACTGCTGGGACTTGCACAGAGCCTGGCACAGGACCTGATGTGGAGCTGCTGGATAACGAGGAGGGGATGGGTGTTAATTAGTGAGGGAGAGTGGGAAGGAAGGTCAGGCGAAAACACACGGCACCAGGTTCTTGGAAAGCTGCTGGAGTTTGTGTCATGTTAGGGAGCTGCCTGCAGCCACCCCAGGGCTCTCAGTGGAGAAACCTTCACCCCCTCCTCCAGCCCTGCCCCAACAGCAGCACTAACCCACCCCCCAGGATGAACTGCCTGCATGAGAAACCAGGGACCCATTGGGGATGAAGAGAAAGGCCGTGGGCACCTGGGGTGACATCTGGCACACACAAACCAACCTGCCCCAGAAGAGCCAGGACAGCGTGGGCATCCCGGGGCAGGCAGGGCAGGACGGGAATGGAGCAGGCAGGGCCTCGGGGCTCTGAGTCAGGCCAGGGACGTCAGGAGCTGCCGGCTCCTGCAGTGCTGGCAGCCCCAGAGAGCCCCCGGGGCAGCCCAGAGGTGCTGCTGGGTCAGTGATCCCTGCGAGAGGCTGTGAGGGAAAACTGCTGGCAGGGACCTGCAGAGCAAGGGGAAAAGCTGCTGCCTTCATCCCACAAGCTTCGGTCTCCCGGTTCAGGGAGGGCAAAGTCATAAATTTTCAGCTGTCTGTGGTTTGCAGCTCCGTGGGAAGTGCTTCCAAAAAAAGTGTTTTCAGCTGGGAGCTGAGGGCAGAGGGACGCTGGAGCCGGAGCAGTGCCAGGCTGCAGCAGGGCTGACTGGGGTAAATTTAACCCCCGACAATGTGAGTGCTTTTCCTGCCCCCTCTTTATAAGGAGTTTTGCAAGGACTTAATGCCTTCTAAAGTGCAGGCTCGCAGGGGCTCAGGCGGTGAAGGTCCTGTCAACAACACCCCTCCCTGGGTAGAGCATCCGTCCCCAGGCTGCCTTCCCTGTGCTGGGTGGGGCAGGACAGCAGCCGCGTCTTCAAACACGAGCTTTACGGAGTTCCTGTATCTGCCCTGTGCGTAAAAATACATTTTTAGGGGGAAAATGGAGGGAGTGGGCTTTAAACGAGGCAGGATGGAGCAGGCAGCAGCGAGAAGGGGCTGGAAGCTTGCAGGAGGACATCCCTGCAGCCCGGCCTCAGTGGGGTGCCTTGTCCTGCCTTTGCTCAGCGCTGGCCCCGCGGCTTTGCCATCACGGTTTTGTTTTGCAAACCCCGTGCACAAACACCCCCAGCGTGTGCGAACACCAGCCCTCACTCACGGGTGAGCACAGCCCCAAACGCCCCTTTAGCCCAGTCCTGGGGGCAGGAGCAGATGCCAGCCCTTGTCCGAGGCTCACCCCGCACCCGTGCCGCCCTGGCCGGCACCGAGGACACATCCTGTGCCATCTGGAGCGTGACACGGCGGCAGCAAGTCCGATTCATGAGCCAGAGGATTGCCAAACACATCTGGCTGTGTCAGGTCACCCCGCACCGCTGGCGCTGTCACACGGAGCCAGGACAAAGCCTCGCCTTTGTTTGCTCCTGTCCTGGGCACCGGGGGGTGGCAGCTCGGGAGCATGAGCTCACCGTAGGCTTGGTTTGTCTTCATGCTAAGCCCTTCCTGGAGATGTCAGCTGCCAGAACGTGTCATTTATGCTTCACGGCGCTGCCTCAGCGCCGCACGGATGTGACAGAGTGACAAACAGCAGCATCCTTGAAGGAACGGCTCGGTCCGGATGGTTCTTCTCTAACAAACAAGCGTGAGCTGCGCTGGGCTGGGCTGAGCCACTCGCAGTGACTCTGCAGGGGCCGGGGCTGCCCGTGGAGGTGGCCGTGGTGTTGCTGGGGAGCTGCTGTGAGCTTTGCTGACCCAGCCTCGGTCACTGGGAGGTGCTCCCGAATTCAAAAGCAAGGCTCGGGCTGTCACAGACCCGGCAAGTGCGGCAGGATGCTCCCCACCATCCTCCCGGGATGCTGCCTGCCCACCTCCACATCCTGGGATGCTGCCTGCCCACCTCCACATCCCGGAATGCTCCCTGCCACCTTCCCGGGATGCTCCCTGCCCACCTCCACATCCCGGAATGCTCCCTGCCCACCTCCACATCCCGGGATGCTGCCTGCCCCCCTCCCGAGCTCCAGTGACTCGCAGCGCATCGCCCTGGGAAATAGGATGATACCGGAGGGAACTGGGTTGCTGCTCTCCGTGCAACGGGCAGGCCGGAATGGCAGAGTCAGCCCTGAGAAATGAAAGCCTGGGGGTTTCTGCCTGTTGTAGCTGTATTTATCGTGCTCAAGGGGTTCTTTCTCCCTGTCCACACCGGGAAAGTTCTTCACCAGCCCCCACCACAGCCCCTGTTTCTGGAATCACAGGCTGGTTTGGGTGGGAAGGAACCTCAAAGCTCATCTAGTTCCAACCCTCTGCCAAGGGCAGGGACACCTTCCACAGACCAGGTTACTCAGAGGTTGCTCCTGGAATTTGCCTCTCTGATCCTTGCTGAGCTGGAGCAAGTTTCCCAAAGGTGCCAGTGCTGGGTGTGGATCGGACCAGGGGACCAGTACAGAGCTGGTCCAGCAGGTCACCCCCACTCCCCCCAGCAGGTCAAGGCACTGAGGGGTGCTGGGGGGCAGTGGGGGCCCCTCTTGGGGGGCAATGATGTCCAGCCCAAGCTGGCAGCCCCTGGGGACATCTCTCCACTGCAGCCCAGGGGACAGTCGGCATTTTGCAGCTTTGCACTTTTATTTTCGCCTTCAGACAAGCTGCTCCAGGAGGGGGGGGCACAGCAGTGCTTCGCCCTCCTTGACTCAGTTTACCTTGTGAAAACAAGTCTCAGCTCTCCGCCCGTGCAGCAGCTCCTGCAGAGGTTTTAAGCAGCTCCCTGCCCAGCCTGCAGCACTCAGACAGAGGGATGGAGCTGAGGAACTGGAGCTGGGGATTAAAGGCTGGGATTTTCCCTTCCCACATCCCTGCTGTGAGACCAGGAGGAACTTGGCCAGCGCCAGCACAAGGAGCCACATCCATCAGCGCTGGGTAAATACAGCCCATTGTTCCCAGCGCTGCAGGAAGGGAGAGGAGGGGAGCACAGCAGCACCCACACGGCTCACTGCACAAGGAAAATGCAGGCAGGGGGCTTGGGAGGGCCTGGCTGACCCATGGCCCCGCTTGGGACATGGGAAGAGGTATCCAGGTTCCGGTGTTAGAGCAGCATCCCTTCCCCTCACGGTGCCACTGGAGCCACCTCGGCCTTGACAGAAATGAGACCTGAATTTGAGCACAAAGCAGCTGCACAGGGTAACTCACCCCTGCCAGCTCCTCTCTGCTTCACACCAGAGCTGGAGAAGGCTGATGGAAGTGAACATCATTCCTCATCTTCAGAGCCAGGGAAGGGCCACAGAGCTGTGCTCAGGCACTTGGGAACAGCTCTGATGCCAGGAGCCACCACAGCTCAGCCATTCCCTCCAGCCCTGCAGGGAGGGGGCACTGAGCCCCCGTTTCCTGCAATGTCCCCAGCTTGGCAATGTCCCCGGCCCTCCAATCCCCTCCTGCAAATGTGGCTTCGGGTTCTTCGTCTTTTAGTCCCAGAACATCACCTGAACAGCCTGATCTGGTGGGTGGCCAGGGCAGGAGGTTGAAACAAGATGATCTGTGAGGTTCCTACCAACCCAACCCATTCTGTGACCCCATGGTTCTATGATTCCATGGTTCTGTGATTCTGTGGTCACTCCTGGCTCAGCTGGCAGCCCGTCCTGCTGGGGACAATGTCTCTGCTCACAGAGGGACGTTCTTGCTCAGTCACTCATCCCAGGAGGGGACTGGAGCAGGTTTACAGGTGACTGGAGTGCCCTGCAAACCTGAGACACAGCACAGCTCATCCTTTGGGGCCGGGAGAGTCCCACCACAGCAGACTCCAACCACAGGCAGCCAGGGCAAGGTGCCGTTCACGGCTCACCAGCACCACTTGGATTCCTTCCAAGCAAAAACCTGGGGAAACCAAAAGCTCAGGAGCCGTGTGGACGCCAGAAGTCGGGAGCCAGCTCAGAGCCGGGCGTGCAGGGGCTCAGCAGGGTGGTGCCCCTGGGCACAGCCAGGGCCGGCTGCTGCTGATCCTCCCCGACAGGAAATCTGTCACCAACGTGAGATGTCCTGACAGGCCACGGCTGCGCCGGAGCCCCCGGCAGAGGCTGCGGAGCCGCGACGGCGCTGCCCGAGCGGGGCTGTCAGGAGCTCTTAGGGTGACAGTGGCTCTGGCGAGGGGCTGGCGGGGAGTGGGGGTGGGCAGAGTTTCCTCCTCTGAACCCAAGAGAGGAGAGGTTTTGGGGGTAGCCAGACCAAAAAGCTGAGACTCCACAGCAGAAGGATCAGTCAAGGAGCTGCCACCCCGTCCCCGGGCTCGCAGGTTGTGCAGCCCACGCTGTGGGGCCTGGCACGTTCACAGGGAACACCAAACTCCCCTGTGAAATGAATGCAAACCTCATTTCATTTTAACCTTGTTTTTGGCTAGATCCGTCCTTTGCTCCCGCCCTGAAAAGGAAGGAGCAGTTTGGCCATAAATGTGTCTAGGGCAACAATCAGCTCAGATCCAGGACAGCACTGAGGTCACTTCTGCCCCATCATGTGAAGTTTATTCGGTTATTTAAGGACAAGAAGTCACTGGGGAAAGAGTTGGGAACAGTGGCATGAAAGCCCAGGGAGCCAAGGCCACGCAGAGAGCGGGGAAGGGCCCCCGTGGGCAGTGACAGGCGGCCCCGGGCAGGCAGAGCACTGGGGGATGTTTACAAAATGACATTTTCATACACTCTGGAAAGGAAAAAAAAACCAGTTTGTTTTCAGGGTGAGAGCATCTCGTCTGCCTGGCTTTGCATGGCATGGAGCACTGCTCCCAGCAGGACACGGGGCAGGGGAGGCTTGGCTGCCAGCGCTGCTCCGGGCGGGAGCACAGCCCGGTTCTGGGAGCTGAGCTGAGCTGTGGTGATGGGTGCAGTGTCCCTGACAGCCTCGGTGACAGCCCGGCAGGGACGGATCCTGGCTCAGTCCGGGCTGCAGGAGCACCTTGGATGGATGAAGACCCTCTTCTGTGCTCCTCTCTCCAAATCTGGGGTCTTGGGCATCTCCTGCCAGCACCAGACCCCACTGCACCTTGTGTTAATGCCGTGGATCTGTTGAAGATCCCATCTTCTTCTGACACTGCCATGAGAAGCCACATACCCACTCCTGGCCCCCCAAATCCCTGAAGCCATCCCTCGATGGTGCCAGACTTTCTCTGAGCTTTCGAGTAGCTCCTCTCCTCTCTTCACATTTAAGTTTCTCGGACAAGAGCAGGACCCTATGGTGTATTTCAGGGTTGTTCTTACCTAATTTGCCATTTTCCTCCTGGAAATCCCTTGCCTTTAGGACTTGGGTCAGTCACCCAGAGACGCACGGCCAAGTGCATCCTGCAATCCTGCCCTGGTGAATGCTATTTCACTTTGCACCCTTTCTTGTCACCCCTCTTTCACATTCAGCCCCGCTGATCCGTCAGCATCCCGGTTCCCGTTTGCTCCGGGCTCCCCACTCATACCCTGAAGCCAGGACAGCTTGATTTGGGGTTTTCACGCCTACAGTAGCACCAGCCAGACAGCCCAGAGCCTCTTCTCTCTGCCTGCACTGATTTAATCTCAGTGGCCAAGGGTGAATGGAGGGATGGGCACAGCATCCTGCCCGTCCCCAGCCCATGCACCACTGCCTTGGGCTGCAGCCCCGTAAGGAGGAGGTGGCTCAGCCCCACGAGGAGGAGGCTCGGGGTTCAATCCCACGTGGAGGAGGCTCAGGGTTCAATCCCACGAGGAGGAGGCTCAGGGTTCAATCCCACGTGTAGGAGGCTCAGCCCCGCTCGGAGCAGCATGCAGAAAATTGGCTAAAACATCTGCCCGTGTACCTGGTAACACCTCACCTGGCTTTACTGGCTTTACCGGCCCTCCAAGCGGATCAGCACTAATATTTAGCCTTATCTTGCGTCTAGAGAGGTTAAGGCACGTGCCAGGTCTGGGCTTCCCTCCCTGATGCCACCGCAGTGGGCAAAGCCGGGTCGAGCCAGGCACTGGGATCACTGGGATCACTGGGACCACCGGGACCACTGCAGCCTGCTGCAGAATGGGGTGGGCTGGGACTCTGCTCCCCCTCGGCACCTCAGGGCTGCAGGACACCTCAGCATCACACATTTCATCTCCTGATGACCTGAGAGCTCTGCCGCGTCACCCCGTGTCACCCAAGGAAAAGCCGTGCCGGTGGCCTGAAGAGAGGTGAGCTCTTTGCTCCAGCCAATAATCCAGCCCGAGCAAGATAAGAGATGTTATAGAAACTCCTCTGAGCCCGAGAACAGCTACACTAAATCCCTTTAGTCCTCAGCGAGATATTTGTTTACGGGGAGAGTGGATTTTGTTACCCGAGGTGGTTTGGTACAGGCTGTCCGTGGTTCCCTGCCCTCCCCCGGGGGGCACAGGGGCTGTGACAGGAACCGGGCCTGGGCTCAGGACGGGGTTTCAAACCCCAGGTGGCCTCTTTGGCATGGAAGAGGTCATCTGGAGGAGGGGACAGCACCCATGCCAGGGTCAGCTCTCAGTACCCCTGTGCCTAAAACTGGGTGCCACAGCCGTGACCCCGGGGCTGAGCTGCCTTGCTGGTGGCAGCACAGGTGACATTGGCTTCCATGAGCCTGGATCAGCAGGACGTGCCACTGAAGTTCCCCTGAAGTGATTAGTGATGCCAGCAGGGATCTCCTCCCACACCTCCTTCCGCGGCACTGGAGGATCCCAAACCCAGCCCCCCTGTCCTCCCTCCCCACTGACACCCACCGGGGCTATGGGCAAACCTCAGCCCTCTCCTCTCACAACCAGCTCCTGCCTCTGACCCCAGCTGGCACTGGGGGCACCAGGCAGGAGTGTGTGTGACCCTGTGGCCGGCACCCCCAGGCGGGCTGTCCCCCCTCGGAGCGGCAGGTGCCCCGCGGTGGCCCCAGGGTGCCGGGAACAGGATCCGTGCGGCGCCAGGCTGTTCCAGACAGGAGCCCCGCGTACGGCTGATCCATGTATGCATCCTGCGGCCCCCTCCCGAGTGCGGGTGGGAGCTGTAGGGTTCGGATTTCGCCTCTCACCTGTCGCTACATCAAAGGCCATTTGGATTTAATCTCCGGGAGAGGCAGGTTTAACCCTCTCGGGTGCAGCTTGTCCCCGCGCCGGGGGGAGGACCTGCCTCGCTGACCCTTGTCGCTTCCTCTGTCTCACACGGCCCGGGCTGGCCCTTGGCTCTGCCCACAGCAGGCAGCAGCTTCTCCTCCCCTCTCCTGTTTTCGCCTGGTGTCCCACCCAGGGCTCATTCCAGGTGGGAGAAGCGATGATCCACCCCACGAGGCCATTGCTCAGCCACTGCCTGCGGTGAGGGCCAGCAGCTGGGGACACCAGGCAGGGCAGGTGGTGTCACCGGGGTTCCTCATTGCTGCCCACTTCCTTCTCAGCACCTCGGCTGGGACATCGGGAAACCCAGCTGGAAACGCAGCCGGCCTCACGTCCACCATGAATTTATCCATGGGCAGAAACAGAGGCAGGGGCACGAGCGGGTGGCGCGGGGTGGAATCACCACCCAGGCTGTGCTCACTGCCCCTGTGTCCTGCTGTGGGGTGCACAGGCACGGGGTGCTCAGTCACTGGGTGCCCATCCCAGGAGTCAGCGCTGCAGCAGTTCCAGCAGCTCCAGCAGTTCCAGCAGCTCCAGCAGCTCCAGCAGCTCCAGCAGCTCCAGCAGCTCCAGCAGCTCCAGCAGCTGGCTCAGGCTCCTGGGAACGCGCCACGGTGCTGCAGGCTGCTCACCACCACACCCACAGTGATGCTTCGCTGCCTGCGAGCAATGGGCCAGGCCCGGGGCTCCTGCCACCCCGCGTGTGCCCAGCGCTGCTGATCTGGGGCACCGTGTCCGGGACTGGAGCAGTGCCCAGCACCAGCAGCTCCAGCGCTGAGAACATTGGAGCCGTCGCTCTTTCGGAGCCTTGACAGCCGAGCACTGGGATAGGAGCTCCCCAAAGCACATCCAGGCACAGCACGGGCTGTTCCTGAAGGTGTAAATTGTCTTTCTCCCATGTGGGAGCAGCAGCAGAGCTGAGGAGCACTTGGCCAAGGGGTCCTGTGCTCTTTCCGCTTCCCCCTCAGTCAGTCACTTTCAGGCACCAAACATAAGCTTAAAAGCAAAATAAAAATGAAGGTTTGTGAAAGACGTGGCAAACCTTGTCAGGACATCAGGATGTTTTTTGGGAGAGCTTCACTCACACCCCTCCAGCAGTGGAGCTCTGTGGGCTGGTTCAGGGACAGAAGAAGCACCACGGTGCCACACGTTCCTGGTGGCAAACAGCCCTGTGAGGGGAGCAGATCCCAGGGTTTCTCCTGTCCTGAGTGCTGTTGGCTTTTCCCAGGAGCAGGGCTCCAGCCTCCTCCTCTGCCCTTGTCCCTGTGCTCCCTGCACCAGCTCTCCCCCAGCAGCACATGCTGGAAGCAGCAGCCCACACACCATTTTCCAGCATTCTGACCCAAACTGCCCTCTCCTGACTGCCAAAGGCTGCCCAGCCCGTGGGGGCTTTGCTCAGGCAGGGACTGTCCAGCATCCCAAGCTTGGCTGATGGCTCTGCTTGAGCCCTACACTGACTGGGACCCTGGGGACCATCCCTCACCTCCCACGGGGCACCCACTGCTCCACGGCTGTCGGCCCTGCAGAGGGTTGGCGGTGGGGTAAGGATGACCACAAACATCTCCAAGCACTCCTGGCTCCACACCTGCCTGTGAACGTTGGGTGTGCGACTCCACCTGCCCCAAACCCACCCCACAACTCACTCCTGCTCCATCCCGGCCCCAAACCCACCCCACAACTCACTCCTCCTCCATCCCAGCCCCAAACCCACCCCACAACTCCTCCTCCATCCCAGCTCCTGCCCAGCTCTGCTGCTGTCCCTTCATCCTTCCTCCCGCTGCCTGCCCTCCTCCTTGCCCTGCTCAGGGCTCTTTTCCCTCACTGCTCCGTTGCAGACAGGTCGCTGCCTCCCTCCCTCGTTCCCTCTGCCCCTGGGGCGTCACGGTCCCCTCTCCTGTGGGGACAGCCCAGGCCACGCTCTGGCTCAGTGCTGGCAGAGGCTTTGCCCCTGCCATGCTCCAGTTCCTGTGGGTGCAGGATCCAAACTCCACCCGGATTATGAAATCCCGCAGGATCCTGGTCACTCCCATGAGCCATCCCAGCTCTACTCACCACCCCAGTGGGTCCCTGCAGGTGGATGCTCAGCTCATGGGATGCAGGGCTTTTCTGTAGGGCTCATCCATCGCTGTCCCCATCTCCAAGTGCCCATAAAGGCCCTGTGAGTTTTTCCCTGAGGGAAACACAGACTGCAATAATTTTTTTTGTAATACCTGACTCAAGCTGGCCAGCCTTGAAAAATTCAGCATTTAGGGACATTGCTCTGAGCACAAAGAGCTGCAGTGGAAAACAAGTCACTATGTTCATCCTTCCCTGCTCAGTTCCCCCATGCTTTGCTTTCCCTGCTGTCAGGGGCCATAAGCTCATAGGGAACGAGCTATCCATGCAAAAGGCCTTTGGAAATATTCATTGCTCATCTCCTAACAAGATTATCCTGAAATCCTCCATTGCTCTGAGGGAGATTTAAAACCTTTCAGGCTCTCGGTAACCATAGCAGCACAGATGTGAGAACCGAGGGGAGACAAGTGATGTGAGAAATCACTGGGGATGCAGAGCCTGGCTGTGTGTCACTGTGTGACTGTGTGTGACTGTCTGTGTGTGACACTGTGTGTGACACTGTGCGTGACACTGTGTGTGTGACTGTGTGCACGACATTGTGTGTGTGACTGTGTGTGTGTCTCACTGTGTGTGACTGTGTGTGACTGTGACTGTGTGTGACTGTGTGTGACTGTGTGTGTGACACTGTGTGACTGTGTGTGTCACTGTGTGTGTGTCACTGTGTGACTGTGTGTGACTGTGTGTGACTGTGTCACTGTGTGTGACTGTGTGTGACTGTG
>VZTD01005275.1:761446-772093 GCA_013397725.1 Rhagologus leucostigma
AGGAGCTGCAGAGGGAGATGCAGGAGGTGCAAGGAGGTGCAGGATCTGCAGAGGGAGATGCTGGAGTTGCAGGAGGTGCAGGAGCCGCAGAGGGAGATGCAGGAGGTGCAAGGAGGTGCAGAGGGAGATGCAGGAGGTGCAGGAGCTGCAGAGGGAGTTGCAGGAGGTGCAGGAGCTGCAGAGGGAGTTGCAGGAGGTGCAGGAGGTGCAGAGGGAGGTGCAGGAGGTGCAGGAGCTTCGGACGCAGGCCCTGGACCCTCTCCCCGCGCCCACCTCCTGCCGCTGCAGCGCCGGGCTCCAGCAAAGAGCGGAGCCATTGGAGGAGCTCTCCGGCACCAATTGCCCCTCGCCCAATGCCTGCCAGCCTTGTACAGCCCCCTCCAGCCCGCCCCCAGCCCCACGGCCCCCGGGCAGGCAGGGCAGGGGCTCGGGGCAGCGGACGGGGGTGGTGTAGGGGTGCAGGGCAGGGACGGTGCGGGAATGGGGTGCAGGGATCCCCAGCTCTACAGCCCCCACCTGCGCAGCCCTCTCTGAGCATCGCGGATTTGGGGGGGGTTTACATCACTCCCATGAAACGCTGTGGCAGGGGTGGCTCTGCTGGGGTTGCGGTCACCTCGCTTGGACCTTGGGGTCAGGCAGCTCTGGCCGTGCAGGGCCGTGGTGTGGGGCTGGAGTTGGCCATGCAGGGGCCGTGGCGGGACAAGAGCCGTGGGATGCCACTGCAGGGGGGTTGGAGAGCAGCTCAGGTATCTCAGTGCACCCAAGGCAGTGCCCGGGGCCTGTCCCAGAGGATCCGTGCCAGGCACAGCGAGTGCGAGCCCTGTCCCAGCCTCTGCCTGTGCCCCTCGCCGTGCTGGGGCTCCTGCAGTGCTTCTGGGCAAGATTCTGCTGAGGAGGGTTAAAAATAAGCAGGTCTGATGTCTCCTGGCCTGAGGGGTCTGGGTGTGACCTGTGCTCAGCCTCGGCTTTAGCAGGAAAATGCAGATCAGGGAGGGTAAAGCCCCGCCGGGCTCTGGAGGCAGCTGGTGCCGCTGTGTGTCCAGCGGGGTGTGCCGGAGGCCGAGCACCTGCAGCTCCTTTTCTTTCAACAAATGGCAACAGGTGAAATGGCTTTTCCTGCCCAGCCACGGAGCACAGGAACAGAACCCAGCACAGCTGCAGCCCAGGCCAGGGGATGGAGGGGTGGCTGAGCCCTGCACACAGGAGTGCTACAGCGGCCCCTGCAAACATCACACAGCCACAGGACTAAGACAGGAATGATATTTGCCCTTCTGTTGCCCTGCCAGGAGGAGAGGGCAGCTGGGGTTTCAGGGGGAAGCCTGGGGAGAGCAGGATCCATTCAAACATCCACCCAGGCTCCCCCTGGCTCAGCCCTGCCCTGAGGCACTCCCTTGTCCATAGGAGTTATCTGTAACCCTGGGCACTTACAGCCCCTGTGGGTCAGGGGAGCAGCAGGTGGAGGAGCTCTGTCCTCCAGAGCAGCTGCTCGAGGCCTCTGGCACACAGAAGATCCAGGGGAGCACTCCATGGTTATGGCCCAGGGCAGTCAGGGCTGCTGGGGGCTGCTGCAATGTCCAAGGGCACAAGATCCAGGGAAAATCTGTCTCCAGTGAGCCATGCCCAGGCAGCAGTGGCTGCTCTCCTGATGCCATCTCTGGGGCTGGAGGGGTTTCACTGCCTGGGCTCTCGGTGATCAGCTCAGGTTTAAGTTGGAGCTGGTTTCCCATGCTGTTGTTGTGTCCATGTGTAGAGGGGCCTGGTGCCTGGGACGGGAGATGTTCTGCAGGGGGACAAAGGCACCGGGGGACAAAGGCTCTGCCTCTGCGGGGTGACCGTGGGTGTTGCTCTCCCTGCACAGGGATGCTCTGGAAATCCCAGCCCCACGGAGAGCAGTGAGGGCTGGGCCAGGACACACCCGGCTCCCCAGCGCTGCCCTGGCCGGTGCTGAGGTCTCTGGTGCTGTTTTCTCTACAAAAACCATCGCAGCGAACTCACAGAACCGAGGGCTGCTCTTCCCGTTCTCAAAACGCCAGAAAGATCTGGAACATCTTCCCATCGTAACTCCCCTTCCCCTTCCCCCAGCTGCACCGATTCGCTCCAGACTCGCCTCCAGCGCCGACGCCAGCGCTGTCCCCACGCTCACCCCGGCAGAAGAGCTCCGTGTGATCCCTCCTGTTCTGTTCCACATCATGTAGCACATCCCATCAGACCGCCTCGAGATGCTCGCGCTTAATTTGTGTGCGCAAACAATCGGGGGGACTCGGGCTGGCGGCCGGGAGCCGCACCAGCGCCAGCCGCGGGCAGGGAGCAGCTGCCGCCCGGGCCGTCCCTAATTGGCGCTGGCTGCTGCAGTTTGCTCAGCCCCTGATTGATGGGCGGCCGCGGCACGAACACCCACGCCAAGGACACCCGACGGGCGAGCAAAACATTTTAAACCCAAAAGCGGCACTTACTCGCGGGCGGGGTAATTAAGGGTGTTTGTCTTTAGGAGCTTTGGCCGAGCGAGGCGCAGCGCCGGGGAAACGCTGAGTGCTCTGGAGAGAGCAAAGCGCATCACATGAGCCCCATTAGGGCTCTCCCGGCAGGCTGGGATTCGGAGAATCGTGGAGTTGTTTAGGTTGGAAAAGACCTGGAAGGTCGCCGAGTTCCCCGCGCTGGGGAGGGCAGCGGGAGCATCCTCAGGGCTGCACCCTGGACATGCAGCTCCCAGCCGGCTTCAGGCTGAGAAATGCCTCAGAGGAGGTTGGAGCCGGGGGGGCGTCGGCCTCTTCTCCCGGGTAACAAGTGACAGGATGAGAAGGAACAGCCTCAAGTTGCTCCAGGGGAGGTTTAGATGGGATATTGGGGAAAATTTCTTCTCCAAAAGGTTTGTCCAGCCCTGGCACGGCTGCCCAGGGCAGTGGTGGAGTCACCATTTCTTGGGGGATTTAAAAGACGTGTGCATGTGGCACTTGGGGACAGGGCTTAGCGGTGGGCTTGGCCGTGCTGGGGTGACAGCTGGACTCCACGGCCTTGGAGGTCTTTTCCAGCCTTGGCGATTCCATGACTGAGCCCATGCACGGGCCCTGGTCCCGGCTTGCCCCCCTCTCCTGCAGCCCAGCCACGGAACCAGCCCCGTGCAGCGCGGCCCCAACAGCCCCTGCCCTGCACCCCTGCGGCAGAGCAGCCTCAGGCACGCAGAGCTCCTCCGACACCTGCCCGGGACACAAAATCCACCTGGAATTGTGTCCAAGCAAAGAATTTTATACAGAAACGCCCCCCACGCCCCCGGCCGGGGCTCGGAGCGGCTCCCTGGCACCACCCTGTGGGGACACCGCGAATTGCAGCCGGGGACAGGGGCGGGGACAGCCCGAGCGGGACTCGGTGACCCCTGCGACCACTGATCCTTGTGACCAGCGGCCCCTCTGACCACCGACGCCTGCGACAATTGGCTCCTCTGACCACTGACCCCTGCGACCGCTGATTCCTGTGACCACCGACCCCTGTGACCACCGACCCTGCAACCACCAACCCCTGTGACCACTGACCCCTCTGACCACCAACCCCTGCAACCAGCAGTCCCTGCAAACACCAGCCGCTCTGACCACCAGCCCCTGTGACCACTGACCCCTCTGACCACCAGCCCCTGTGACCACTGACCCCTCTGACCACCAGCCCACCCTGCCACAGGCACGGGGCCACGGCAGATTTCCTCCCCGGACAGAACAGATTGCGGGAGCTCAGGAAACCACCCACTGCAGGGTGGTTTGCGAAGCGTTTGCAAAGAGGATTTACACTCATTTACCTTTTAATTGACAGCTCAGAGCTCAGCGTGCCGAGCTTTGCTGGATACAAAGGCTTTTCAGAATCCAGAGGCTCCAGTGAGGAGCCCCAGCTGCTCTGTAAACACCTGAGTTCGTGCCCTGCATCCTTCGGAGCTGAGGATCCAGGCAGCCCTCAGGACAGCTCTGACCCCGTAGGTTCGTGGTTGTGCCTTCACAGAGCAGGGGTGCTGCAGAGAAAGAGAGGAAAAGCGGGGTTTGTTCCCCTGACACAAAGTTGTGCCTGCCCTGGGCCTCGGAGGGCAGTGGCTACTGGGGCCAAAGGAGCCAGGCAACACCTCCAAAATCGCAGGAATCTCCACTCTACGCAGTGAATTCCCAGTTTTTCACTACAGAGCTGATAATCCCCATTTTGGCTCTGGCCTTAATCCCAGGGCAGCAGAATCCAGTGCTGTCTGTGCTGTAGAAACCCCGATGTCCCTTATGCTGCAGTCCTGTAACCCACGGGGAGATGACAAGGTGCTGGTAACCATTTCTTGTTTTACAGACCATGAACTTTCAGAGATTTCCGTGATAAATATGTAAAAGAGAAAAAAAAAAGGTAAAAGACTTGATAAATCCTCTGATTTGGTATTTCTGCTCTCAGGTCCCACAGCAGCTGGACACACGACTGATCCCTCTGTGGTCCCACTGACAATGAAACCAGCAGAGCACTTTTAAGAATTCATCAATTCTTGCTGTTCCAAGGGAATGCTGCACTTTAAATGTCTTGTATTGAAAAGAACTCTAAGAATAACCCCATTTGAAAAATGTGAAAAATGTGAAACTCCTAACTTTGTTGAAGGTTCGAGTAGAAAAGGAGACTTCAACCAATTCCCTTCAGACTCACGTCAGAAAGTTTCCCTTTCTCATCTAAAGATGGTGCCCACAGTGGGTTCCAATGTCCTAGAATACCTGGATTCTCTAAAACAGATCAAAAAATCAGTGTTTGAGCTCTAAGGGCATAAAGATCACTGTCTCTCCTGTGAGATGGCTGTACTAGATGACACAATCTCCCACCTTTGTACTGGGTCCTGTTATTTTTTTGATACTTTCCTTTTCCTTCTGTCCCCCACCCAATTAAGGACAGAAGCAAAAATTACCTACATTGTGTCTTAAATTTCATATTATGAGGGTTTAGTGTTTTGTGCTTAACTTCCACTAAATAACAAACAAATAGTTTCGTGCTGCTGACAGAGATTTAAGCTTTATTCTCCGTTAAACCCAGTTTGAGTCTCTGAATGTCTGTGCTCCAAAGCAGCACCAAGGGGTGTCCAAAGACTTGTGCTAGGCTGGAGTCACTGGATTCCTCTGCTGGTCCCAAGTGCCCAATTCATGTCTTGTATTTCAGAAAAGCCCCCAGAAAAGGGATTTTTCCAAGAAAGGTGCTGAAGCACTCTGGGGAAATGATTTTGAAGCTACTCCCAGCTGTGCTCCCAGCCAGTGGAACTGTAATTCCCAAACCAAGAGGCAGAGAAAGCTGACGAGCAGGAAATAAAGGATATTAGACCAACACTGAGTTGGACACAGCTCCAGAACCACCTCACTGCATGCTCATATTTACACAGTGATGCTGTAGAGAAATGCATTATTGAGCCAACAGGGAAATGAATTTTTTGTTTTGTTGCGGGTTTTTTTTCGTTTTATTTTGTTTTGGTTTGAGCCATTTTTAGCTCTTTCAGCAATGAGGCTCCCCTACAAATCAGATCCCTGTGCAATTCCTTCCAGCCCTGTCCCTGGGCTCTCCACCCTCCGCCTCGGATGCTGCAGGCTCAGGCAGCTGGGGAAGTGTGCTGGGAAACACCATCCCAGCAGTTTTTGGGAAAATACTCATCAATAGAGGCATCACAGGATAATCAGAGCTATTTGCAATCTTTTCCTTCGGGAATTTGTGCTTATCCCAGCAAAGAAGCAAGGGCTCCTTAGCTGTGGGGACTGATGTGTGTCCCCTCCTATGTCTTTCAGGTGTTTTATGCTTCTGCTGAGTCTCCCACTGGCATTACAGTTCTAATTAGGCAACTTACAGACTTCACACAGGCAGAAGCTGCCGTTCTTTATCTGCAGAATAATCACCTCCTCTGCCTTTATCGGAAGTTCCCTGTCATCTGCAGGGAGGGAAGAGATGGGAAGAAGAGAGACAAGGGACAGGAAAAGGCAGAAAAAGTGGGTCCTGCTTGAAATCATATAAATAATGAAAAAATGTGAGTTCTTCCTGCTCCTTTGAGGTACTCCTGTGAGTAAAACATAATTGTAGAGCCTGAATATTGCAACCAAAACAAGGAGGCCTACTGCAAAAATGGAAAGAGAATCTGGTCCTTTCCAACACCATCAGTCACACAAGTCTGCAGCCTGCCTGAATATGTTTTCAGTATAAATGAAGAATAAATTCAGATAAATTGTGGGCAAAGGATCCAGGAGGTGGAACAACAGAAAAATTACACAGGAATCTGCCACAGTTGTGAATATTATCAAGACCATCCCTTGAACAGAATGAACATTTAAAATCATGAAGTATTAACTCGGGACAGACAGATGGGGGACACACACACACGTCTCCCAGGAGTCAGCAGCCCCACAGGCAGGTCAGTGCAAACCCCCTTTACCAACAACCACATTTATTGAAAGCAAAGCAATCTCCCAGCTTATCGTGTTTTTTAACATTTTAATAACCCTGAACTCATGACTGCACCGGGACCACGTTTTCATCAGAGTAAAATTTACAAGCGACTCGTTTCCAATGCATCGGACGGTAAAAAACAAACACGGGGGGCACACACAGGACAGAAAGCGTCATCTCCACGTCAGTGGAGCATCCTCGTGGGAGAGCAGGGGCGGTGGGGACAGCGGTCACCGCGGGACTGTCCGTGCAGGGCCGGCCGGCGCTGCGGATGGAGCTGGCAGAGTAACCTGAGCGATCGGGTGTATCCGAGAGGGGGAAGACACCTGGAGCCCACTAGAACATGGGCGTGAGTCCGTCCTCCCTGGGAAAGCTACGGTGGGGTGAGTGCTGGGGGCCTCTCCCGAGCTGCAGAGCACACCGAGGGTGTTCCTGGCAGAGGCGCCCCGGCGAGGAGCGGGAGCTTAGGGCGCAGCACGGCCGGCTGTCCCGCAGTTAAGGTTTCAGGGGTGCGCTGCCGCCTCCGAGGCGACACAAGGACGCGGCCGAGACGGTCCCGGGACCTGCAGGGACCTCCCGCCCCCGCTGGAGCCGCGGGCACTTCCAGCCCCGCCGGAGCCGCGCTTCCCCCGGGCAGGGCACGCCAGGCATCCGTGCGGGTGGCACCGAGAGTTCCTTGAGCTCCGTATCCCGTTTTCCAGAACTCCCCCGGCCCGGAGCGGCTCCGCGGGACGCGGGGCTGTACATTCAGAGCGGCGCAGCCGGGCGGGGCTCGGCGGCAGCAGTTCGGGTGCAACATCAGGGGATGCTCAGCTCACCTCGGGTCCGCTGGCACAGGGGAGCTCCACGCTGTAGCTGCCCGCAACCCAAATCCTAAAGGGTTTTCCAATTCCATTTCCAGACTCTTCCAACTCCAGTAATTCTTAACACATACAGATAGCCATATACAATTTTTTTGTTTTTAATTAAAAAGCTCCTTCACATACACAATCATATATTGAATCAGCAAGAACAATAATATACTTCTTGGAGAATAGCAAAACATCCGCTCTGCCAGTGCCACCCACAAACTAGACAAAGAACTAAGAAATTTGACAGTTTCAGACCGCTTAGGAAAGAGAAATTCTCTCGGCCTGAAGGCAGGGAGCCATGCAGTGAAGGTGCCATGGAGGGTACAGCAAACGCAATACACAGAAAACCACAAAGTGTTAAAAATGTTTTCTTGTAAAGATTCTGCAGCCAGAGGTGAATCCTGATCATCAGGAGCTTTCTTTACAATTTAAGAAATACTGGATAGCATTGAAGCAGAAGAATGACACTGAAAATAAAGAGCTACACAAACACTAAAAGATTGATTTTGGCCAAAAGCTGAAATTTCCTTTAATACATCAGGGGGGTTCTGAATTTTAAGAGTGCATCTGATTTACAAAAAGTCATTGCTGCCAACCTCATGGAAGAATAAAAGATCTGACTCCATAAGGGACCTCAATGTCGTGGCAACAAAACCCAGAGACACCAAAACTGAAATCCCTCCTTGCCAAGGACAAAATGCCCAACAAAATACAAACCAAAGAAAGAATCACAGAAGGAAAAGAAAAGGCAATTCTCTTTTAAGTTCCATTACAAACACCTGGGAGAGAAAAAAAATACAGGAGGTGGGAGGTGAAGCAGGTTCCGGTAAAAACCAGCTGTGTGACTTTGGGGCCAGATCAGTAAAATTGGCAGAACAGGCTTCAGACTGGGAATTCTTGCTGTTTCCGTAACAGAAGTTATCCCCAAAGCTGGATTTGAGTGTTTTAAACTGTACCGTATCTGCCAACACAGCTCAGACCCCCCTGCCCCACTGGGTCTTTCTTCTGGAATTGTGGCTCATGGACAATCCCAGAGAGAGCGTGGGTGGTGGTTCAGGGCTGGGAACCCCTCTCAATAACCCAGCTGCCCATGCCAGCGTCTCCCTTCCCAAACGGATCCGGGGAATGAGCTCCACCGGACAAACTCAGACCCCTGACACCCGGGGCCAGCCCTGCTGAGCAGCACACCCAACACCAGTGGCCCCAGTGCCAGCGAGGGCTCAGGGACTGGTTTGGGGCAGGCAGGAGGAGAACACCCAGTCGTGTTCAGCCAGGGATGGAGCAAGGCTGGGATCTCTCCATGAACCCTCAGCCCCGCACCTCCTGTGCCTCAGGTTGGCATCTTGGGGGTAAAAAAACCTTCAAATGGTGAACATCTTCCTAAACTCAAACCCTGCAAGGCCAAACATGAAAATATTTTGCTGTTTCTCCCCTTTTTAGGGGCTATGTGCTCACCTCAAAAACACCAGTGGAACTGGCCCTTTAGAGACATCCAGGCCCAGAAATTGGGGTGGAGCCAGGAGAGCCCCCAGCCTGGCTGGAGGGGGTTACAAACTCACCTACTGTGGTACTAAAGACATGGATAAATGAGAAAAACAGAATTTGAACACAAAAATGGGTACTGCTGCTCTTGGATGAGACGTGCAAAGCGTTGATGGAAAAGCTCATGAGTGTCACCAGCAGAGAGCAGAGGGGTGAGCACAGGCACAGGAGGGGTTTGCCCGGCTGTACACTGCATTCTCATTCAAAATTAAACTTCTTCCTTGAAATACCTTCACAGATTTAACAATATATATATATTTGGTATCCCCTGCATAAAAGAAAAATACACATTATTTCAACAGCCAAGAAAAAACTGCAATTTATTAAGTTTCAAAGAATCTTCGTACTCTTGAAAGCAACTTTCGGTGCATGTTCTTTTAACAATCACATTCTATGAGGAGAATAAACATTAAAAGCCACAATTGTTGGTTTTCTTTTTAATCTCAGAGTTACNGAGTTTTTCTACAACTCAATGCTAAACTTCAGCATGGAAAATTGTATGTAAACACGCACATACACACATACATATTTTATATAAGTGTGTGTGTGTATATATATATATAAAATATATATGTAGGAGGCGTGTAATGGCAATGAGATGCAATTACTCTGAGGAAAGGTTATTCAGCTAAATACACTACTAAAACTTGAGGAAAAAAAAAAACAAACAAGTCTTGAACCCAGTTTGTGCATAGTTCATGATCCTCTATAAAACCAGCTTTTGTTAATTTGCAATCTTGCAGGACCCTTTAAATCTGATAAAACCATTAAAAAGCTAATCTTCCAAAAAAAAAAAAAATGTAATGCACAAGTTTCCTGATCCAAGCAGGCAGGGAGCACAATGTTCATATAATTTTTAAAACATACTTGAAGTGTATGTTATTCCATTGTCTTTCTTCCTTTCAAAACAATCAAAAACATTGATCTTTTTTTAAACATAAAGCGATTTTTTAATATATAAAGCACTCTTCAAACATCTATTTCTTTTGAGTCCATTATTTGGTAAATATGTAACTGCTACACATTAGATTAGGTATTTTCTTCTTTCTTACTGTCTTTTTTTTTTATTTTATTTTGTTTTTTAATAATATCTTCAGTGCTAGGAGTTGGGTTTTAAAAATACATGAAATGGCGTGGAGTTGCTCCTCGGGAAACCCGGCTTTCCTGAGACATCTTCCACCATGTGCAAGATAGTGATCACAAAGTTTTCGCCACTTTGACGAAGAGGAGGAAAACAACAACAAAAATAGTACACAGCAATGGCCAAAGAAAAGGATAATACAACAACACTGTTCAATCCCAGAGCTCTGAAGTAGCATATCTTCATTCTGAAAATAGTTTTCTTTACGATGGAAGTCTTTTTTTGTTTGTTTTTTTTTTTTTTCTCTCTCTTTTTTTTTTTTTTTTTAAATTCCTTTTTTTATTTTAAAGTTTGAAGGAGAAAAAAGGTCTGTAAACAGGTGGGAGCCAAAACTCCTGGCTCCTCCAAAAGCAGTCAAAACTTATGTCCAAGTGCTTGTTTCTGTTCCTGCTTGCAAGGGAACTATCAACTCTTTACAATTATCTATGGCCACAGTTCAACAAGAGTATTTTTTTTTTTTAAACTTTATATTCCGAATGGAAAAATGGTGCAATACTCCGGTAATAATTTTCTTGCATTAGTCCACAATAAAAAGCCGCTAAAGGTAGATATACATATTATTCTCCAGAGATACACACTGTAATTTTTAAAATGCAATAAGAGTCCTTGAGTAAACATTTACACGTGAATTGTCGCCGGCCCCTTCTATCAGTTTCTTTCCTTTTTTTTTCTGTTTTTTCCTTTTTTTTTTTTTTT
>VZTD01005275.1:774111-871232 GCA_013397725.1 Rhagologus leucostigma
TTTTTTTTTTGAATTTTTTGTTTTCCTTTAGTGCTGATGATTGTTATTTCCATTTTGTTTTCTCTCGTCTCCTAGATGGACTCCCCGCTGAGCAGATCCCCCGGCAGGAGGGTGTTGAGGGGCGTGGGGCTCCCGATGACTCTGCCGTCGTCGGCGCTGGGGGGGCCCCAAAGGCTGCTGGAGTACTGGGGCACCCCTCCCCAGAGCAGGTCGCTGCTGCCCTTGCCCCCCAGGCACGGGGGGTTCCAGTGGCCGGCGTCGGGGCGCACCAGCCCGTGGGAGCTGCCCGAGGAGCCCAGGCGGCTCGGGGTGGATCCAGTGTTGGACTGCCAGCTGGAGGTGGGCGGCAGCGCCTGCCCCTGCGCCAGGAAACGGTTCACTTCTTCCTCACCAGCAAACTCCGCCAGGATGGTAGTGTTGCCCAGGACGCACCTGAGGGCACAAGCAAGACGTGAGGCACGGGGTGCAAAGAGTGCTTTCGGTGGATATCCCGTCAGGAAAGGCTGTGAGAATTGGGATTGTTCGGCCTGACCTAACTGCAGCCTTCCGGTGCCCGAAGGAGCCTACGGGGAACATGGAGAGAGACTACGGACAAGGGGCTGGAGTGCAGGACAAGGGGGAATTGCTTCGGACTGACAGAGAGTAGGTTAGATGGGATATGAGGAAAATATTCTCCACTGTGAGGGTGGCGAGGCCCTGGCACAGGGTGCCCAGAGAAGCTGTGGCTGCCCCATCCCTGGCAGTGTCCAAGGCTGGGTTGGACGGGGCTTGGAGCAACCTGGGATAGTGGGAGGTGTCCCTGCCCACGGCAGGGGTGGGACTGGATGGGCTTTAAGGTCCCTCCCCACCCAAGCAATTCTGTGATTCTGTGATAGGGATCCATCTTCCCCCAAGCTGAAATCGAGGTGAAGATTTCCACCACATCCACTCACTTTGATCAATCCCTATCTCTTTGACAAAGCCTTCTCTGTCCTGTTTTCTGTCCACCCTTCTACACCCACAAACACCCAAATCCACACATGTGGAGACCACCTCCTCTAACCGACACATCCTGGTGCCTCAGTTCTCTTTGGGAATAAGGACAGAAGCTCACCAGCCAAGTGATGCTCCCACTACCTCAACACTTTCATTATGCTCATGCTAGAACGTGCTGATAAAGAGAATTGCTTTCCAACTCTAAACATCCAAATGTTCTTCTGAAACATCACTCTCTGTATTCTTCATCCTCCCAAATGGCACTGATTTTATCACTCCAATTCCGCAGCCTTTATGCCAATTAGTTCCATGGATTTTAAAACTCCTAAAAAGCACATTTTGTTGTCATACACTTCTCTCATAACTCCTTTAAAAACAGGTGACCACCATGAACACATTCCTTATTTAGCAATTTTTTTTTACCCACTTAGCACACTGTTTTACCCACTTAGCACTGTTTTTTACCCATTTAGCACACTGTTTTACCCTCTCTGTTTCTCTCTGAAGCTAAAGCCTTCTCCTGTGCTCTCCCTGAGCTTTCCTTTGGAACCCTCATCACAACTTACAAATTCTTTGTGGCCTTACAGGCGACAGGTCCTAACTGAGGAAATTATGAATAAAGTTTTGTAATGTCCTCTTATTCAGTAGTACATGAGTATCTACCCCCAGTTAACTTTTCTCTCTCTCTCATTAGATAATTTTGAAAATCAAGATTAAAGTAACTAGTGATCAGTTATGCCTAAGGAAATATTTTCTGAGCTAGAACTGGCTTTGTAACAAAGAAAGAAGGAGCAGAAACGTACATGTGCAGAGACTTCTGGGCCTTGGCTGCTTCCTCCTTGGAACTGTATCGGACCACAGCATTCCCTTGGGTCAGGTTCAAGTGGAATGTGATGAGAGGGCCGTGCTGCAAACACAGGGTCCGCAGTGTGGAACCATCGATCTGGGAAGAGGCAAGGGCAGCAAAGGTTACCTGTGGTATTGTGATTTTACCTTAAATACTTATTAAACAAGTGTTTAAAAGCTTAAGAGTGAGTACAAGTGAAAGGAAAAAGGAAGTACTTAATTACACACTTAATTGCTCTCTGCACTGAGGGAGACATCCTGTCTTTTTAAGAATTCCCTACAGTCCAGTGCACAAATTGTCCCAATTCAGGTTATACTAATTATATTTATCATTAGAAGTCCATAGAAATCCAGAAATAAGTCAAAGGAAAAAACACACTTCATAAATGTAAGTAAAATTTCCCTAAGATTAATCTGGATGTCTGCATCCAAGGCTTTGTGGCTTACGTTCTTCCTTTGGAATGACACTGTGAAGGACAAGTAGAGGATTTGACAGACATATGAGAAGAACCCAAAAAACCCGTAGGAAAAGCAGATTTTACATCTCTGTATGTGCTTTACAGCATCATTCACCTCCAAACTTACACACACAGAAATGGTGCCCACTGAATGACTAATTACAGGCTTGAAAGTTCATACTTGATTTGACAGCACTTTGAAAACCTAACAAATTCCCTGTACAAGACAGATACTTGTAATAAAGGCAGAATAATTACTCTTCTTTCAAATGAATCAAATAGCCAAGGCTGCTAAATGTTGTTCTCATCATCTCTTAAATCCAAGTGTCTTTTCCTGCCCAATTCTGTACAATTCCAGTTACCTGGGGGGTGAGGTTCCGAAGAACCAGCCAGCTGCTTGTTCTCCCTGAGCTGTCAGTACTCCATGCAGAACCTGCAACACAAATTCCACAACAAAACGTTTGATCACGGTCTCTGGAGAGCGTCTCACAGGCAAATTTATCTGGAATCACAACACACTAACAAGCCTCAGTGCTGCTGAGTGCTGAAAACAAATCCTACAGCAGTTGCCTCACATCTTGATTTACTGCCTCCCTTGGAATGAAAGGCTGCTGAATGAAAAGCTGCTCTTGTTACATTTCAAAGATCTGTGGCATTTTTCATACTCCCACAGTAACTATTAGCAAACTAACAGGTGCAGGTATGGCACTGCAACAAACTGGATCCTTAGGATGCATTAGAATTAATCTGGAAGACACATTTTTAAAGCAATTCTGATGTCCAAGCTCAGATTGCTGCTCGCTAATAAAGATTTTTATAGCACTGCAGCACTCTGCTCTCTGGCCAATGACAGATTAATGTGTATGACTTATTCAAAACAGGTATTTCTGCACTGACAATGTCCTGATTGAAGATACAAGGACATAACCAACAAAACCTGCTCTTCCAACCTCAGCCTGGTGTTTTACAGCTTGGTGGTTTACAGTAAGAAGCTGTACAAGCCTGATATTTATGAGAGGGATTTGAGAATCACAGTGGATCCTGGCAGCAGCTTTATCTGCCCTCCCAAGCGGGGGTTTGGTGAAGAAACATCCAAAAGAAATGGCAGGAAGAGGGAAGAACATTTAATTCTCTTAGTGTAAGCAGATTAATAAAACAGTCAGCTTTATAAAACAGGTGTAACACCTGCATATATATCTATATTTATACAGACAGAGATATCTAAGTATAGATGCATATACAGCCAGATCCATGGTTTCTCATATTTGTATTAAAGCAAAACAATGGCATCTAAAAAAAAGGGCCTGCATGAAAAAATTCAGGCATTCCTGAGGGCTCTGCAATGCCATCAGGTCCTAAATGCTTTAAATCCATGTGGTTCCATATTAAATTCCATGGGCTCCTCTTGAAGCCTCATGGGCAGTCTTAGATCACACCACAACACAGGACACATGTTTGAAAGACATTTTTAGAAATTAAGGAACTGGGGGAAAAAATCCTAGTTGAGAGCTAAATAATTTGGGCAATTCCTATGTAAAATAACCAATATGACCAGCTGAAAGATGCTTCATTTACAACTTATCCAAACTGAAATAAACAGACAGGAGATGCGTCCCCAGAACAGACCCACTCTAGTTGTGCTGAAGCTCTGGTTTCTGGAGCCCCACACGCAGAGCAGAAGCAAACAACGACAAAAAGAAGGCAGAAGAGAGAGCTGTGAGTACCAGAGGAGTAAGAGCTGGTCCAGCCCAGGGGACTGGCACCCCACGTGGAGGATGGCTTGGTGTTGGTTAAGCCTGGAGGAGGTCTTGTCGGAGCTGTAGTGTTTCTGGGTACCTTCCAGAGTTCATGGGACAGAGAGGCTTGGGTGTGAGAGATCGGGCCAGAGGACCACGTGGACTTGATGTCTGACAGTTTACCTGCAACAGAAAAACAATGCATTTGTGTATTCTTCATTCATGGGTATCATGGCCTACATTCTTCCACCTTCTCAGGAGGAAAAGAACAATTTTCTGTACCATCCAGTGCTATAAATCCTGTATGCTTTGAACTTCCTTAAACAAGTGTTTACAATTTCAAGTACTTCTGTGTTTAGTGAACCTCACACTACCTGCTACATACACAGTTCCCTTTTGAAAATCTATTGTTTTGCTTTCTTGTTAAAGATGATACATGGAAAAAAGTCCAGAAAATGGACATAGGTATTTGAAATCTGATTTCACCATAATTATAATGAAACACCTCAAGATTGTCTCTCTCAAAAGGTTTAACAGGACTTGAACACTTTTTCTTGCATGATTCATTTTATCAATATAAAGAATTCAGTATATCCATATGTTTTTCTGATGTATTATTAAAATTCTAAAGATCAAAGACCAACAAAAACTTATTTCTGAATATTGGAAGTAACCTATACTCTCTTTTCCAAGTATCTTTGAGAAAAACTAAATCTCCAGAAGATCGGACTGTATCACAATCTGTCAGTCTTTATAACTTTTTGCTGTTGCTTGTTCTTTCCCTGATCAGTTTTCAGACTCTTACTGCTGTTCCTGTTACTGTTTTATAAAATAACACAAACCCAAGAACAGCAAACACAGTATAGCATTCATAGACAGAATTGGTTTAAATAATGGATAACAAAACAAATCTTTATTCACCTTTAGGCTTACACATCCCTGTCTTTCCTCCTCATACCAACACATACTGTGCAATTAGAGCCCAATTTCCTCGTCACAGCACAGTCCTGCTGTTACCAACACTGGCAGCACATGTAGGGCTGGAATGGACTGAAAGGGACACAGTCCTGCATCTTCTGCCCCAGCAAATGATGCTGTGACTGCGCTGCCCTAATGCTTTAATGCTGATTGCAGAGAATAAGAAAACACTTGGTCTGATAAAGTCCAAGATGCAAAGATCTTGTGAATTTTTATAAAACTACAACAGGCAGATTGAAGTTTATATTGGATCAGTGCTTTAAGACATCAGGGAGACACTGAGTAATCCTGTAAGTCTCAAAGCCAAATTTACCAGTTGCAAAATCACAGACTCAGTTACATACACACACACTCCCCAAATATCCTCCATTTATCTAAATCGTTTAACTCAATTATTTCATATTGAATCATAATATAAGTGAAAGGGCAACCACTCTCCCATCTTCTGGCAAATTGCAGCAACAGAAATAATTTGACAGTGACAATGAGGACATTAATGAGTGTAAAATGGTGGGAGGAGAGGAGCAAGTCTGAGTTTGAGAGCTCAGAGCAGCCCAGCCTGTGATGGGGCACCCGATACAGGCACAGCACCACGGCTCAGATGTTGCTATGTCACTCCTTCTCATGGGGGTAACACAAACATTAGATGACATTGCAAAAACAACAAAAAAAGGCAGCAAATAAAGCAGAAATGCATGGCAAATAAAGAAAAGCAAGCCACTCCTTTCTTTTCCTTTCACTGGAGGAAAACATCCCAAACAAGACCTTTTTGTTTTGCATTCTGCAGCGTGACCCAGAGGCTGCACCTTCAGAGAAGTGCAGGGTTTTCAGTGGATCAGCATTTTATTATCTAATCCATCTATACAGCCCAACACATTTTTATAATGGGAAAAACTGGATTATTTAGGTAGCTAGTTTGCAAGCAAAATTTCCGTGTTTTGCAAAAAGAAGCTCCAGAATTTAGAGCTCAGTAAAGAAAATGGGGTAATTATTTAGCTCACCTACAAGCTCAGCCTTATAGGGGAGCATCAGGCTTTGGCTTGACTATTAAAAGACACAGAAGAGCCCCAAACCCAACCCCTCCAGAGCCAAGAAAAAGTACCTCCTGCAGGTACTACTAAAGCTTTTCCTGAGCTGAAGACATTTCACTTTTAACAGTGAGTTCATTAACACAAATTTCTTATCAGCTCTTCCTGGAAGGGTCTGTTCCTGCTGAGGCCCTGGACATTGTTCCTCCCCAAAGATCTCAATGCCAGCATTGAGTGGCACCAAGTGGAATAAATCCATTTTTCCTCAGCACAGTTCCAGGCACACCACCCACCACTCTCCACCGCAGAGCTGACGGGAGAGCTGCCACCTAGCACAGGGCTACAAATACACTTCTGCCTGGGGGAGCACTCCTGTAAGCACTGGGAGAGCACTCTCTAGGGCCTTTTCCTGGGAATGCAGAAGCTGTGGAAGCAGAAAGGCCGTACCTGCAATGCTAGGTGCAGATGCAATGCTGCTGAAAGAGCTACTGTAGCCGGAGGCACTAAGCGGCCAGGCACTCGATGAAGGCAGCGTGGCATTCTGAGATGATGTTGGGGATGACCCTGCAGAACCAGCAGAGAAGCAACTAAGAAAGATGGGCATAATGATGTTTGGTGTGACATAAGCAAATCTATTACGTGCAAATACAAACCATGCAAGGCATTCTCATTAATCAGCCTGGTCTCTGAAGTCTAGGAATGAAATGTGATAAAAGCGTGATAAAGTGAGGCAGAAGTCTTTAGGAGGGAAGAGAAGAAAGCTGGCACAGGAACAACTGTAGTGCAGATGGTAAATTCTGCGTTTCCTTTAAGATACATGACTCAAAAAATCAGTGTTAAACTGTTTAGTATCAAAGGAACAGGCTTCATTTATAAAAGTCCTCTGCCAGCTGACTTAGGCAATGGCAACTGTAGATGAGCAGAGATGTGTATGATAAACTAATCTCTTACCACAGGTGATCTGTCCTAAATTACTCAAGGTAAACACTTCCCCTACATCCTAATGCCCACAAATATCTTCAAATTTTTGCAGACTTTCAGTAAAAGCAAGGATATATTTCAGCATCTCTTCTCAAACTGATAACATAAATGAAATAGCACGAAACCACCTCAGTAAATCATTTACAATCTGAGCAGCTATCTAAGCATACGTACAATTTCCTTACTGGCAGCAAATGAAAGAAACTGAACAAAAAATAAAAAATCTTCATTGCAAAGACCAGGAGAGCTGGAAGTATTCTCTCTAGCCACCAACAAAATCAAGTGTGTATCCTGGGTGACTTATCATTCCTGACACACAGAGATGGGCTGTGATACTGAAACATCTTTAACTGACTAATAAAAATAGGTAAGCTCTGTAGCAAAGAGCATTGTGTTGAGGTAGAAAGAAGGAAGTAAAAGGACAATCTCATCCCTCACAGCTCAATAAAAAACACAGGCTGTGTTTTCAACTGGAACAGCAACCAACCAAACTTTACCTTAACCAGACTCCCTGTGCTCTCCAAGGGACACCAATACAGACATCAGTTTCAAGCAACAGAACTCTCTATCAGGCCCTGTCTGGAAATAATCTATTCCCTGGGCAGGAACTATGGAATTACAGCAGATTCAAAGGCCCACAGAGCTGAAACTGGTCCTGATTCCTCATGGCTACAACTCTCAGCTCATAGAAGCTGACCCTCCAAAGCTTCATTAGCAAACAGGGCAAAGCGAAAATCGACCTGAAAGCTTAAGTTTTGCCTGTTTTTAAGTGCACAGGGCAAGGACAGCACAGCCCACAGCCTGACCCTCTAAATGGGGAACAGCTCTGTCAGCACAAGCTCTGTGCTTCAGGCTGCAGTTATACATGCATAAAGAAACAGATTCTGCAACCACATTTTTTATTAAACTTCTATTATTACCAAGCTAAAATGCTAGTAAGGAAAGGAAGCACACACCAACCCCCACAGGCACTGCTTTTCAGAAGGTCTGAGCTCTTGAGGGCCTGTTTACTTCTGCAAAGACCACCTCTGCTGACCCTTTCTAAGGAGAGGAGTTATTTCTTTATTCCACAGGCAGATTATGCACCAAGAGAGCTCATGTTCCTTCCCTAAAGCAGCCAGACCTGTAGTGGGTATCATCTGATTTACAGGTCCAGCTCTGTAGGCTCAGGCTTCTGGCCTGAAGGGTATTTCTTGGGTGCACTGTATCTGAAGTGTCACTGAATTACATCTTTATGCTTTTCTTTTTGTAACTTCAAACCTGCCTGCCCCCCTTGAAGCACTGTGGAGTCAAACACTCCATGTTCCAGCTGAAAGAAAGGTTGCTTCCTGCTAAGAGACAACTAAAATCACTGCAGGCAATCAACACTCCAGATTCCCTTCCCTCATGTTTCACATCCCTTGCCTGAGGTAACAAGCCCAGAGCTGGACACCCACTTCAAGGATAGTCCTGATTTACAATTTGTGCTGGTACCACAGATGTAACTGTTAGAACAAACCCCACATTTTCAATCCTGACAGGTCCTTCTGAACAGCCCGATTATGCTATTCCTGTGCCTACTGCAGTGCTCTGATAGAGTGTAGATAACTTGGCTATTTTGGCACTCAGATCACAATTAACCAAGCCACTTTTCCCTTGATCAACTTCCAGCACGTGTAGCTAACAAGTACCACAGTCACAATGCTTTATTGTTTTAGAGAATTCCCTTTTTATTCTGAAGTAAGCACTGCCAGGACGAAAGGAATGGAAATAGCACTGGGAAATACTAGTTTACTACTCAATTCCCTATTTTTTTCTTTTATGGTTTTGGAGATAAAACAGTTCTAATTTATTTTGTTTATTGATCTAACAAAGCTACAATTAATTAGTGTACCAGAAGCCTGCTGCCTCAGCAACAACTGTGGAACTTTTGTATTGTGTCTTCTGAGAATTTCACAAAGTGTATGGAGGAGGGCAGGCAGTGTGGAGAGCAAAATCTTGTTCAAAACCATGTGATACAGGTTAGAAAAACTTCCAGTGACCACAGAAGTTTAAATTACATCTCACAGCCTTTTCCAATATAAAAATATTTACATTCCTATGGAAAACAAGAAACCTCTTAATCCCTTCTTTAAAACAATTATTTCTGGATATTCAGTGACAGTTTTGAGCAGAAGCATTATTAGATTAGGAGCACATGCAAAAAAATGCTGTATCTGTAACAAATGAGGTCAACTTTTTGGGAAGGGAAAAGAAAGTATGCACAGATGTGGAAGCAATTTGTGTGTTTACCTCCACTCTTGAGCAGATAGCGATTCACATCCTGTATCGTGGTGTTTATGGTAGGCCCAGTTGGAACACTGCCAGGAGTAACATCGGGATCATTTTCAGGATCAATATTCTGCAGTCCTTTCCATGGCACTCCTGGGTGAAACTCTGTGTCAAACACAACAAAAAGAGAAGCGTGTGAAGTCATAATTCTCCAAAGCTCCTGGGCATCAGAAGGACTCAACAAACCCACCCAACACTGCGTTTTAGGGACAGCAGTTCAACGCCAAGGCTTTGGATCGTGTTACCTGGTGGCCAGTTTATGCTGGAGCCATTGGAAATCTTATCACTATCGGATTTGGCACGTGACCAGCTGTGAGGAACAGCTACAGGTGGGCTGGCAGGAGACTCACTGTTCTGGATCAGATCATAGCGGCCGTAGGAGTCATCGAGGGAGGACTTTCCCGGAGGACCAATACTCAAACCTCCAGGGATAGCACCTGCAAGGAGTGAAACGGGGATTTTGGGTATGGAATTTCATCAGGATATATTTTGTTATTATTTTCTTTTCTTTCTGCAATACAGAGACAAAAAGAAAACTAAAATGCAAACACAGTAAGCCAAGCTTAACAGCATCTGAAGCCTTAGCAGGGATTACAGCTGAGAGACACGCTGCCGGTACAATCTAGACACTCAAGTTAAAGAATTCCGCATTAAATTCCTGCCAAAAAGAGACTCGGTAATTCAAATCATCACACTGATGGTAAATAGGAACTTGCTGAGACAGCACACCAAGTCATAGCCCTCATCTCATCCTTCCCTAGGCATTCAGTGCTGACAGGACGGATGATTTGAAATGGCTGTTCTCATGTTCCTACAAACTATCAAACAACAATTTGGCATCGGCAGTGCAGCTACTTGCAGAATAAAAAACTGCTGTAGAAGAAATAATTCCTGCTGCTCATAATAAAATCCAGGATATAATAAAGTTAACAGAGCCCCACGTTCTAACAGAATAAATTTTGTACAGGAAGTAAAGGAATAACTGGCTCAGGATGCTGGAGGCTTTAGGGATAAAGGTGTTCAAACAGATTAGCAATCACTTCTGGAAAAATAAGAAATTGGTGCCCGTAACTCTAGGCTGAGTATCTATGTAATCCATCATACCTTTGTACAGGGAAAGGTTGATACTGGAAAAACTGTGGGAGAAAGCCAATGTAAAGTTTTTTTGGATTGAAGGTATGCAGGTCTGGAATAAGGCAAAGACTGTGGGATTTGTTTTGCCAACACTAAAGGCTTGTTTGACTTGAACTCCGTGTTCTCAGCAACAAAATTCAACAAATGAAAAAAACATTCCTACACTGCATGCAGGGAGTGACAGCTGCAAGCCCTTCACTGCAGAAATAATCTATAAAACCTCACGGGCTCAAAGGCGCTTGGTACCAACCATTTGTGAGCGCTTACAATAAAAAGAACGTGAGAGAAATAATCCCAAATGCACTGTGGGTGGAATCACCAAAAGCCAGGCTGGCAGGGGGTCCCGGGGGACATTACCGTGCTTGCTGGAGTTCTGGTCAAGCGAAGAAGCAGCACTAGACAGATTATCCATTGAGTTGGGGTGTGTCCACTGAGGAAGGCGAGACTGGGACTGAGAAGTGTCCTTCACTGACAAACCACCAGTAATGTCCAAGTTATTTACATTCATGTTCGGGTTCAGTCCAGCTGGGGGGGAAAGAGATCCTTAGGTATCCATAATATACTGAGGGATTGAAAAGCTGTGTTTGAAAATCCGGCTGCAGGAATTACTGAACATTGATTTTCAGACAACTGTAAGCACGTGGGGCATTTACAATGCACATTTTCAAGAATTTTGCTTTTATGGAACACCAATAGAACTCCCATGAATTCAGAAAATGTTAAAACCTTGCTAAAAAAGGGGAAAAGAAAGATGTAGGGATAATATTTTAAAGCTGTCAGTGTTTCTACTTGCAGTCTCTTCAATTGTCTCAGAAGAATGCACTGCAACGTTGTGTTTAAACCAGTTTGCAGCATTCCATGGCTAAGCCAAAATACTCCTAATGTCTCCCCAGCACCCCCCCATGACATCTGCTAATTTTGCTAATAACTTAATTTTGCTAGTAACATTTTAAAAATCCCCCAAAAAGCATTAATTAAAGGTCAGACAAAGAGCTGCTGTTCATCAGAGCAGGTTCTGCACTAGCTGGGCTTCTATTTTGTACACACAGAACGAAATCACTCAGACTGTTATTTAGGGAATAATTTTGACATGCTTCTGTGACACGAATCTGGGTCTTTTTTGATATATAATCCTGAATGTTAGCAGCTCACAGAAAGCTGAGATATCATAAGAACCTCTTAGACTTAGGCCTTTAATTCACAAATTCTTTTGCCTTCTGATGCTCCCAGCCATAACAGCTCACCACAGCAGTCAGAATTACCTTCTTAACTGCTGCATGGCAGATAAAGCTTGGCAATACTATTGTACCCAGCATAAAGAGAGTCACAAAGAGATTAAATTAATTCCTTTATGTCACAAAGGAAGTCTGTAGCACACATCAAACAATCACACAGCAAACAGGTCTGAAAGGTTGCTCTGTTCACTCTGTCTCCAGGCCCAATAAATTATTTTGACTTCAATCATATTTGACAGACCTATGTCTAACCTACCACAAAATGCTGGGGAAGAAGATTTCAGGAACTTCCCAGATAATTTATTCCAGTACTCTATTCTGCTTAAACCAAGTGATCCTTAGTGTCTAACTAGATCTCCTTTTATGCCACTCAAGTTTATTAGCTCTTGCATTAGGAAATGCAAGTAAACTTTTTCCTACTTTTCCTTTACATTTTTGAAGATTCTTGCATGCTTCTTAAATCTTCTCCTTAGACTAGTGAACAGAGGATTTCATTTTTTCCTTAACAGTTGTGTTTTTGAAACATTTAATCACCTCCACTACAATCTTTCTGCAGTCCTTCAAACTGATCCACATATTTCTTGAAATACACTGACCAGAACTGATGCCTCACCAGTGCTGGTTACAGCAGAAAGATGACTCTGCACAACTTTCCCAGATGATATTCCTGTTTATCAAAATGACATTTGTGTCTTTTACAACATGACGCTGTTAATTTATATTTAGTTCATAAATAGCAACGTATGTAAGCAGTTAATTAGGGAAATCTTCTGCTCTGATAATTGTAGGCAGAACACAGGTGAACAGATACAGCCCACCTGAACAGCTACCACATAGGCACGGTTTTGATTTGGCATTTCAGTGCTATTTAATAAATACATACGTATTTATATCTGTATTTGTTACACTGTGGAGCAAAATACTGAGATGGTGGATTAAGGAGATGGACTCCCTGTGTGGAGCTGCTGCAGGAGGCCACTCACCAAGAGGGTAAGGAGCAAAGGTGTTCGGTGAAGACTGTTGCTCTTTGGTCTGCAGGTCAGGTAGGCCGGGAGCCTGGGGATGGGGTGAAAAGCTATCCATGGCTGATTTGCCTGCAGAGGGGTGCAAAGATAGATGTGGAGGGGGAGGCTGCTGCTTCATAAGCAGGGCCTGGGCCAGCTGGCGCTGGTGCTGCTGGATCTGCTGCTGCATGTTATTGATTGTACGTGCAACCTGCAGAGAGAGAGCCAACAAACAATTGTCAGTTGTCAATCCACAAAAACACAACACATTTCTTTGCCTTTCTCTACGGAGAAATAACACACTGCATCTCCTTACGAATAAAAACTGGCTGCACTAAGGCCTGAAAAGCTTTCCTCCAGCAAGGCTTGGAGCAGCTTTATCACTCAGCACCTTCCCTGTCCAGCAGTCAAGCCATGCACTGCATTCCTGATTTAAGGATGCTTTAGCTGCTTTGGTAAATGCCACTCAGCCTCTCTAAGCTACTGAAACCAAACTTTAAAGCAGAGATTGAGCTGGCAGGGACACCTACTTGCTGCTCCTGTTGTCTCATGGGTCCGGAAACGTTACGCTGAGCCTGTAACATCTGCTGCTGGATTTGTAAACGTTGGTACGCCTGCGGGGACAGGGACAGGGACAGGTCAGACACAGCACACACAACAAGCTCAGCACGCTCCCTTCAACTGCTCTGCTGCACCACAGCACAGAAAAGGCAAACTCTGCAATGTTCTGAAAACACTCCATGAAGCAACAGTAATAATCTTGTCACAAATGTATTTCATAATACATTTATTTAAGTCCCATGTTCATTTAAAAAAAAAATTAATAAATCCACATGGCAAGAAGTGGTCATTAAAGATAGGAACCTACTTTTTTTCTGAAAATACTGTAACACAAAGCAAAAGTTAAATAGGATAAATACCAATCATTATTTTTGGTTTGGCCATTTTGAGTCCTGACAGCACTTTGTAGTTAAATCACTTCTGCTGCTTTATTCCTGAAAAAAATCCACAATTTTCAAGTGGTTGGCTTGGCAGCAAATTTTTTTACAAGGTAAGTTTTTCTGAAACACATGAATTCAAAATCCAACGGAATTCTGTACAGGTATTTTTCAAGTAGCTGGGTACTGTTCAGTTATTATGAGAATAATGCTGTGCTCCTCAAAACTAGGGAAAATAATCAGAAATGAGTAATACTATCAAACACTGCTGCTAATAAAAGAGTTTGACTAGCACACTGAGACCAACAGCTGAACTAGTCTGTCATCTGTAAATTTAATTTTAACTTTGGACAATACTGAGTTCACAGTACCCCTTTTCAAAATATTCTTAAAATCATTATTTTTCAAAATATTCTTAAAATCCAATTTTTTCATATGCCTTAAAAATATAGATGTAAAATTTGCAAACATAGCAAAAGTACACAGAAGTAAATAGTTCTTATCACATGATGTGTTTAATATATGCTCCATTAATTAAAGGAAATTTACCCTACACTTTATTTTTTAGTGAGGCAAGTGAAGAAGTTCTGTAGGTGACTCAGGTGACCAGCACTGCCAAGATTTCTCTTGTTATGTTGTGACACACGTGTCCAGTTTAATCAGTTCTTCCTACTGACATGTAACACACAGACCAGTGCTGTTTGAGAATACACTGTTATTCATACCAGTAGGAAGACAACTGACTTTTAGTTCCACTGATCAGCTGTAAAGGATAATTATTCCCCAAATGACTATTTATAAAGCCCGAAGCAAAAAATACGATTTTCTTTCTTTAAAAAGAAACTTTACCAAAGAAATCAGCAGCTGATTGTTTTGAAGATCTGTCATGTCATTTAAAAATTTAGTTAGTCATTCTCCTATTTTATCTTCATGCCTTCAATTCTGATTTAGAGCTTATCTGCCATGTCTTTTAACTTACCAGCTGCAGCTGATAGAGCTGGTTCAACATCGTCATATGCTGAGGATTATTAATTGGCGAGGTTAACTGTGCAGGGCTGAGACCAATGTTTTTTGCTGCAAACTGCAAAAGCTGTGCTTGAACCTAAAGAAGAGAAGAGTATTAAACATTGTAAATTTACTTTTAACAGTGGCAACTCTGTGAGCCATTAATAAGAGTCACATCAGCTGGAAAATGTTACTATCACCAGAAGTAATACCGTGAACTACCAAAAAAATTAGCAAGAGGCTCTAATACAATTTTAATAACCGTACTCGAGTGCTCATTTATAAAAAAAGAGATGAGAACAAGCTCCTTAGAAACACCACTGTGCAAAAAGGAGCATGAGAACGTGCTCTCAGAGGCAATTTCACGATACACATGTGAGAACATCTCAGCCATGCCACATCTTCCTGCCTAGGAAATAAATACGTAACACGGACACAGCCAAGCAGCAGTGGCTGCAAAGCCTCAGGAGCATTACAGAGCACATGGGAAGAGTTCCAGGGATAGGGAAAACATATGAGAGAGGTGTTGTCTGACCTGAGGGGATAGAAACTGAGGCACTTGAGCACGAAGACTAGGCTGGGATGAATTAAGAGGTTGCACTGGCGGTTGCTGCGGCTGTTGCATGGTCCTGGCTTGTGCTGCTCCGCTATTGCCAAACATACCCAGATTGCCACTCGGTATCTGCAGCAGGACAGCAGTGACACAGGCACTTAATGACACCTCTCAGCACATAACCTGGATGTTACTTGTCTGTGCAGGCTTTATTCTCAGGGATTATGACAGGCACAAATCAAGAGAACAGCACATACAGACTGTATTGAAAACCAGGTTTAGAGTTGGGCAGGGCAAAGGTTGCCATATACCCAGCATCCCAAACCTCCAAAACTTTGTACTGATGCCTGAACAAAAGGCAGCTGAAGTTGAAGATGGCTTTTGTAAGGATGCAGAACCCTGGAGGGTCACAAGATGAACAACGAAAAGTACCTGCCAAAAATGTTTGTATTTGTATAGCAAGGGACGGGAGAATGGAGGCATTAAACTCACAGCGACCCCATCCTCCAGCTGGCTAAGCAGTTTTTTTACTTAGTCATTTTACAAAGCTACTGATAATGGACATGCTATTAGTGGAGACTGCTTTCGAAAGATGTGCTTAATGGGCTGGAAGTGCTGGACAAGTATTGCCTGAAGAAAACTGACTTTAAAAGAATATACATAATAAAGAGCCACAACAGAATGACGAAGTTTTTTTGTGTTGTTATTTTGTATCTTTGCTGGAACTTCAGTTTGCTGGCAAAAATAACCTTGTCATAATCAACAGTACTTTATGGCTTCTCACTCTCATGGTGGTTATCAGTTCCATCCCCCTTTCATCTCCTTTCCTTTTCTTTCCCTCTCAGGCTGTTCTACCCAGGGGCCAGAACATCCCCCTTAACTCGATGCTCTACCTGAGCCAGGTGCTGGAAGCCCAGTTTCTTTCTAGCCACCTGTTAAAACTATGAGCTGCCTTGACACTTGCAGCAGGAATAAAAAAGCCCCCATCACTTCTGCTCCATCTCATCACAGAATAATGATACCAGCCAGGAAAGATGAATTAGAGCAATCTCACTGCCTTACAGTCTGTGACAATTAGCAATACCTCAAAAAAAGAGATTTCCCATCAGTGAGGGCAGAGCCACACCAGGGTTCAGGGGTATAAATCCACAACACTGTGGTCTCTTATCGATGGATATGTGTCATCAGCAGGCTAATTACAACTAAGCAGTTGTTTTATGTCCTGTAAGGTGAAATGTTTACACAGCAGGTAGTTCCTCCTCTGATATTTCACATGAACAAAGCTGTTGCACTTCCAGTTTAAACCCGTTTTGGGCACTAGCAGCTACTCCAAGAGAGCCGAAATTCCCCTTGGGATCTCCCCCAACAGCCTTACCTGTCTAGAAGAATTCAAGTTTTGCATGCCCAGCCCTGAGGCAATCCCGCCCAGGGTCTGATTAGGGAGTGCACTGTTTGAAAGGGGGAGCTTCAGGCTTGGTGAAGGCAAAAATGGTGAAGTAGTGGGCTCTTCCACTAGGCCGCCATCCTGATTGGAGAAAGAAAGGGTGAGCTGTGTGCGGTGCCAGGAGCCCACAGCGCACAAAACAGTGTCCCATGGAGACAGAAAAGGGTGTGGATGAATAAAAAGAGATATATAAAAAAAGGTATGAATAACAGGGAATGAAAAGCATGGAGTGAAGGGAGAAGAAAGAGAGAAACAGGATTAAGGTACTGTTTTTTGTAACTTTGTTGCACTTAATCCCCAAATGCACAATCACCCTCATCCACCTTTCCATAGGAAAGGAGAGATTTTAGCAGCTGATTGCAGAGCTATCATGTGGCCATTGCCTCTTCCCCACTTAGGTTTTCTCCTTTCTTCTCCACCAGACTGAAAGGTGGAAGGGAGAGAGGCCCAGCACATTTCAGGGAAGCCCTCTGTCTGTCTGGAGAACTCCAGCAGAGGAGCACAGACATAAAGCAGTGCTTTAACAAACCCAAAACTTGGGAAAGGCCACATCAGCTTATCCGACACCAGTCTGGATTTGGTTCCACATCATAGCTCTGCTCTTAAAAAAGCGTTTTTGCATTAATCCCCTTCCCTAACTGTGACACATGAGCCTCTTTTAATATTCACATAGCGCTGAGTTATTAATACCCACTCTGAAACATTACACTGCAAGGCACCCGGTGAACACAAACCATCAGACCCAGTAATGACAATATCGGCTGGGCAGCCTTCCTGAACATCCCCAGGAGGAGGCAGATTTCAGCAAGGCAGGAGGAGCCCCCTCTGCTAACTGGGCTGTGAGGAACCACGACTGAGCGTGGATCCGACGCGCAGGAGGCAGCCCCCACGGGGGGCAAACAGCAAGGCAGAAAATACAATAAATTAGAGAAGCCCCAATCAAACAGGTAGATCTCTGCTCGTGTTTCAGTGGGGCACCGAGTTCTATCTCAAACTGTGCTTTGATGTCTGGGAAGCCTGCGGCAAGCATGATCAAAAAACACTGTGTACAAAGTAGGGCTCCAAAAAAACAGAGAGAAAAAGCTTTAATTTGCAATGTGCCGGGCTGGTGTTTTTCAGGCAGTACGTTCATTGCAAGGAAAGGCTTTTTAAAGAGGTGAGGAGCTAGGTTATTTCAACCAATAAATTCAGTGCCCCAGAAGATTGTGAGATACTGATGAACCTCCTTTGTTCAAAAAGCAGCCCAGTCTGCTTACCACATACCCAAAGAGATGACCTAATGCAGCAAGCACGCTCAGTGAATTATATGTTTTAAGTTAATCCTGAAAAATGCATTTTCTACAGCTCTCCTTTGATGCAAAGGAAAAGTTTCTTTACTATCAGGCAAAGTGACACTTGACATGCTATCTGACTATCCTGAGGGGGACACTGACATTTTCTAATGATATCCCCAAGGCCTTTCAGCTCAAGATATTTTACATTCTACTGGACATCAGTCACACTCCACAAACAACTGCAGCTTGCATGACAGTAACAGGTTCAAGGATTTCTCTTTAGATCACAGACATATGTTTACAATTCTACCCTTCCCCCTTCAAAGTGAAAATAATTTCAAGCTTGGTGCTCGCTCTCCCCTTCAGATGCCATTGTTTCCTATGTGAACAGACCTACTGACCATGAAAGACCCTCCCTGCCCCCCAAATTTATTCAAGTCTTGTTTTACTGACATTATTTTTTCTCAATTTAGAAGCAGGCAATGCCAAGGATGGAGGAGGGCAAGCCACACAGGAGACTCAGGCATTTCATTTCCAGACTCCTTCACAAGTGTGTTCCTTGGCTGAACTGCAGCAAATGGCTTTTGTGTGAGTTTATAACACTTTGTTCATATTCACTTGGTTCTATTTTATTTAATTTGAACTCGTTGCATTGTGCTGCACAAATCTATGCTCTATAACTGAACTAAAATCAATTCATTTAACATGAAGTATTTTAATTGGTTAAATTAAAGCACCCTTCAGCCATTTTCAAGCCAGATTAGAGGACATTTTTACTGCTCACAGTGGTTTCTGACCCACCGTTTCTGAGGATACTTTATGTCATAATTGTTTCCTGAAGAACAATCTTTTCTACCTAACCTTTCCTCTTCAGTGATTTTCTTACACATTTATGTTACACTTCTTCCTCAGGCTACTCAATTAAAAACTGAATCATCACATTAATGCTCAATCCAGTACTGCTTTTAACTTTTTTGAAAGGACTCGACACACCCATAAAATCCTACTGGTAGCAGTGTTTCCTACTACAGCTATCTAACACAAAGCACCACAGTGGTGTTTTTTAGGACTTTGGGAAGTCTCTCGCAATAGTCTCAAGTAACAAATGTGACAGAATGCAAGCGGAATTACTCAAAGATTTTCAGCCCTGTGAGATATGGACAATTTAGCAGAGGATGCCTGGACACTTTGGCAGTCACCTGCCAACAACTGCCACTTCATGAATCAAAATGTCTCAACAGACAGATGAGAGGCTGATGAATCTGCCAGAAGTCTTTATACGAAGTCAGTTACAGAAGCAGCTGGCAGAAAATACACACCAATTTCTTTAAAAAAAAAAAAGATTGAAAAATATCCTTTTCTAAAAGAGGAAGTTAAAGTAATAAAATCTCATCTAAAAAGAAGTTCTCTTCAAATCAAACAGGAATTAGGCAAAAGAAACCTGGAGGAAATGCAATACTCAAAGAAGTGCTCATCATACAAAGGATGATGAAAATGGTTTCAGTCACTGGATCACAGGTAGCAGAGATGGAGGAAAGAAGAATTTAAAAGTTAACCTTAAAATCCTAGTGATCATTACCTAATTGTGACGTCTGCAAAAGAGTTTCTCCATGATAATACAATATCCTACTTGTTGTCCCAAAGACAAAAACCAGTCACAGTCACCAGAGATTACTGGGCTCAGAACGTGAAGGATGAGGTTGAAAAAACCCAACCAACACTATGTTCAAATCAGAAACAAAGAACAGGTCTAGTCAGAAGATTTTTGGAAGAACAGGACTGCAGCTAAGAGGCATCAAAGCTTGTAGACCTGGATTTTGCAGCAGTAGAGAAGAAGAGCTGATCACTGACTGGGAGGGTAGGGAAAAGGAGACTTCATTTGTAAGGTGAGAATTTCAGAGCCCCAAGCCGAACTCAATAGCAAAAAAAAAAGATCCCTTCTCTAGGCTTATTTCTGGTATTTTAAGGATGCTTCCAGGAAAATCTGACATGTTTTTCTGACAAATCTGATGGCTCCACAAGACACCAGGTAACATCTTCAGGCAAACCTGACACCTAAGCACAGCATGCCTGCCACCAAGTGTAAGATAATGTGGTTGAGATCACGTATCAGGGCTGGATCTTTATTCCCTTAAGGCCACTGGATTTTCTCTCTTCTCCTTTCATGGTGCCAGAGGTCAAGATAACAGCCTGAGAAATAATAAATTAACAAAGCACCGAGTGCTGAAGATTGACTCGGTGTGACACGGAATAAAGAGCACCTGCAGCAAGCAGAGAAAGCAAACACTCAAAGGTGATGCTGAATTGCACAGACCACTCCTGATCCAGAGAGAACAGGGAGTTCAGTGGGTCCAGAAGCAAATGTCAGGGTTGGAAATTTTCCCTCCTCAAATGTATGAAGTTAAAAAAAATAGTAAGTGCTAGCTTTAGCTGTTTAGAGAAAAATGATGGAGTCTCAATGCAGTTGAGCTGAGAGAGTGGTAACAATGAGCACACCAACCCAAACCACAACTTCATGAAGAGGAACCTTGCAGAACTTGTTGAAGACTCAGCAAAGCCAACAAAAGGATGACAACTTGATAAGGCAATAAGTAAAACAAGGGATGTTGGCTGGAGTGCCCTGTTCAGCTGTGTGGAGAGCTTGTTCCTCACCAAGGATGACTTAAAGCAAAAACAAGACAGCTCCAGATTCATGCTCTGGAACAGTACCTCAAAGGGCAAAAAAAATTTCTGTTCTTAGAGTAGAAACTGTATTTATTTAATTCACTTAGCAAGTTGCTCAACACTGTGATAGCTAACAAATACAGTGTGGGATTATTTCCTTTGTTAGAGCAAAGTCACTGTGACAGATTATGCCTAGACTGATAGATTTTACTTGCTGTATGAATATTAATGATTTTAGTACTCCCTTCTCAATAGTTGTGTTTAACATATGTTTCCAGAATTATGCATCATGCTGCACATAATGCATCTCTCTCTCTAGCAAGAATTTTACTGCTGAAGATATGGTTATCCAAGAAAAGGAAAGGCTAACTGGCACGCATGCATCTTTTTGGGCCTTCAATTAACATATTCATTAAAGTCTGCCATGGCTAAGAATGAACTTCAGATGAGTGGATATTATTACTGCCTCACACCCTGTACACAGCTCACGTGAAATGAATTGGTTTCAGCACAGTTTGTCAAAAGCACTGATTCCTGTGTTCAGAATCCTCCACCACCCATCTGTATGAACCTTTAAATAACCTGTGAAATACAGAATGACATCTGAGATTCTTCTTTTCTTATCAATAATTTTCAGGGGGATTCTTGGGTAATTTGGTGAGTTTCTGCAGGACTTTCTGTCAGGCTGTAAATCTCATTTCCTACTGAAGATCTGGCTGCACTTTTCCATATATTCTTTTCTTTAGTCATTTTGAATCCTGGGCACCACAAACTTCTGGAGCCTTTTCCTCAGTCATTAAATGTTGCTGGAAAATTTGTCATATGTGATCACAGAAAGAGAAGCTCATTGGAGAAGCTATTTATGACTGGGCATGTTTGCTCTGAGACTTAACAAAAATACCTGAGCTCCTCATTCCTATTTAGGTACCGAACTTTCACTGAAATCTCTAAGAAGCTCAAAACTAAAAGAAGAGAAATTAAGAGCCTAATTCTTGAAGATTTTGGCCTTGGTCCTGCCTGATTGTGAACTTGGGCAAGAGTCACTGACTGGACTCTCACAGAGTGATAAGATTTCTGTGCTTCATTTTTTGTTCTCTTTTTTTCCATTTCTAGTTCCATTGTGTTACTGATTCCTTAGCAAGTTCTGAAGTGTGAAACTGGGGACAATCATTCTTTATTTCTATATGAGAATGAAATCATCGATCCTTTCCACAAGAACTGAATTCCCCACAAGACTGAAAAAAGACAAGAAAAGGAGTAAAGCCATATCTATCCCATTTCTTTCTATCCTTTCTAAACAGACAGTGGAAATCACCAGTATTTCTACACTGTGCACCACGTTCCTATTTCTGAACTTACCTTGTCAAGGAAGGTGGGGCGGTCCATGGAAGACTCTTTGGAGATTGGTGGTGGGCGGCAGCCAAGGGGTTTGGTGACCATTCCATTATAGTCGGTCACTCCCATTCCACGCTTGTCCATTTCCACCTTCTTTTCCAGCAGAGCACCTGCACAGAAAGGGGAAATGTATTAGAAATATATTGGAAATATATTCCAGGGAGAGTCAAGTTGCCAACAGCAGTTCAGAGCAATACATCTTGCTTACAAAAGCAAAGCAAGAAAATAAATATTATCCAATAGGTCTGGACAAATAATCAAATGCTCAGAATCATGCAGGGTTCCTGTGTTGCTTTAAAGACAAAAAAATTACTTACACAGATACTTACTCATGGCCTGATCGAGATTCATACTGTTGCTCTTCAAGGCCTCTTCTGCTGGCTCTCTCTGTCAAAAACAAGAATGATGTTAAGAGGAAAAGTAATCACATTCATATGATTTTAAAGTAACCCGAGAAAACAGACACATCTCTTAAATACTGAGTTTAATATTTACTCAGCAGCCTAAATAATGTCTGTGTGTGTTTTTTTCTGCTTTCAGCAATTCCCACAATTCAGGTATTTCAGTTTGTCAAGGAAGTACCACTTCTACAAGGTGAAACAAACTGTTCTGTTTAAATGTCTTCCTGTTTTCCATCAACTACTCAAATACCACAACGATATGACTTTCTCTAAGAAACAACCCAGCTATACTCTCGTTTCACCCGTTTAATAAAAAAAGAGGAAGGCGAGGGAATTATTACTGCAGTTCAAAGTAACACCTGTTGTTATAAAACTATGAACTTCAAAATATTATAAATGTCCTCATGGAAAGTATATCCCCAGTCGATCTCAGAGCATACTAAAGGTTTACAGCAGCTTTCTGAAACTACAGGATGTGTTTAAATGCAAGTCAGAGCTACTTCCCGGCCTGGAGACTCAAGATCTTGGTGTAGCTACAGTCTGAAACAGCCACAGTCAGAACTACAAGCTAAAAGCTAAGGCACAGTGTGCTGGCTGAGCACTACTCACAGGGAAGCCCATGTCTGTGAGCTGTTTTATCAGACGGTTCATGATCCAGGCCTCATCCTGCTTGCTAGATGTCTTCATGCCCTTAGTAAATAAATGGGAGATTCCATTAATGGGCTGGTTTCCACGTTCATTGTAATGAGATGTACATAAAAGAAATGGTAAGTGGTTTTTATTAATAACACATGCTACTGAAAGATGTATTAGTACATTAATTCAGAAAGTATTGAAGAACCCTCCGAGCAACGCGACTACGATTCTCTTCCCCCAAAAGTGTAAAATTTTATCTCAGCTGAATAGGTGTTCAGTGTACTATTTAGTATTTGATTTGCTGGCCACTGAATTAAAGCCACCTTTGAATTTATGTATTTCATTTTAATCCTTGGCAGAAAAATATAATGAAATAAAGCTGAAATAGTACAACACTTCCTGAAAAACATTCCCAAAAACAAGTTTGCAACCTTGAAGTTAAGAATGTTACTCAGTGTATTTTCTTAAAAACAAACAAGAGCGTCTAGATAAACACCTTTAAAAGATCTCTGTGCAGCTTTTCTATCACAAAATCCTTAAGAAGTCTCTTCCTTTCAGTTCTCCAGAAAGTACCAAGGGACAAGCGCGGATTTGTTTTGGGCTGCGGACAGTACAAGAAACAACCATACTTGATCAAATCACCGGCCTAACTGTTGGCTAATGGAATAACAAACAAAGTGGCTAAATGCATTCCCAATTCCTTTAAGTTACAGCCTGGCCTTGTCCTGAAATAAAAGATTGTGCAATGGAAGATTTCCTCACACAATTGTCTATGTTCTTGGCCGAGTGCAGCATTAACACAAGTTCGCTTTGTTCTCACACACACACACACCGTCCTCACAAATAGAAAACAGCTATTTTTGTTAAACAACTCCATCACAAGCTACTGTTTGCTTTTCCACCACCATGGCAAGTGTCTGAAAGCCCCCTTAACACCTTTTCCTCTTTCTGTTAATACATTACCATTTCTTTAGAATACATGGAAGCTTATAAAACTCAGAGAAAACAAAGGCAACAACAACAAAACTCTCGAAGCATCTGACATGTCTAAATTCAAAGATCTCTCATTTTCCCCTGGAAACAAGGTAGGCTGTACTTGAACCACTGTAGTGGCAAGCTGTGCTTGTGTTCAGGTGTCAGAGGTCTAATTTCAGGTGTAATACACCAGCAAATTTATGACAACTTATTCTACAAATGTTATACTAATTCCACTCTTGCTGGAGAGTGTCTTTATTTTTGTCTTACCTTTTGAAGTCCTTTCTTCGGGGCATTCCCCCAGGAATTACAGGAGGAGTTGCTCTCTTGTGAAGCAGTATTATTCCACATATCTCCTTCTTCATCTTCCCACTGACTAGTACTGAGATTCACTTCATCCCCACCACTGCCCCAGCCTTCTTGCATAGATTTTGAAGCTGGAGGGAAAGAGGGAGAAGAAAAATCTTATTCAGTTTCCCGAAAATTTTTGTGCCATATCCAGTGTGCTAACATGAGTATTTTCAAGAGATAAAGAGGTTCATCAAACAGCTTAATTGGCATTAAAACGATAAGAATGCCTTCTTTGAAGCTAGCAAAAAAAAGGGAAAATTCTCTAAATCCTTTGAGAAGAAAAAATCCAGCAACTGCAAGTCCTGCTTTTCCCAGAACCAGTAAGATCTGTGGTCACGGCCACTCCACTCTCCTAGGAACAAGGAACCAAAGTGTGAGCACACACTTGTTAAGTGTTATTTTGCTTTCAATGGATCTCACCATTTTACCTGACACATTCTTCCATGAACAAACCCAAATTTTGAAGTCATTAATGCTCAGAAAGTCATTCCCATCTCGAAGAATGGAATCCGAAAGGAGCTTGTGGGCTGCAGGGAACACTTTATATTCAGTGACGAGGTTGTGTCACCTCAGTCCGTTTTATTCCGTTTACTCTGTTTAAAGCTGGGATTACTCATCTTAAGAGCTCTCACTCCTCCTTTTGTTTTCTGGGATGTCTAACTATGTCTCACCATGGTATTTTGCAGGAGTGAAACTCCAGGCAACTTCCACAGCCAAAACATGAGTCTAAAGCAACCACTGTGGCCCTCAGGACATTCAGAGATGGAGGATATTTATCAAATACCTTGAGTTAGGAATCACGAAGCAGGAAGTAGTTCAGGATGTTCCTGAACCTGGCAACAGTTTTAATGGCTGAAGAAAACACCCACTCACTCAGTTTAACCCACCATGAGGTTGTTATGATTAGTTGTTCTCAGGTGTTGCTTTTCCTGCCAGAATCAATTCTTTCTGGACTGTTCTCCACTGCTTCTCATCCCAATACAGGTTTCTTTCAGACACCGATGGTTCAAGTCCTAGTCACGTTCTTCTGCAGTTTCACAGTTTCCTGCACCTTTACTATGCTGCTTTCCAAACACCCAGAACTACTCTCCTTTAAATTTACAGATTGATGCACTATGTTCATATTTTTTAATTAATCTGGTATTTGGAATAACATGGTCTTGTGACAGCTAATGCAGTTATGAGAATGAAATTATGAAGCAGCCTGTGACTGAAACGCACAGAAAAGCAGAAGTGGCAGAAGCAAACCCCCCTCCCCCCCTGCCAGGACAGTGGCAGCCCCGTGTGTACCTGGTTTGCACAGTGCTGGGGCAGCAGCTGGAGCGTTTGTTCTTCCATAGGTCCCTGCTGGCTCGGCAGGATTCTCTCCCCACCCGGTCCCACTGCTGGGGGGCTTCCCCCACGCCGAAGTGCCATTATCAACTGCAGCAGAAGGGGAGGAGGGCTCTCCCCAGGAAGCTTCGCTCTTGGTGTGGACAGCAGGCATCTCTCCCCAGCCTGCTGGAGCAAGGCAAGGAGAACAGCGATGAGAGGAAAGGTTTCTTCAGCCAGTAATTCCAAAAAACTCTTAATTTTATTCAAGTGTTTCTCTGGAAAGAGTGTGAACCGGTTAAGTACACACAGTGATTTTAGTTAAGTGTGTCAAAAAAAATCCCTGAAATTTGGTCTCAAGAGTTTTTTCTTAATTCAATACTAATGCCAAGTTGTCACACAGAAAGAGGGTTTTTTTCTCCACAGCCAGAAGCAACCAGGCTGCCAAGTGAGCACCACACCTGGTCCCAAGGAGCAGCTGCTCACAACTGCCCAGGGCCAGCATTCCAGAGACCAGGACCCCAGTGTGAGTTGTGCCTTGCTTCACTAGAAGATTTTAACCTATTGTAGCTCCTTTTCACTATTTACAAACTATAAAATCTCTTTTCTCATGCCCTGGCAGTAAGATGCTGTTCGATTGTCCCCACTTTCCGTGAAGATTATTTTTGCTGAATGCATTCCTTAAAGCTCATGGTTACCCACCTATCCCTCATCACTGACCCTCTACATTATAATAAATATTATTTTAAGAGGAACTAATCAAGACTGCAATTAGGATCCATAATCAAACCATGAGGAACGGCAGGTAGAAGCCATTGTTTTCGTACAGAGTATTATATTAACTCGCTGAAAGACGTAAGCTACTCCAAAGAAACAGCCTTAGTCTGGCTCGGCTTGAATGTAATGCGCTTAAATCCATCTGACATGATTTTAGCCCTGCAGCTGAATGTGGCAGGAACAGCCACAGGGCTCCTGAGCCTACAGAGCAACACTGACCAACACAGCAAAAGGTAAATTGAATTTACAACCATTGTTACCAGAGATTTTCTGGAGAGAGGACTTGGATCACAGATGGAGTTCAAGATACTTTTTAAACATATACAAAAGAAAGGCACAACAAGCACGAAAACAAAGTTCTTACAGACCTCTGACACTAACCTGCTTTTCTACAATTGTAAAAAAAAGTACATCCCATGACATGACATGACATGACATGACAGCTGAGATCTCAACAAATACTGTAGAATTCAGTCTGCTTAAAACTTCCACTGGTAATTAGGCTGCTAAATCAGGAACTTGTTCTCTTTTCATTGGAGATGAATGTTATTAAGATGAGTATTTTATAAGTGAATGACCAGACGCTGCTTTGCCACAGCAGTATTTCCTTTTTCTGCTCCACAATGGTATCTGTAAAAATACTCTGGAAAGGTTTCAAAAAGCAGGAACAACATTTTCTCCACAAACTGACACCCGGAATAGTAAGCAATGGCAAGGGAGCTGTGTCTAAGAGTACCTCGAAATACACTGGAATAACCAAGCAATAGTTTTTCACTGAGCAACAAGTCCTTGCAGAATGCACTGATTTCCACAGAATTCCCGTTACCAGAAACTGCAGCAACATCCATTGCCAATAACAACTCAAACATTGCTTGGCAGAGAAAAAATTCAAATAGATAGGCCCAGAGCTGTCCATCACTCCAGTGTTCCTGCATTACGTATTTATTTTAGGTTCTATTCCTTACAGCCACTGCAGCTCTTTCAGATACTGATCCAAGTGCAGATGGCACAACCCAGGGCCAAACTCTCCACTGGCATATTGCAGCTTCATAAAATTCCCTCTCTACCAGCAAGAGGCACTGAGTTTAAAAGCAAGCTCCTGAAACAATCCAAAATGTCACTGTTTCATTCAAGTGATTTCCATCTGAAACAAAAATCCTGTGGTTTAGGCTCGATCAGAGTACCTTACATTTCTGGTTATTTTAAGGTATGTAAAGAAGATAAACTGGCAGATCCACAGATGTACCTAAATGAACCTGTACTTAACATGACAGCTTCCCTGGTGTTGTACCTGAAATGCTCATTTCAAGGTTCCTGCTTGTATCTTCAAGCCAACTTTATTTAAGGCAGGCTTTATTTGAATTTCTGCCTCACTACTCAGGAGGCAACTGGCAGACAACTGCTTGTATTTAATCATATTGGCAGCTGAAAAAGATTAACTGCAGGCAAATGAAACAGAAAACAAAACATCTCTACAGCACCAACCACACTGCAGACAGACAGTGCCGAGTACTAACATCTCCCTGACTTCATGCAACCTCTACTGGAAACTCTACCTAATTCAATTTATTAAATCATCCTTATAACACAATTCATATATTAAAAAGCCAAAGTGTGCTACGTTATAGAATAAAAACCTCAAAATAACTGGTTCGTCTGTTGCTCTTCGCTATAAATTCAACAGCTTTGACTAAAGGCCACAGATGTGTAATGTCCAAATTATTTTAAGTGCTTTTAAATGCACCGAGCAGGAAATAATATGGGATTACAAATAATAGGGGAATCAGCCTTTACTAAAAGAGAATAATACAAGCACATAAAAGCAAAATCAACAAAAAGTTTTCCAAACTATCTTAAAACAGATAAAATTAAGTGCAGGAAATTAGTAGTAAATAAAACCTGAAGGCTTCTGGAGAAGTAACCTGTGCACTGCAAAAACTACCCTGTCTGTAAATTTTGGACCACTTCTCAACTGCAAACCTGTTTCCCCTGTGTAAATACCTGGTGTCCCAATGCTATTGTCTCTGTGCTACCTTTCTGTGACTCCAAATGATTCTGTTTTAGGAAGTTTAAAGGTGAATAAAGTTACATTTTTGAATAAATGATGCAAAACTCTCCATGGCTGCTGGGAAGGCAAACCAAAACCTTTGAGTGGTCTCAAAACCTGAATCTGCCAAATGTTTTCAAAAATTCTGCTTGGAAAAAACTTACTATTTTCTGATGAAAATAATAGAGATTTAGGCTCTCCTGGTAAAAAGCTCCTTAAAACCCACCCAGATCTGCATGAATGTTGTTTCGCAACAGAACGTGCTCCATTTAAAGGCTTCTTTGGCAAGAAAGTGAGGTTTTAGTACTGAAGTTTTTAAACACTGTTAGAATTGCAAGAAATGAAAAGATCACAGTGAGTAATAAACATGGACACATTGGCAGAGCTTTGTTTTATAGAAATAAAAACATAATTAACATTGGGCCACAGCCAACAGGAAATCCTCAAGGGAAAGTGAAATGTTAACTAAGCTGTGGCAGGATGCAGTTGTTTTCCCTCAAAATAACCCTATAGCCATTTGGATGGCAGAAATTGTTTTCCTTCGAGTTGTTGGTCTGTGATAAATACCAGAGCACATGACTACAATGCAGGCAAACCAAAATATTAGAACCTTATATAGATAAAAAAAGAAATTAGGTAGAGAAGAGGTTGTTTACTACTTACACACGAGTTATTCTGGGTTTTATATATATATTCAAGAGCCACCTACAACCCTTAACCTTGCAAATCCTCATTTTCTGAAAGGGATTCCAGTTCATCACTGAGCATTCAAAAAGCTCTTATTTGGGTTTCAGCAGTGAGATCACCCTTGTGTGAAAATCGAGAGCAGCTCTCTCAGCATCACTTGGCTGCCCCCCAAAACCTGGCTGTTCATGGGCTGAGCACCCGCCACAGGGTTTTAGGTTTTCACATGAGCATCCTAAAGGAGCCCAAAGCTGAGCTGCTTTCAAATCCGTTCTGATGGAAGTTCAAAGCAAGAAAAACACTGCCACGTGAGCTGCCACTTATTGGCACAGGATTATAAAATGAACAGAGATGTTTGGAGCTTTCAGAACTTAGACCCAGTTCAGGTTTTTAAAACTTAAGCTCCTTGCTCTCTAGTAACCACAAAGACCTTAATTTGTGCCCTACAATTCCCACAGGGAAGCCTGTGTTATCTTCTGTTGTTTCTTGCCTCAGCTGGAGGATGGTGGTTGGAACCCTGACAGGCTCTCCTGACCTAAGGAGAACAGGAAAGCATCAAGCCCACTCCTCAGCACCTGGAGCGAGGACCTGATGCTGTTTGGGATCTAAAAAACTCTTTTAATCATTTCTGTTTGCAAAACCTCTTCTCGCTTCTTACTCCCCTCGTATCAAAGCTGCACGAGTTAGAAGTGCTAGGAAGGACTATGCACAAGTAATTTAGGTTAAACCCCAATCTAACTCAAACCCACCAGCTTTCTGCTCATCTAAGTAATTCACCACTGCCTTGGGAACAAGCTCCTATAACCAGAAAGGACTATATCTATCACATAATCTATCCCTTTCCCCCCTCTTTTCTTTCCCTTCTTTTCTAATGGAAAATGAAACTCCTTAGAGCGTTCTTCATTTTCATCAAGTGTACCAACATCTGCTTCCCATCAATGGCTTTTAAGTTCAGCCTTCAAAGGATCTGGAGAACTTCTGGGGATGGGTGACAACTCGAATAATGACACTGTAACTTGGCCTCTATTTCCAAACTAATAAAGAATAAACTTCAACCCCAAAAGGGACTGTTAATCCTTTGTGAACCCCTAACTAGTGCTGCGCAGCAAAATTAAAACCCACGTCTTTGCTTCCAGGATGTGTGACTGTGACAGCTTCCATCTGCACCACACCTCCCTACTTACACAGGAATGGAATCCATGATTCCTTATTCATTATATTCCCTGGATGTGACTGTCAGAGCACGTCACGACCCGTGCAGGTGACAAAATGCCCACGGTAAGTACGTCGTTCAAGAGCTGTAGGATTTTAGATGAGCACTTAACTGTGCCCTATGACACAATCATGCTTTGCATGCAAATGCTGTACACGGAAAAGAACTGCTGCTGGATGAACCTGTGGATTGCAGAAGTCTCCTGGTTACAGGATTCTTGTCTCCCTTACTGCCAGAGGCTGGAAATGCACAGGGAAGTGGAGAGGGAATCGGAGTAGGAAAAAGAGTTTAACAGCACAGCTCCAAAATGCAGGTCCCTGTCTGCGTGGGAGGGAAGACATTCACTACTTGCTTCCCATCTTCTGGCTGTCCCAGATGGGAAATGATTTGTAGATGTTCCAGGTCTGTGTACATTTCCACACAGACCACGAGGATGTTGCTCTGCAGCTGCCATGTGCTGCCTGCACTGGGAAAACGGGGCCTCCCGCACTCCGAAGGGAAGCCACTGGGATCACCTGGAATTGCACTGCTGCTCTCTGTGTGTGAGATAAGCACAGGAATGGTCCCTCTCTGGCACAGCCACAGGTAAACACGGGCAGAGCTCAAGACACAAGGGACTGCTCTTTGCTTCCATTTAGACAAAAATCCTTCAAAGTTATTTCCATGTTTGGCCTTTATACTTGTACTGTATTATGTTCATGGAGCAAAAATCTTTAACAGAAGGCCTAATTTATGCCTGCTACAATTTGATCTAAATTTTAGTATCAGAACTACATTTAAAATTGTCTTCACTATTACTCATTTCATACTTTCTTGCATGCTGACTTAAGTATATTCTGAAGGCTGGCTTTGCTTATCTTGGAAAATTAAAAAAAAAGAGAGAAGATAATATATTTGCTTATCTTAAAAGATCTTAGAATCTTTCTAACTCACAGTTTTCAAGAAACCCAGCACTCACTTTAACCTGGTGAGGGGGCAGCTTGAGCAGGCTGGTTACATGTCCATAAGCAGTTTTCTGAGTATATAAACATATTGCTTCAAAGAAACCCTTCCTTTGCTACTGTCCATTCTCCAAAGGAATTCCTGCAGATTAACACTAGCTTTTAAATTCCATTTTCAAACTCTGAAGGGCTCAGGACTGTACATTTTCCTCTACAAGGTGTTAATTATTTGAATAACATTAACAATGCACTGCTGCATATGAGCAGTTTTAGAAGCACCAATGTAATCCTCCAAAAAATCACCTTAATGAAAAACAAAACCTCATCCAAACCCAACCAAAAAATCCATTTTCATGATACTTCCATTACAATTCAGGAATCTGAATTCTTGTTTCATGGGTGAAGTTTTAAATATGGATGAAATAAGTCACATATGTTGGGCTGACCAAGTACAAAGCCATTTAAAGATTTCTCCTTCTGGAGCACATGTTATTTTATTAAAATAGGTACCCTCTACTGTTAAAATATTTGACCAGAGTGGGGAACATAAGACTATTTTTGCACAGACATTAGAGTAAATTTGAATCATTCCAAAACATCAAAGAGAAAAATGATGGAAATGAGAGAACAAATCCCACTTGGAGAAAAACGTGGTTAAAAACTCAGTACTCAGCCATGACCACGATCAAACAAAAACTTGGAAACAAAACTCAGATGAGAGAATTTGAAAGAGTACTGCATGATTAGATTTATTTTGGAGAGGTCTGTGGTTATGGTATAGATATGGGCTGTTAGTGTAACTTTTATTTAAATACCTCTCTTTTAAGCATTTTTCTCATTTTTATGCATTTTTATTTCTCACTGCTTGTCAACAACAGCACCTTGCCTTTGATTAGAAAAACTCCTAAATGCCTAAAAACTTGTCTTTGAAACACAGCTGAAGTTAGGATAACCAAACTGCAGCCACCCTGAATATTAACATCTTGAACCAGTCCTGCTTTCTGAGAACCACACAAAATCCAGGATGCTGCCTGTGCCTGAGCCCTGAGGTACAGAAAAGAACCATTTCCTCATAAAAGACAACAAACTGGACAGGGAAACAGCAACAGCCTAAATTCATGCAACTGTTAACAAACATCCGTTGCCAAGAGATGTTTTGCAGAAAAGAAACAGATGCAGACTGTCTAAACACACCGAGCCTGCGCAGTGGGGACAGCAGACAAGTAACAGAAGAAAGGTTTGCCAAACCCCACCGATCCTCTCAAATGGTTGAATTAAAAGGTGTTAAGTAACTGTGGAAGAGATGTTAAAATAAATATGGATCCACAATCTAAGAACCTACCACGCTATTGACCAAATACTGTTTCAAGCCTTTCTTACATTCCCTTGGACTATAGAAATTTGTGTCAGGTTCCACGGATTCTGTCCTCAAGGCAAGACTGCTTCAGAGTAAAGGAACAATCCTATTCTGTGACATAAATACAGGATTTCTACCGTAACACACTGATAGGACAGACAGCATTCAGCAACTGGTACTGGTATAAAATATCTCATAAACCTATTTAATGAAGTATTTCACAAAACTGTTGTCATACCTGGGCCAAGCAGCGGGGACCGGTTCGGCTGGGCACTTGACTGGTGCGATGGCTGAGGTTCAACCATGTTGGTGTTGATAATGGTGCTAGTGGTGGTGGTGTTGGTTGTGGTACTGCTCTGAATTATAGGATTATTTCTATCCCACATGTTTACAGTCTTGTTGTTGTTGTAATTCGGGTCGCCCCAAGCTGAGGTACCATCATCGATTTCCATCTTGCGGCGAATGGACGGTGGAGATGGCTCTTCCCAGCCAGTTGCCTCACAGTTCTCTTTTTGTTTGGCTGGCACTGGCCCACCAACCCACCCTGACCCCGTCTGTTTTACAGAAGCAGCTCCTCCCCAGTTACTCACATTGTTGTCCTGGGGTTTATTAGCCCAATTTTGTTGGGGGCCTGGCTTTAAAGATTCCCCCCAACTTGTACCTGTATTAGCCTTGCTGTTTGTGCCATTTCCCCACCCACTGGTCCCAGACCTCGCGGAATCATTCCAGCCAGACCCCGATCTATTGTCAGAATCCCATCCAGATCCATTCTTCTTCCCATCACCCAAGTGTCCAGGAACAGATGATGAATCTGTCCAGTCTCCACCTCCTGAAGTCCAGCTTGGATTTGATTTCTGTCCATCTCCCCAGTTTTGAGATTTGGGTTTCTGAGGTTCACCCCAGGTAGGTGATTTGTCCTCCTGATTTGCGGTCGCACTCCAAGCGTGGCCGCTTTTGGCAGCAGCAGCATTATTAACAGTAGTAGAGCTTGCTGACTCTCCCCACCCCCCCGGGCCATTTGGTGCTTTGTTGTTATTGTCTCCCCAACCTGTATTTGTTGGAACAGCTGCCGGTGGAGAGTTGACCCACCCAGATACTGAAGAGGTATTTGTACTGTTCATGATGGACCCATCGTTCTTCCCCCCTGAGTTTGAAGATTGAGTAGCTGCACAACCCCAGGCCTCTGTTCCATTGTCATTCTTCCGTTCAGACCTTGGGGACTCTTCAAATTCCCAGGCAGTGTTTTGCTTTACAGGGGTCTGTCCCCACCCCGTATTGGACAGGACCCTGGGGTCAAGGTCATTTCTTGGCAACTGAACTTGCCCTTGGTCTATCATCCCTTTGTCTCTCCTCCTGCCCTCTCCAGCCCCCTCCCTCCCAGTACTGCCTTCATTTTGACTCCCACCGCTGTCGTTGCTTCCTTCACTAGCCGTGGTGCCAGATGCTGCAGCTTTGGCCCAAGAGTTCATTTGTTCATTGCCCTGCTGCATGGCAGGGTTCGGACTGGTAACACTCGAGCTATCCCACCCTGTTGATCCTTTCCCATTGATGTCGCTATTGGAATGCTGGTTTGGGGGCTTGCCCCACTCCCCGTTGACACCGTTGCTGGCGCTGCGGTTGGGGTGGCCCCACGCTCCAGAATGCACACCGCCAACCCCGCCGCCGCCACCGCCCCTGCCCCACGCCAGGACCCCGGGGCCAGAGGGAGGCCCCGAATCCCACGCGTTCGCTCCGTTTCCTTCCTTTTGCACAGCACTGCTGGATCCGTTTTGTTTAGCACTTAATGCTGAGTTCACAGTGTCTCCATTCCCCTGACTGAACCCAGAATTGCTGTTTCCTGTGGCAGGATTACCTGGGGACATCCCCCACACTGAACTGCCCATTCCTTCACCACTGCCCCCGCTGACTTGAGAAACCGCTGTTCCGTTAGCACCAGGAAGGCCTTGCAGGTGGGGCGGGATGATGGCCCCCATGCCCACGGCCATCCCCCAGTTCGGCAGTCCGTTTGTCTGCATTGCATTGATAGGGTTTGGTGAAGAGTTCATGGGGTTAGTGTTATTTGGTCCATCAGTGTTAAGGTTCTGAGGTTGTACGCTGAAAGACACATTCTGAGAAGTGGACGTTTGTGGTTCTGTGCTCTCTTGCGGCAGCAAGTTTCCCCAAGCACCTAAGGTGCCTGTTGGGTTCCCATTCTGGTTGCCCATGTTCTGACCTATGGCACTGACTGGACTGCAAATACTGGAAGGGTTGCCTGCTCCCACAGTTCCTTCATGTCCAAGTACAGGCCAGGCAGCTGGATTGGCATTAGGGTTAAGGTTAAGATTAATGCCAGCATTCGAGTTGGAAGCACCCCAGCAGTTCTGACTTCTACCGTCTCCCATCATGTTGTCCATCTTTCCATCCCCACCACTGGCAGAGCAGTGAGCTAGGCCAGAGCTGGAGCCCGCAGCCACCCCCCACACCCTGGCCGAGCTGCCGTTGCCGTTTGCTCCACCAGCTCCAAGGGCACTCTGGTTAGAAGTGCTTTGGACGAGTGCTCCGTTGGCGCCATTATTGCCATTAGTTTTCTTTGTATGTCCAGTGAAGTTGCCTTGGGCACTCCCTGTAGCCATGCTACTGTTCTCTGAGCCACAGTTGGAGGCAGAGTCAGTGTCTGTAGTACATTCTGAGGCAGACTCAGTCTCAGCTCCGGTAATGGAAGGCCACGCTTCCTTGTCAGTCCTGTCTATTATCACTTTATCCCAGCTGCAGTTGCCTTCACTCCTGAAAGCGGGCTGCTGTCCCCAGTGGGAATTCTCATAATGGTCTCCCAATCCACTGTGGCTGAGATCTGAAAGGATCCAAGGTTAAAAATGAGTCCATGGTTCAAGCACTGTAAAAGCCCTCTATTAAGCACTGTTTTACATCACTAGTTACAACACTACATTCTGCTAAAATTTAGAGTATGTTCTCTAACATAATACAGCAATTTTCCTCACTACAATGGAGCATGACGCTCATATTAATTTGTTTGGGTTTTTTTTTTTAATCTGGCAAAACTCTCAATTAAAATAACTAAACTATTTCATTTTAGAACACAGCAAGTGTTTTGTAGCCCCCAGTGTACCAGTAAAAATAACGAGCAGGCAATAAACAAGAAGAGCAAATATACTAATCTATGTGAAAAGTCTAAAACTCAAATTTGGAAAAAACACAGAAGAGTATCAAGCAGACTCTTATCATTTATTTTGACTCAACTCTCATTCTTCAGAGAAACACAAAGAAAGAGCATCCAGTAAAAAAACGTAAAACTTCTGCCTGCCCTGAGATATTATACACACCCACATCACAACACACTAAATTCATACTTCATCAAGGTTTTCAACCCTTCCTGTAAATAAAGATACAAATACAGACAACAGCCTTTACTGTTAGGTGCCAATTACAAACACCACTAATGTATATTTTAGCAGAGAACTTGGGCATCTCTAAATAACTGACAGTTTTGTCAAGAAACTTACCTCTCACAGGCTTTATTTGTGGTTTAAACACCATTTTGCATTTGTACACATAATCCACTGTGTCCCCAAGCCAATGAAAAGTGAGGCTGTGCCTTTTCAGCACTGTCACATCCTCAAACACAGACACTATCCCAAAAACTTAATCAAAAGCTCTTGAGCACCTGCTTGCTCTCCAGGGTATGAAGTTAAACTGGAAGGCACAACATGTCTCATGTTAAGAACTCAAGCTCTGGTCAAGATTTTGCATTTACTTTCCATCCCAACTGCTCTGTACAAGATTATTTCTCTTAGTTTCTTTTGATAGAAATTTGGTAACAAGTACTTCAGTCTGATCCAAGGGATCTGTAAGGGAGACAAGCTGCAGAAGAGTTCCTCTTAACTGCTTGCACATATAAAAGTGACAAATTCTGGATGTCAATTATTTTTACTTGATTTAAATCTGCTGAAACATGGCTTCTACCCTTTTGTGATTTGTGAATAAAATGAATATTTTTGTGGGGAAGATGGATGCAACAAATCTCCCAAACAAGTTGCTAACAAAGAATGCCTAGTATGAATTAATTTAAATCACAAATATGTTGGTATGATTAGCTCCTTCAATTAGAGGTGTTCTGATACTGCAAAAATTACTCCCAAGATCAGAAAAAGCTCGCTCTCTCACAAAGTCTTCTTCACATATTTCACCTGTAGCTTTTTAAGGTGATTACTTGGTTGCCTTATGAAGATTTTGCAAGATGAAGAAAAAACGTGCTAAACTAACCCAGATTGCTTTTTTTTTAAAATTTAAATTAACTGAAGCAGAAGAAAGAATTTCAGAGAAAGGAAGGGAAAACATTCTTAGTTCATCACCTGTCTTCTCATGATACCAGGAAAAGACCTAAATCACAGAAAGACCTAAATAATCAGAGAAAATAGAATTGCTTGGGTTTGAAGGGACCTAAAAAATCATCTCATTCCACCCCCTGCCCTGGGCAGGGACACCTTCCACTATCCCAGGTTGCTCCAAGCCTTGTCCAACCTGGCCTTGGACACTTCCATGGATGGGGCAGCCACGGCTTCTCTGGGCACCCTGTGCCAGGGCCTCCCCACTCTCACAGGGAAGAATTTCTTCCATAATAATTGACAAGTGTGTGACAAATCTGAACGAATGTGGACGGAGCCACTTGGATTTACCTGGATTCCTTCCTCTACCTGCAGTGGCTGGAAAGGAAGAAAGCACCCTGTTATTCCTGGATACAGCCAACTGCTACGGCACAGAGCTAAGGAAGCACACTGAACATTTACCTGATGATCTAGATTTGCTACACAGGTGTTAAACGGAGACCAGAATCCCAGATAAGACGTGGAAGGGGAAGGCAGGCTGTGTGAAATGACTTAAAAAGGGTCAGGTGGGTCAGAGAAATGAGCCGAGGAACATTCTTAGCAGAGAAGGAGTGAACAAAGGGAAAAAAGCAGCAGCAGGCCAGGTCAGAAGATAAGAAGTTGAGGCAACCAAGGAATCAGATAAGAGGAGTTACACGAGATTTTTTTCAACCCTGTGGGTGGTGCGACTCAGGGCCGCGTTTGAGCCTTGACAGAAGGATTTGAAAGTGGCTGGAAATACATTGTTCCAATGAAAGGTCTTGTCAAAGCCCAAAGCTCAGCTCCGTGTGCGGGTGCCGGGAGAGCGACGGTGCTGCTCGAGCAGAGCTGTGCAGGGCAGGCTGGGGAAGGAGGATCAAGAGAGCGCCCAGGATGTCTCTGTACTCACAGAAACAGCACCAGGGCCGACAAAATGAGATGAAAGGGAGCTGCTTGTTTAATCATTTCCTTTCTCCTCTCTCCCAAAGATGGTGGTTGAAGCAGTGCTCAAATTTAGGAGCACTTAGGAGACAGAAAATAAAGGAAGGGGTGGGACTGAAGATGACAACACAGCTTAGAATGATTGCTGAGAGTAGGGAGCGAAACAATTCGTTAAGTAAGAGACCAGATTTTGAGGAGCAGTAAGAGAAACAAGAAGAAAAGAAAATTATGAGGCAGAAGAACTATAAAACCCAAGAGACGGCCATATTAAGAGCAGAAAATGGCCAAGTGTCTGGGCTTGGCCAAGCACAGCTACTCCAGGCAGGATCCCACGAGGAACGCGTGGCTGGGAAGCGCCACGCGCGCAGCTCCAACCCCTGGGCTTCCCAAGGCTTTGCAAATCCAGGTGCTCCCTGTCCTGTCCCATCGGCACAGTCGCTCTTCCTGAGGTTCAGATGATTCCCTCAACAACAACCACGGACTAATCTGAAAGTGGTGACTTTGGGAGGGATTACAGTAATTCTGTGCAGGGGACGTGAAATCAGCAATCTCTCTCTGGAGCAGCGGGTCCCTGTGCTGTGCCTTCCCTGCTCCGGAGGCAGCGGGATCCCGCTGGTGCCTTCCACAAGTCATGGATTAAAAAAACAGAGAAAAAACTATGCAATAACCTCATAGTGTCCAACACGCACTGGGACAATTGGTTCTAACACCAAAGGCTGCTGCCATAAAGCTTGTAAGAAACAGGACAGATGAAAAGAATGGAAAAAAGAATTCACAAAATTAACAGAAACCTGCAAAATCTGGGACTTTGCTGTCAGACAAAACAAGAGTTTGAGTACAAATGCTGAAGAGAGTAAGTTTTATATTCTTGTCTCTAGAAGCAAATAACAAAAAGGTACTTTTCCATTTTCTTTCAACTAAAAGGGGTTCGCTCCTATGAATAAATAACGATAAGCACAGTTTTACTTAATCTGTAAAGACCTTAAACATTTGGGGGAAATAATGAAAGCAAAGTTTTTTACATTATTAAATCTAGAGAACTTTTCTGTTTGTTTGGGGATTTTTTTTGAAAATGCAGATTTCCTCCAACTTTCTAGGAAACCAACTCTTCACAGAAATTACCAATATTTTCTTTTCTTTTCAAAGTTGTTAAGATTGAAATGGAAAACCCATTTTAAAAATTCTTAAGAATCAGTTCCTCTTTATTAATGCAAAGATGTGAAATAAAAGCACTGAGTCCACCAGAAGCATTTCTATCCCTCCTCTGTGAGCTGAGCAAAGACCGTAAACAAGGCACGAGGAACAGGAACCACAGGTATTCCGTGTTAGCAAATCCTAGTGCTGGGACACCACAAAGCGAAAACAATTTTTAAATTAATACTTTGTGTTTCAAAATCTTAATTATGGATCTTTTATAAAATATAGTTCCCCTGATCAACAACATTTCTTCAGCCACCAGGAAGGAAATATAAATTGGAGGATAATGGCTCAAATTTGTTTTTAACAAGCACAGAACTTCTGTCCAACTGCAACCATACACATGACCTGAAAAATGCACAGCTCTGATCAGTGTAACCAATAGCATGAGGAGGTTGTTTTGTTTTGGGTTGCTGGTTTTTTTTAAATAATATCCTTAAATGGGGTGGGAGGAGATTGCTGGTGTTATTACGTACTGTAATCAACATACTTGACCAGCTTCAATTCAGTACTTATTAAAAACAGAAAACATTTTTGGCTGTGTTGGGTAATGAATAATTAGTTGCAAAATCAGTTTAGTGTTTACATAGATTACAAATGCAAAGTATGAGTAGAGTGAAATGGGAGAAGCTGTTGCATGCATTTCTTAGAAAAGCAAAATACTTTGCCTGCACACAAGCAACTGACCCCAAACTTCCATCCTCCTCTGAAAATGTCATTTACAATCATATTTAATTTTTTTTATTCAACTGAGTTAAAAGTAATTGTATCTTCATAGCTTCCATTGCAGTAATTAGTTCAAATGCTACACAGTAAAAGCCTGTCTCCCCAGCCATAACACAACATTCAGCTGGCTTTGGAACCGAAGCACGGACAGGGTATGAAATGGCAAAACCCAGGATAAACTTTTAACGGAACATTCTTAATAAATTGTGCTCACCCCACTTTAAATCAGATCTAACAGTGACTCCTCTCTTATTACTCGTTTTATTTTTCAGTCCATGTTCGTCACGTAACAACAACCAGACCCCCTGGCTTGCCCTGTGCTGCCCAAAGGACAGATGACAGACGGTGCTCTCTGCTCTGACACGCAGAACACGGAAAAATCCCAAGGGCCACTGACAGTCCCACTGGGGATTTTCCTTGGCACACAAAGGTTAGTGATCCTGAGTAGAAGACGAGAAAAAAAGGGCAAATTACTTTCTCCCCCTTCCCCCCAAAATATAGTTTTCAATTCAACATAAGCAGATCTTTCCAATATTATAAATGAGTTTCTCCAAATCTAAATTAAATAGGAATCACCAAGGAACATTTTAAGTGCTAAATCAAATGTAGCCTAATTTCATAAAGAAAACATGACATAAGCATCTATTCTGAAGCATAAAATATAATACAGCAGAAAATTTGGGCATTGTAGTGCTAATATTTCAGGTAACCTGCTGCATCCAGCTCTAGGCATAGAGACAGATTTGAAAACTGGCATCTCTCTGAAGCCCCTACAAAGCTCACTCACAACAAGTCTCATGGATTGAGGAAGCTGAAATCTTGCACAGCACACATAACGTGGAAAGGCAGAAAAGAGATGGAAGCACTGAATAAAGCAGCTTTATTTATTTTAAAACTAAACCATAGCTAAGCCCACATGGGGGAAAGCCTGTTATCCCCTTTTCATTTTCTGCACTACGACATTCAAATGTAGTTCCTTCCCTCTGATGCTGAAAGCTTTCAAATGCATTAAGAAAACAAGCAAAAAATAAACAAGATTTTTCATCATTAGTAGAGATTCCACTAAATGCTACCTCTCCAACACAAAAGCAGCAGTAGAAAACACCAAATCATTGCATTTTTCTGCTCAGTGCAACATATCTTTACAAGCAGCTCGCTGCGAAGACGCCATTTTATCAAACCTGAAACGCAGCCAAAAGCTCAGGACGCTGTGCTGCTGCTCTCTCGCTGAAATGTTATGTAATAAATTGATTTAACAGAAGCAGATGCTATTTTCTCAGGGTTAGGGTTACTTTCTCTCTTTTTTTGGCTCTAAAAAGGGCTGATGGGTAATAAAATACCTGAAGAAAGGAGCCGCCCAACCATCCTAGGAGACGCTACATTGTGTGCAGAGCTGTTTCTACTCCTGCCTCTACGTTCTCCAGGGCTCCCGGCTTCAATATGTCGGCTGTGTACAGTGTAAGCCTCATCCTGTAGAGCTGCCAAGAAAATCTCTCTGTGCGAGCGCGCGCCCAGACAACCTGCGAGCTCGGCCGGGCCTCGGCTGCACTGGCTATGGAAATGCCCTTTCCACGCACAGCCCTCCTCCCCCTTTCCCCTCGCTCCGCTCCTCGGCTCTAGGTGAAGGTATCAACAGAGCAGGATTTTTAAGCTTTGATTATCTAATTGCAGCTGACACTAAACCGATCTTCCTTCCTCTTTAAATTCTTTCAACTGTCACAAAACATTTTCACTTCAGGACCCAGCTACAATTAGCGCCCGTAGCTGCTTTTCTGCCGCTTTTGAAAGTCAGCCAAGAGAAGACGCGGGTGCTGCCAAACGCCTGCCCCAGCTCCTGCCTCCTGCCCAGAGTCCTCCTTCCTCCTGCCCGGAGTCCTCCTCCTTCCTCCTGCCCCAGCTCCTGCCTCCTGTCCGGTGCCCTCCTCCCTTCCCCAGCCCCATCTCCTGCCCATCGCCCTCCTCCTCCTCGCTCCAGTGCCAGCTCCTGCCTCATCGTTCTCCTCCCTGCCTCGGCTCCTTCCCTTGCCAAGCGTCCTCTCCCCCTGCCCCAGCTCCCGCCCGCCGCCCTCCTCCTGCCCCAGCGGCAGCTCCCAAGTCCCAGATGTACCCTGGACTGCTGCCAAGCCCTTAATGACTTCCCTGCCTCTATCTAAACCAGCTCTAAGTGGCAAACACGAGCGCATTAATCAGCGGCGCAGTTGTTTATAGAGGCAGGGAAGAGCTGCCCGAACAATGCGGCAGGAGCGGGCGCTGGCTGCGCCTGCACAGCGGGACCGACCATCTTGGAACACCCTGGGCCGGGAGCCTCGGCTCCCTCCGAGGCACAGGAACTCTCAGAGCGAGCAGAACGGGGTCAGTTTTACATTTTTAGGACCGGAAGATCATCACAAATTCCGAGATCGCGCGTAGAGGGCTTTTATCAGTGCACCATGCAAATCTCGAAGGCCAATTCACACAAACTTCCAGCATGTCCAATACACTCCTTTACGATTATTTCCCCTCCTACCTGCCCCAAATACATATTAATGACGTGGTAAATGGGGCACGTTTCAAATTTGCTGTTTCAGTTCCTGTCAGTGGCTCATCGGAGCGGTTTCGCCCCTCTGTGCTGGACCTCACATCGATGGCTCTTTAAAGCTTTGGCCACACTCTCAGAGTCACTGCCACTCCACCACTGAGGCACAATCGCTGCTGCTATTCTTGGCTCGAGAACTGCTCCACTGAAGGACTCCTGAAAATAGTTGGTTTCCTCCTGAAGACATTTATTCTCTGTTTCTCTGCAATAGTCTCTGAATACCGGGCGGGTTCAACCTCATTTCAGAAACAACAGATAAACGAAAATCAAATCTGTTTGGTTTTGTTTCTATTCAGAAAATTATTTCAAATGCACCCAGGAACTAGGCTTGAGAGTCAATTTTGCAATAACAGTTTTAAGTGGGACTATTGTTGTGGTATATTACATTCCTTTAAAACTAACTATACATGATTGAAACTTCCATTAGTTCAAATGATATGTCACAACTGGGCTCCTTGTATTTTTTCTATAAATAACACAAACTTCCTATAATCAAGCTCAATTTACAAAGGCAGGTACTTATACAGGGCACCTATTGAAGGGGACTGTTTTTACCAGTCAGAGGTACACAGAAAGGCAAAGAAGGACCCCAAGAAATGAGTCAGAGCCCACTAAAAAGCTTGGGAGCAAAATTAAGTGCAGCTTCCAACCAACTGTGCTGGCAGAGCACATCTGTTCCCTTCCCATCTTGGACCAACTCCGATGGGGAATGTGCCTCATAAAATCTGTTACTATTAATACCTGAAAACTAAAAATGGGGATTTGAGAAGTGATGCAGCCCACTCACCTGGTCTAAGGAACTATTCCTGACATTCACCAGGTGACATTATCCATATCCAGCAAGGAAGGCCTCCAGCAATGGAGCTTGCACATTCCCAAGTGCTCTATCTCACTTCTCAAGACAGCTTTCATACCGGCACGGTTTCCTAATGTCCACCCTTAATCTTCCTTGTTGAAATTTAAGCCCATTATTTCTTATCTGATCCATCACAGGCACACAGAACGTATCATTTCCTTCCCTGCAGCAGCCATTTAGGTATCTCAGCATTTATAATTCCAATCTTCCTTTGACTCGGGAGCTTCGATCTTTCCTTCCTTGCAAGGTTTTTTTCCAAGATCTCTACCCATTCCTGCTGCATTCCTCTGCTTCTTCCAAGTGGTTTCTTCTGAAGGCACAGTATCTCCAAGTGGAATGTTCAGAGGCCTTATCCCACATGTCCCACAGGAAGCAGTGCTGCCTCTATCCCTGTGTGTTCTCTTTTTAACACATTAATCAAGTTTACCCTGTGACCAGATCCCTTTTTGCAGCGTGAGACCCACACACTTGTATCTGGGTACAGAGCTGCTCTGGCCAAAACAAAGAAACTTTCCCATTTCTTTATTTCTTACCCAGTTACACAGTTGTGTCACCACTATTCCATACTGTAATTTTGGCTTTCTGTTGCCTTGCACTCTTCTCCAGTTGGCCTCCATCAAAAATTTATTGAAGGCTGTTGTTTATAGTCGAAAGCTTGACTGAAACATCAGAGTACAAATTTGCACTCTTGCTCAAAATGTTCTCACTGTGCCAGGAAGGACCGGCAGCTACTCCCTGTCTGCACCTTCCCGAGCAGCTGTGACACTTCTTACAGTAGCTCCATCTCGTACTTCCCACTTATTTACACCACCACACATCCAGCACGGAAAAGTCTTCTGAGCCACTAGGAAAGGCTGCACAAAGTTGATTTCTAGGACATTCTGGAGTGCCTGTCCCACGGCTGATGGGGAACTACCCTCTTTGGCGTAACCTGCTCTCCACAAACCCGTGACTCTGCATTTCTCTCCTGAAAAATTCAACGTGCACAGAAATGGCTGCTTTGGGTTCTTTTTCCTAGGATCATTGTAACAGTTACTCTGTCTGATTTACACTTCTTCAGTTCCAACTTTCTCACCTCTTAACACTGGTTGGCTTTTCTCTCTTTTGTAGTTTTCATACTCTAAAGTGACCACATTGCTCCAATCCATCCTCTACTTAGTGTACTACAAATATCATCATTTCCAGACAACTGGAAACTCTATTTCCTGAAGTACTTGCTGTAGCTTTAGTTCTAAGTTTACAGATGAAGGGGAAAGGTATTTAAAGTATTCCTGATGCCATCCATCAGTGGTTCCCTCTGTCCCACCAACCTTGCTTTTACTACTGACTGACTTACGAAAGAGTTAGCTTTTTGTTCTCTGGGGCTTTTTTTCCCTCCAAACTGCTACAAATGTCTTTATTTCTTTCTAGAAAGAAAATGCTAGAATCTAGAAATACTTTCTAGCATTATATGTAATTTCTGAGCTGTAAAAATTCAGCTTTCCTGTAATTTTCACGACCTTAGCGTACATCTGGGACTTTGTCCTCTTCCCAAGGACCAAACTCCTATTCCCTGGTCACTTTGACCTTAGCTGCTTTCTACCTTTTACTTCTCCACCATCAGGACAGGTCCTGCTACCTGGTCTCTTCACGTGCTTTGTCAGAAAACTGCCACTTGCACATTTCACCACCTTGCCACACTGTTTCCTGACCTTTCTTTCCCCACAGACACCTGGGCAGCTCCTGTCCCTGCCTGTCACTGCAGCACAGCCATCCAGTGAAGAAGCTGGAGAAGACACGCAGCTCTGCAGCTCCTGAAGCAAAAGCAGCCACCTTTGAGCCATCAAGCCTTTGCACAGCCCCACTCTTTGGAAGTGAGGACAGCAAAACTACAAAAGCACCTCAGTTATTTATCCTTCCACAGATTTCTATTTTTCTTTCTCCCTGTGAAAAATTCTAATCACTGTCAAAGAGATTTGAAGCAGCAGATTTATTTTTCATGCTCTGCTGCCTGATGTCAGATAACATACACAATACAGAAAAATTCGTTCCAAAGATTAGTTTACTGATGAGTTTTTACCATAATTTTTCATTCCTAATGCCTGTATTTGGGCTACACCGAGTTTGCCACTCCCCTGTATTCAAAGCATTATATGGAATTTTCGAAAATTTAGATGGGAGACAAAACTCTCCTCTAACTGAGACTCACTTCCCACAACTGTCCTATCATTGCAGTTCAGAAAATGTTCATTATCCAGGAGACAGTACCATGGGTTAGATCCCTTCTTCGTGTTATCTGCTACATTTTTGTCCTTGTGTGATGTTTTAACTTCCTTTTGTTTAAATATACACCTGGCACCAGTGACCTTTGGGAACACTGCCTGATTTCCACAGCCACACATCACACACCAAGTGCTGCCAAATGCTGAACAAAGCCCTGAGGAACAACACGAGAAGACAGAAACACAATCACCTCTTGCACCTGAGCATCCCCTTACAGCACTAAGCCAGTGAGACTACTGGCAAAAAATGTAATCAAGACAGATTCTGGTAATTTTCCCATGTTTTTATCCCACTAGCAGGAAAACTTTTCCACAGCCACATTACAGAAATGTGCGTACAGTGATGAACTGTGCAGTGAATTGCTCTGCAAATCGTGGCCAACGCCAGTGTGTAAGGATTGGAGCTGTCAGGAGTTTCTTGGCAGGAGGGAATTGTGTGTTTGTCATATACAGTCACCTTCCACTGAAGTAGCAGAAAGAGCCAATTCCTGCGTTTCCAAAGAAACATCACCATGCTGCTTTCTTCACTCGAGATCAACAGCCATGACACCATGAAGCACATCATCCAGGTATTACGGAGAACACTTTTGTTAAAAAGGGTATTTTCTATATAAAGTGTGAAATTATATACATAGGAAGTGTGCAAACACAAGGAATAAATATTACCTAATTTCTACTTTAAAGCTTTTAGTGTTTCAACTATTACATATGAAAAACTCTGCTCTGGGAGATCCAGAATAAATCCATTTCTAGAGTTTCTGGTTTTAATTGTGTAACTTTCCAACTAAAAGCAAAAAAACCAATAATGTTTTGCCAGCAAAGATATGCTGCTAATGGAATTGCAGAATATGGGCCCAAAGAGGTGAAGTTCAGCAAATCATTTCCATAAAAGCACTTTTCACGTGTGCTTTGTTTGTCAAAGCTCAGCCTGTTTGCAATGCCTCCAGGAGATCAAGCTAAATCTTATTTCAGATTTTTGAAATTAAACTTTATTAATGTATTTCAGAACTGCTTTGGCGTGTGCATGCCTTACCTACAGCCATTGCAAATCACAGTGAGCTGAACTGCTCAAGCTGAATTCTTCAAGCATGACTTTAGCAGAAAGGTCTCTATTACTTTGCTGGACCTGATGAAACAACTGTATATCAAAGCTTATCAGTGTTTTCCAGCGATACTGACTGGCTTTAGAAGGCATATCTCTCCCTAAAACTTTTCTCCAAATTTGACTTTACAACCATATAATATTGCCCAATTAGAGGGAATTCTGAAGTAGCAGCAGTTAAAGGATTGGATGTTTGGAATGAGTACTGTCAGACATGATTTTAACAGTAACCAGCATATCTTGCTAAAAAATTACCAAAACCAAAGTTAATACAAAGAGATTTTAAGAAGAGTTAGCCTGTCACACACTCAGCAACTTCCAGCTGCCCACCATACCATGCCATGAGGATGCATCTCCAAACTGCAGCTAAAGAAATCTTCAAACACAAAATAAACCTTCCAGCTCCAGAGAAAAGAAGAATAAAGTTCAGCACAAAATCTGGCATCAGCCCACACGAGGAAAACAAATCTCTGTCTGTAACTGCTGTCAACTTCTCACTTCACAGCAAACAACAGACAGAACAAATTAAGAATGTAACTCAAGTTTCCACCATGCTGGTGTGTTTACTCCTTCTGATTACTGCAGGAGTTACTCGCTCCCATTTCTTTCTGGACTTTGGAAACAGATGATATGGATCTGTTCTGCAAAATACTCTGCTTGCCAATAAAAAGATGGGCACAAGTTCCACCCCGACTCCTGCAGGACGTGGTAGGTTGCTTTCGAGTTGACAGATGGTTTCACACTGCTGAATTTCAGGGAAGTCAAAAGACATCTTGGAGGAGAACTGATTACTTCTTTTGATCTCTGTTCTTAAAATCATCAAATACACTGGTTGCCTGGAGACTCCTATACAAAATTCATCATTTGTAAAGAAACTAAGAAATCTGTATTACTTGGTATTTTTAATCTCCCACGGTATCTTCCAGAAATTATCCTAATTCTTTCAGATCACGTGGTAAAGGACTATTCCATTAATTCAATTAATGCCTCACACCTTAATGAGGGAAGTTAACTATTCACCTGCTTAGTGGAGTTAGTTGACAAAGTGGGGAGGGAAGAGATAAAAAGTCCCATCTTTAAGTAAAAATAACTAACTGGACTAGATAATAGAATACTGCTCATAAATTAGAGGCACAGCTTTCCTTCAGTGTAATCCTGGAAAGGATTACAGAGGGGGCAGGTCAAGAACAAGCTCTGTAGCTCAAGACAGAAGTTCCAGACAAATAACTATTCTACTCTAATGTACTTTAGAAAATAGTTTCATAATAGTTAACAATGAATAAAAGACTGTTTTCAAGGGCTAAGATTTCTAAAATATTCTATGCAATTTGAAATGTTTTAATTTCGTAACAGTTTGTCTGGTTAATGTTTTAGAGATTACCTTCAGAAAGAATCAAAAAATCCCTACTCTCACCCACTTCACTGATATTTCCAGGTGATAAACCTGACAAAGAATATATTAGTGGCCATTAATTCCCACTTGCCTTACATTGGCAGAACATCCTTTTTAATTCATGACATTGCAGTTAAGTTCTGATAAGTGTTTTGGATAGGCTGAGGCAGTAGATAACAGGGGCTGCTGATAAGAGAATAAGGAGATTAAATAGTGTGATTTTTAGAGTGGAGAGACTGGCAGTGACTCTCTAACAGCATTCCTTGTATCCAGGTATTATACGTAAGGCCTGAACCTTATTTAACAGCATTCCTTGTATCCAGGTATTATAAATAAGGCGCGTGGATGCATAATTACAAATTAACTCTGAAGGGATATGAGACTATAAGAAGAAATCCTACAGACATGAACTCACATCAAGCATCTTCTGGACACAAGATGCTCATGCACAACATGACCAGTCTGAGTAAGATTTCAGGGGAAATTCTTATGTTTACAGGATATAGAATTCTCTATTTTTTTTCTAAATTTAACAGTCACTCAGATCCCAACAGCTGAGATGGAAAGGCTTTGGCCTTCCCTGGGTACTCTTCCTACTTCTTTGCTCTTTATGCTCGACAAGATGAAAACAAAGCCTGGATGAGAGGCTGAGTAAGACTGAATATGTGCAATTCATGGCTACAAAGGTCTCTCAGGAGAGAGATACTCCTCCCTTGGCCTCCCAGGGCAGCCAGGCACAGAGCTGCTGCTGTTGTTATCAGCTGAGCCGGACATTTATTTTTTCCTCCTGTGTCTGCAGTCAGTAAATGAGCTGATGCTCCACCTGCTGGAAAGAACTACGTGAGCTCCAGAATTCAGCAAGTTCTTTTTATGTGGAAAAGGCCATCACTGAAATCTCAAAACACCATCTCATGTCAGCAGACAAAAAGGTAGCCAAGATTTCGCTTGTTTAAGATGCTGTTCCCTGCTCCAAGAACTGTGTGCAGATCTTGTGGTGCCTTTGAAACCTTTTGTTTTGGCTTTACACAGTAAACAGCAACAGGACAACTGTGACTCTATGGACAAACTGCTACTGAGTAATTAAAATTGCAGGTTTAGATTTGAAGTGAGGACGAAATTATTTACTCAGAGGGTAGTAAGGCCAGAGCAGGCCATGGAAATGCTCCGAGGGCTGGAGCCCCTCTGCTCTGGAAACAGGCTGGGAGAGCTGAGGGTGTTCAGCTGGAGAAGGCTCCAGGGAGAGCTCAGAGCCCCTTCCAGGGCCTGAAGGGGCTCCAGGAGAGCTGGAGAGGGACTTGGGACAAGGGATGGAGGGACAGGACACAGGGAATGTCTGTAAGCTGAAAAAGGGCAGGTTTAGATGAAATATTAGGAAAGAATTCTCCACTGTAAAGGTGGTGAGACACTGGTGCCAGGCTGGATGGGGCTTGGAGCAACCCGGTCTGGTGGGAAGGTGTCCCTGCCCATGGCAGAGGGCTGGAATGAGAGGAGCTTTAAGGTTACTTCAGCCCAAACCATTCAGTGACTATGATGGTAAGTATTACTTTTGCTAAGAGTTTGATCTGGGTTAACTTGTTTGGGGCAATAATATGACATTAAGCTGAAAAGCTGCCACACTGTTTCTTTTCCTCTCATTTCTATTAGCTTTTACAGTACTCTGAATTTTTCCAATGGTAACATAAAAGAAGGAAAAAAATAAAAAGCCCCAAACTAATTCCAACAGTGTAAAACATCTGCTGAGGGTCGCCAGGCTGACAAACTACACATACAGCAAGTTAAAATAGGAATGGGGGAAAAAAATAAAGCCTGAAGGTAGAAATGCATCTGGCAAGATCAAAGTCAGACAGCTCCTACTACACTCTTACAAGCAAAGTTCTTTTACAAGTTATGTTATGATTTACAGTGGACTTCGTTTCATTAAACTCAAACACAGATGCTTCAGATACATCTATAAAGATGCCTGGAAGAAACCTCATTCTGACCCTAAGGCAGCCTGAGCCACTTCAGTCGGCTGCTCTGTGTGTCCCACATAAATAATGATGAGAGGGGCAGCTCCGATCTCTGCTCCCTGGGACCTGAGGGAACAGCTGGAGCTGTGCCAGGAAGGTTTGGGTTGGATATGAGGGAAAGGTTCTCCCCCCAGAGGGTGCTGGGCACTGCCCAGGCTCCCCAGGGAATGGTCCCGGCCCCGAGGCTGCCAGAGCTCCAGGAGCGTTTGGACAGCGCTGCCAGGGATGCCCAGGGTGGGATTGTTGGGGTGTCTGTGCAGGGACAGGAGCTGCACTGGGTGATCCTTGTGGGATCCTTCCAGCTCAGGATATGCTAGGATTCTATGATTCCACAGTTCTGAAAATAAAATAATAAACACATCTCCGACACAGAACATTAGTCTGACAGTTACCAAACATTTCCCAATCCAGAAGAAGCCAAAAATGTCAGAACCATCCCTGATGAATTGGGATTTGCAAGGAAGATGAGAATGCTGTTAGAAAAGTTAGAGAACTGCTGGGAAATGATTACTTTCCATCTCACTAAAGCCAAATACTTGAGAATACAGAAGTAGAACCTCTTCCCTCCCTAAAAAAGAACCATTTTAATAAATAATCAATTGTTTCATTTTGTCTATCCAGTTTTGGGTTTCTGGGGAGTAGATGAGTGATATTTTCAAATGTATTTCAACAACCACAGAAGCTGTAATTTCAGAGATTATTCTCTTATCTAACTACAACTTCTAAGGACATCACCAAAGAATTTTCTCTGTTGTAGTTCTGCTCAGCAGCAGAAATAGTGAAAGATTTGCTAATGCCCAAAGGGAAAAACTGCAGACAGTTTGGATCCAAATTTTGTGATGTTTGACAGTGCTAATGAGTGATAATGAGCAACACTTGAGATCATACAGAAATGACTAATATTGAAGATATCAAACTCCTCCTTTATGATTTAGTTCAGATCACTCTTTAAAGCCACGGATAACTGTATGCCAGAACAGTCCCTGCTTTGCCTGACATCCACACAGAGCAGAGATGGAAAAGGGGATGTGCACCACTGAGCTCATCTCCACTGCACAGCTCACGTGATCTCTAGCACAGAAGGGCAAATAAGAAGAGAGCTGCTTATTTCCCATCAGCAGCTTCAAGAAAATAAGTTAGCTAAGAGACTTATTCCTCAACATCCTGTTTCCAACAGCCAAAGGAAGGCCTCTGTGTCTGTCTGAGACCCCACCTCCAGTGCTGTGTCCAGCTTTGGGGCTTCCAGCATCAGAAGGATGGAGAGCAGGAGAGAGTCAAGAGGAGGCCATGGAGATGCTCTGAGGGCTGGAGCCCCTCTGCTCTGGAGCCAGGCTGGGAGAGCTGAGGGTGTTCACCCAGAGAGGAGAAGGCTCCAGAGAGACCTCAGAGCCCCTTCCAGGGCCTAAAGGGGCTCCAGGAGAGCTGGAGAGGGACTTGGGACAAGGGCCCGGAGTGACACAAGGCAGAATGGCTTCCAACTGGCACAGGGCAGGATTAAATGGGATATTGGGATTAAATTCTTCCCTGTGAGGGCAGTGAGGCCCTGGCACAGGTTGCCCAGAGAAGTTGTTGCTGCCTCTGGATCCCTGGAAGCATCCAAAGCCAGGCTGGATGGAGCTTGGAGCAACCTGGGATAGTGAAAGGTGTCCCTGCCCATGGCAGGAGGCTGGAAATAGATGTTCCCTAATGTCCCTTCCAACTCAAACCACTCTGTGACCTGCAAAGGACAGAATGAAGTGGCAGAAGAGCCTAAGACACTCAACTACTTTTCCCAAATTATTATTTTCCTAAGGTGAAAATAACATTTGAGAGCATAAGCAAGCAAAGGCATAAAAATGTCACAACAGAACATAAGCAAAGTTCCTATTCCTTAGAAACATGCAAAACACTCTTTAAGGAGCAATGAAATTACCAAAATGATAGATCAAAACTTGTAAATACCCAAATTAAGAATGCTTCTGTAAGAATCATCACTAAATATTCACATTTCCTGAAGATCCATTGTAACCATCAAAGAAATATGGACGAAAAAAAACCAAACCAGAGGAAGACCCCACAGGTCTGAGCACGTGAACAAACAATAAAATCCTTTACAGGCGGATGCCAGAAATGGCATATTCTGTCAGAATACGGGTAACAGCATAGGAGTGGAATTGTAAAACAATCTTAACATCCCGCTGCTGACGACGGAGGACGCAGCTCCACGCCGAAGCAGCTGCTCCCCCCCGGGCTCCCACTCTTACCTGGCTGGGCCTTGCCGGGATGCTGCTGTCCTGCTGCTCCCTGCGGAGGAGGAGGGCTGGCTCCCGCTGCTGCCGTGCCCGGCGCCGGGCCGGGGGCGCTCAGAGCCCCGGCGGGCAGTGGCTGCCCCCGCTTTAGGAGCTGCTTCTGTTCCTGCTGGCGGAAGCGGGGAGGCACCTCTCGGGGCAGGTATCGGGACGCCGCAGGCTGCTGCCCGTTAGCAGACGCGCGCTTGCCATTGCTGCTGTTGGTGAGAGTGCTGGTGGAAGTACTGGTACCGGTACCGGCAGGTTGGGGCTGGCTTAAACTGGTCTTAATAGGTTCTGGCACTACGGCAAAAGAAAATAATAATCATTGGTTTAGGATCTGAAAAGCTGTGGGGTGGTTTTTTTACTGTAACTGACCAAACCTAAAGGTTGGCACAGTACGTTACTCTTTGCGCAGGTTTACTTTCTGTCATGGTATTGGAAGCTTTTATGCCCTAACTGAAACAAATCATCTGTATGGTTTGAAACAGGAGGGAGAACAAGAGAGAGCTGTGACAATTCAGTGTTGAACAGAATGCTCATTTAAAGTGCGTGGCACACTGCTGTACCCACCTTGAGCCCCCACTGCCTTTTTAGTTCAGCAGTTTTTGGGGCGACCTTGCCAGTATTAGCATTAAATCCCACGGCCTATAGCCACGAAAACAAACATTTTCAGGCTTCTAATAAGCTCCCAAAAAACAAGCTGAAAGACCTGATCCACCAGCTTATTCAGCACTCACACAAATGTTGGGTTTCTTGTGGTCTTTATCCAAACCTTTGCATCAAACACTTAGGACATCCCAGTCACCAACATCTGCACTCCAGGCATACAACTGACACTCCCCACACTAACCCAGCCTGCACTGAGCCAGCCACGCCACCCTGGAATGTGCCTGCACACCTGGCAGGAGTGACCAGCAGTGCCAGGTCCCTTTGAGACAGGCAGGAGGGAGAGGGCACGGCACTGAAGGATGGCAGTCCCGGCTCAGCTCACCTGGCAGCAGCTGCCAGAGCTGTTTGGCCACTCAGAGAAACTTTGGGCTTCTGGGATGAACAGAACCAAGCACTGCTCCAGCTCATCACAAGCCATGTCCAACAAGTGCAAAATTCCAGCTCATTCCCAAAGTCACAGAATATGCTGAGTGGGAAGGGACACAGAAGGATCATCACACAAGTGCTGGCCCCACACAGGACCATCCCCAAGAGTCACACCTCGTGCCCAAGAACGTTGTCCAAATGTTGCTTGAACTCTGTCACGGACACTATAAACCCACACTCAGCCTCTCCTTAGGCTCTGAAACATCTGGAAAACCGAACAACTCCCACAGCTGCAGCAGTGAACAGGCGCCAAGGGAACGCCGAGGGTGGGTTCAAAGCAAGCAGGGACTTGACCAAGCAAAAATATGCCAGGAAGTCTGACAGAACCATCAGCATTTCACTTCTCCAAGATGTTTGTTTTGGAAGCCTAAACAATCTCACCTGTGATTCTGTCTGTAACAAAAAAGGAACTCTGAGTGTAAAATAAAAATTGAAGTACCACTAATACCTGAAGAGCAGAGAACAAACCTTCCTTAGCTTTTCAAAACACACAATCAGCTTTGGAGACAGACAGTTTATCCTTACCTTGACAATTAAAAGGGTAGATTAGAAGTGTCACGGAATGCAGAATAATTCCTTTCTAATACCAAGTCTGCATAGTCAACATGTATGTGAAAACTATTTTGTTTCCACAATACAAATAGATCTGTCGTTCACATGATAGAAAATTTAATTTTAATGGGTTTGTTTTAGCTCCTATTGCTTCTGCTACTACTGTTACAGCAACGTAAGCATTTACCTCTACTACCACCACCATCACAGAGATGCAAACGTTTACAAACAGTGAGATCTGAAGGACTCAGGATTTCTGCAAAGTCATTTACCACAAGGTTCACCCAGAGCACTGCAGACACAGGCTGATCAACCAAAAATAACCCACATTTCCAGCCAGGGAGCTTCTCCAGCTAGGCTGAAAGACCAGGCACGCACACCCTGGTGCCAGCAGACGAGAGGGAACGCCAGGGAAGAGGAGGAAAAGGACAAGAGAATGGAAACTACTCACTGGCACGATGCCAGGAGAGCTGGGATTTCTCCGGCCTCAAGATTTTCATGAGGAATATTAATTAATTGGAAACATAATTTAGAGAGCAAGAAGGCTGCTTTCTAAAAAGCATTATATTCTTATTATTGTGTATATATAAATCACACCTGGTACTTCCAAAGAGGTGTGCATATAGATATATTTATTTTTAAAAAATCACTAATGTAAAGTCATAGACTAGACAACACTTTTCACTTTAATGTAAACTAACAAAGGTGTTGCATCACAAAGGTGAGGCCAGAGAAATCCATTTTCCCAGTGTTAGAGACAATGTTTCCCTCTACATATCTGAATCACAGATGAGAGAAAAGAACAAAGAAAAATCAAAATGTCACTGTACTTTAGAATTAAAATATTTCTGCATATTCATGGTTTCTCTGGTTTCTCTTTAATCAACACAGCAAAGTAATTTTTATTTTGTACATCAAAATCTCTTTTAAGAGTACTTAAATGGAAGCTCTTGTAAGAATACTATGTCTACAAATCCTGTTAGCTGGAAAAGAACTGTTTAATTACACAATGACAGGGAATAAAGCAAGAAGAGTGAACAACATCACACAAACGGGCTTGAGCCCTAAATTCCAGCTTCATACCAGGCTGGAATTTAGACTTCAAATACAACAACAATATTTAGAGAATATATATTACAAAGACGATACGACTGTGTTCTAAAGTCATCCTCAGCAATGTTTAACCAGCAATTTTCACTTGATATGCACTGTGAGAAATGCCAAATGTTCCAAGTGTCTACCCCGGATCTCCTAATTATTAATTGCCATGTGATATTGGCAATAACAGCATCTTTGTAAACCCTTTAGCAATTCCTCTTCCTGCAGGGCCGCACCCTGAGACGATGGGTACCCCTGGCAGAACACACGGGGTACAAACCACGGCGTTTTCCCCACTGCAGGGCACAAAGGCAGAGCAGCCGGGGCCTCTCTCAGGCAGCACCCGGGCACTGGGAGCTCTGCCTTTAATCAGCCCCAAGGGCCGAGCTGCCAATCCATGGAGAGCCCTGGCAGCCCCCAGGAGCAGCCTGTCCACCCTTTCACCTGCAAGGAATCCACTGTCACCGCTAACGGCATGTGGGCAGCTGCTGGAAAGCCAGGAATTAGAACACAGCTTTTACGGCTAAATTTGCCTGAATGCGAAAAATGTTGTTTAAATCGTGTGGGGGAAAGGATTTAACACCCAGTGATTTTCATAACCAGCACGTGATTAAAGAGCTAAAGCAAAAACATTTAAGTGGAAAGCCTCTTGCAAAAATACAATTAAAGGCGTAAAATGAAAGCCTTGAGATTGCTTGCTCTTAAGATGTTTGTGATGGGTATCTGCTTACTCTCCATTCCGAGCTGTACATACACTCAACAATGAGCTTGCTTGTAATAATTATCAGTACTTAATGGTATCTAAACTTCTTAATCCAATTTTACCCAAACAAATCCAATAATTACTCCATATGCTTTTTGATGATTACAATCTCGGGAATCCCAACTGCATAAAAAAGTGTTACGAGCAATTGTAGGTGGATTTTATTAATATAATGAATAGGATCAGTCTAACAGATTTCAATTACAACAATAGCTTTTAAGTACATTTCTATGACATAAGGAAAGAACATGCATAAATGAAAGAAACTGGTTAAGCCACATAATACTGATTTATAGCAGCTTTCTCCTTTCATTCACCTCATTAACATTTCCCTATATTTCAGAATCCCCCACTCCAGCTCTATAAAACTTGCATTTCTAAAGCCTTCGAGGACCAGACATTCCAGAAGAGAAACAGTTAAACCCAGAAATGCATTCTTGGCTGCTACTGTGACAGGATTTATTTACAGCTTCTATTAAACACAGCAGCTCCATTACAAAGTGCTGGATGTGAGGAGAATTTTTGATTATACAATGCCAATGCCTCACTGCGTTAAACATATCATGCCAGTGTATTATTTTTTTCCTTCAGCAATTCGTTCAGGTCATTGTTTGATGGGTTTATGAATTCATTACAGGAAACAGATGGATCCCATAATTCAGAGCTATTCTCCCAGCCAATCATATGGGCAATTTTTTTCCTCATCTTGCTCCCCCCTCCAAATCAACCTTAATGAAGCCACTTCCTCCATGGCCAGTTCCCTGCACACACACACACTGCAGCACATCCACTGCTGCTTGAAGCTCCCTCCAAACACTAAAGGCTTTCCAAATAAAGCTGAGCAGGAGCACAATCCTACAGACAGCCCCTCCGAGGTCACACAGAGCGCCAGGAACTTACCCAAGTCGGGCGAAGACAGCCACAGAACACAGCATTAGAGTGGGCAAAACCACATGTCCTCATTAGTGAGAAACCCATTTTTATTTGCTCACAAAAGTCTGTTACGGGAAAAAATTCTTGCCCCCCCCCCCAATCTACTTTCAAAGGCTGAATTTTCATTTAGCAAATTACCTCCTTTGTCTCCTAAGTGCTGGGATTTGTTATCCACAGTGACATCTGCTGGCAACAGCAAAGGTGCTCAGAACTATTGCATAAAACCCACTTCTAATGTTTTTACACAAAATTGGCACATTTTCTGCCTGGATCATCCCTTCCTCCAAAATCATGAACTTCTGGGAAAAAAAAACCTGCAGAAAAGTTACAGTCTAATGCCAAGATAATCCCAAAACTCATTTTCCACATTACTTACAATGGCTTTAATAACGTAACCAGAAGCTGCTGTTCAACATCAAAGCCCACATTGAGTGATGAAAGTAAAAATACACGTGTTATTGTGGCTTTAGAACTTTATCACCATTTATTTATTTAGAACTTTATCACCATTCATTTATTGGCCTTGACTTTGGGCCAATTCCTGATGATATCATTCGTTTAATACTCAGAACAAATAATGTCTTTTCCTGATTTAACTTCATTTCCCCCCTCCGTCTGACCTCCCAACTGACCACGGTGCAGATTCTTCTGCTTCCTCTTCCAGATGTTTCCTCTCCACTTTCTTCTCTTGTCTTTTACAACATATCCTTCCTCAGTCTTTCACCATCACAGTTCTAAAATCTCTTCCATAACCCACTTCTCTGACAGACTTCTCACTGCTACCAACTTGGACCTTTTACACAGAACTTGGTTTGTTTTTTTTTTGCCAGGCAACTGGAAATCAGAGTAGGAATTAACAGGAAGCTGCAAAGTTCATGGAAAACCTCTAAACCAGTTATTAGGATTTCTCAGCAATAGAAGGTCTTACCTTCTTAACTGCTGGCTTAATGCAAAGGTATGAAATAGAGAAGCATTGAGGACTTCATTCCCCACCCACCTCCACTTTGACTCTAAAGCAATGGATCCACAAACCCAGCTGATCCCTGACTCCCACCCTGACGCTCGTTTGTTCCTCCCTCCCCTCAGACGCAGACATTCACCTCAGTTCAAACAAGTTCTGTCTGTTTGCTCACATTTCCCACCCGTGTCCCACCAGCCAAAGCTCTCTCTATATATCTTAACTATGTAATGGCTGCTGAAATGACATTCTTACTTGATATTGTCATAAGCAAAGTGGGGAAATGTGAGCAAAATGTAAAATTGGTTGAAATGTTCTCTGGGAGAATCAATGGCTTGCTGTCAAAACAGAATATGTTTCAGAAGAGATTCCACGGGGACTTGATCCGAGCCTACGCTGTTCAATATTTCGTTAACAGCTGGATGATGGACTAGAGAATATCCTTATTAAATCTGCAAATGACACCAAGATGGGAGAAGGAAGATGGGGGTGGTCAGATCGCTGTGTGACAGGATCAGAGCTCAGCAGTGATGAACTGGAGAAGTGATGTGACAAAACTACTACAATTCAATACGGAAAGTCACGTCATTAGGCAGGAGGAATTAAATGCAGAACAGCAAACAACTTGCCCCACAGCAGTTCTGCAGAAAAAGAAGCCATTTTTTAGCAGATCACAAACCAAAGGGGGGAAAAGGTAACCAAGAAGATTGTAAAAAGCCAAGTGGTGTAAACAGGATAAACACCCAGCAACTCATCTACTCGAGCCTGGCATCACAAAACCTTCCCTGTCTGTACCCATAGCTGATCATCTCTCTTCCAGAGGGAGCTGCACCACCTGGAAAGGGTACAAAGGAAATGGGAATCTGGAAATGGGAACTACCACAGCAGACAGAGGTAAGAGAGCAGTCAGTTTACAAGACACTGGGTACACAAATTTAAAAGAAAAAATACAAAGGAAGAGGACGAAATAATTTGCTCCACCCCACAGTGAATAAGACAAGACTTGCTGGGTTTAAATAGCAGTCAGGGAGATTTAGACTTATATTTCCAACAATAAGGATGATTAAGGATTATCTGCAGACACGATACAGGTTTGGTGATCTTGTCTCAGGGCAAGAGGATGGAATAAATGACCTCTCAAGAACCTTTAGAGCACATTTTCTACCACTCTACATGTAAAACAGAGTTCCAAATCCATCTTACTCAGTTCTCCCACTTCCCTCAGCCATGACAAAGAAATCACTTTTCTCTCAGGTTGATAGGCACAGCACTCCCCCCAGCTTCTGCTGGTTTTTAAATAAGTTTCAGATGTGGCCTTTCTTCACCAGCCCTGCTTGCAGATCCTCTCCATTTTGGTCTTGATTAATGTAAATTTGAGATTGTATCAATCCTGAGCGACATTTGATCCCTTCACCACGACGGTGAATCCTCTGTGTAAGCCCAGCACAGCCCACCCTGAGGCAGAACTTCTGTGCAGCCAACGGTCAGAGCCCAACTCTATTCACAAATTGAACTTTTTTCCTATGAACTGGAGAAGCTCCTAACAAAAACATAGATCCTTGAGTACTTCAGAGCTCAGACACAAGATTTTGTTTCCCTTTCTGGAACAGCATCTACATTTTTTTTTCTTTCAGATCTGTCAGCAGAGAGGGTGACAAATACTTCTTTTGACAGAAAGATAAAAAACCTGTTTTGGGTGACTCAACATGTATTTTTAAGTTTGTTTCAATCCTATTCTACATTATTCAGGTTGGTTTCACACGCAGCAATCTTGTGAGGAACACTTATACTTTTAACAGTTATAATATTTTCCTCACTGCTTTCCTCCATGTTAGCACTGATCATAATTTTAATTTTAAATTCACAATTAATTAGCTGTGCCATTAAAAATGGTACAGCTAATTAGGCTGATAGGTTGTCATCAACAATAGATTGATAATCCAAAGCAAATATGATGCTCTCCCACTGCAAGCCAAACTCTCTCATGTTTATTGAAGGCTCTGAGTGCACACACATGGGGTTTGCCATCAGCTAATTGATGAGCAGAAATTGGACCGTACACATCAGGCCTCAAACTCAGCAGCCCAAGCTAGGAATCAGGACTGTGGGCAATGGAATAGTTAAATTCACAGAGCTGCGTTCCTGCAGGACGTGAACTGATAACAGATGGTAACTTTCAAGACTTAACAATTCATCTGTTTCCTTTCAAGCGAGAGCTCTCCAAAAGGCAGGCACTGGGAACTCAAATACCAGTATTAATCATGTACATCTCTCTACACACAGACCTGGCCAAATGCTACCCCCTTGTACAGCAACAGATAAATAAATGAATTCACCTAACTAGAAGCTGCTGTCTGTCCTGAAGCCTCTGGTATCTCAGGACAGGCGTATTTCCTTTAACACGTCATCACACGTTTAACTTGGAATTCAGACTCCTGCAAACGCAATTCCCACCTCCAGAGCAGGGCAATACACTGGCATTAGAAAGAGAACTTGGCTATTCTAAAGGAAAATAATGAAGCTATTAGAAGTTTTTAATCACTCATATTAATAATGTTAAGAAACAACAGCATTAACAGCTGCCTGAAAAGGACAGGAGGGAGATAAGAGTCATTGCTGAGATGAATTAGCTGGTGCAGGAAATTACTACTGTAAAATTTAAGTGAGAGGGCAGCTCTGAATGAAGAGAGGGATTCTCAGCAAGTGTTTAGAAATGTATTTAGAAAGTGTTTAGAGTATTTTCAGGTTTCTGATACAAGACTTTCCTATAGAGCGTTCAGAACTCTTCACAGATAGAGAATTCACATTTGTATTCCTTCCCAGAGTATTTAGGAACATCCGAACGACACCAACTAATTTTATAAAGACCCACTAGGGAAACATTAAGTTCTATCCCACCAACAGGATACCGAGAGCATCACAAACAGTCCCAGCAATTCAGGAACACAGCAAAGGATCACAGCACTGACATGGCAGGAGCCAGCCATGGGCATATGCTCCCCTCTTCACCTCCATCTCACCCTCCAAACCCTCCTCAGTGCTGCTCCAGGCAATGTACCCCCAGCAGGAACTACACAATAAAAGAGTCAGAGAAGACAGGAAACAGCTTAAAGTTAAATTACACAAAACCAACACTATCATCACCACGAGTACCAGAGGGAAAATTCAAGCATATAATAGCAGGTTAAATAAGAAGCCTGGGCAGACCCAGGAAGTGAATCCTTCATTTTTAAACTGATTGTGTACATTTAATCTCATTAGACAATGTTTTACACACAGTTTTCATATGCAAAAGAATTTTTTAAAAACAAATTTACAAATGGCACAGCCATCACCACCAGGTGTGTTCTTCTTCCTCCTTTCCACAGACCACTTCCAGGCACAGACTGAGGAGTAAATATTCTTTACAGCAGAAACCTAATCGTTAAACCGTGCACACAAACAGGATACATATGCAAATTCCCAGTAAATAGTACATTCATAGGAAACTGAAAATGAGGATAGCCTCAGTATCCACTGATTTACTGTATACAAGAGCCTGGAATTTCCTTCACCTTGAACAGGGATCGATCTACAGGTAACTCTTCAGCTGGGGCTTGAAGAGTTAATCACAGTGTAAATGCTTCCAGTTTCATACATAAGTGGTTGGGTATTGTAAAGATACCTCATATCCCCATCATTTCTATCTTGGATTGCCTCTACAGAAATCCACTCAGCGCTGGTACACAGCACACAGATCGTACCACGCTTGGAATGTGTGCTGTACCCACGTTCTGTCCATGCAAGGTGGATGTTCCTGGAGTTTCAGGGTGTCCCAGGGTACAGTCAGTAGTGGCAGCCCACCCAGGACACCTGGGAATAATAAGCACTCATGCTACATCAGGTACAACCTCTTTTTCCACTTTGATATTTGAGCTGGAAAGAAGGTAAGGACTCTCTCTGGCTATTTTCTGGAATGCCTGGAAACGGCCAGTGTGTATTTATGGATCAATATCCTAACACGTGGATAGAGAGATCAATGTGTGCAGGACATCTTCAAGCTGCCAGATGTGATTTTGTGTGCCCAAAATCAGTGTCCAGGGAGCCTCAGGCCCAGAGAGCGTGGATACACCCTGGGCCCAACAGCCCAGACACATCACATCACTACACACAGGCGCATTTTTCTCCTGGAAACCAGAAATACAGCTCCCTCCAGGTATTTCATTTCTGTTTTGGGGGAGCAGGCTGCACTGATATTTAATTCCCTTCAGACGTGCCCATTGAGGCACGCTGTGACTGCCTGCAGATGACAGGGCTGCTGCTCAGACAGGAAGTGTAATGCTGCCTGACACTGCCTGTGCTGCTGGAATCAGGGGACTGGGCACACACGTCACACCGACTACAGGCCTGTGTAAGCACAAAGCCTGGGCCCTCCTGTCATGGACATTTATGGTACCAAATGAATATTTTATGTGCAACACTAAAATAGCAAGGATTTTGTGAGCAACCAGTAACAGCCCTCTGTAATTTTGGCATAACCCTTCCAGTTCATATTCTATCTCAAAAGAAGACTTAATATGTTTATACCACAGCTCTAAAGATAGTGTAGTTATCTGAGCTATCATTTTATATCAGTCAGCAGGGAAAATTGAAGCAGAGCCAAGAGAGTGTCCAGCATGGACCAGCTTCCCCCACTCCTGGGCAGTGTGGATTTATTCCAAGTTTCAGGTAGCATCACCCTGAGAAACTGTGCATGGAGCCAAATCAATGAAAGGTAAACCTGAAATGTTTTGGCCTTAGATATCCAAATCTGGTGTCCTTATTAGGATAACTGAAGATGTGTTCATTTATATTTCACAGAATTATTTTGAAAATTGTTGCTGTGAGCAAGTAGGTTTTTAACATACAGAACCCACAGGGACATCGTTATCACTTCAGGAGACTATACTAATAAAATTTCACAGATTTTCTATCATAAAAACTTGTTTGGGGTTCTACATCCTACTCCGGATGCAGGTCCTAACATTTGAAAGACATGAAAATGAAAGGAGCAGCTGAGAAGAACTTGAAGTCCAAAATGAAGAGTGATCCCTTATTCAGCTAAACCCAGTTAAAGCCGTGCTCTAGAGATAAAACAAACAAACGAGTGTTTAAGTCTGCATACAGATCTGCAGTGGGGGGGGGGGAAGGAAGAAAATACATTGAACTTAAAAACTCTATTTCACTTTTTTTAATACTTCCTTTTAAATCTAAACGTGACATTTCATATGCAATAGTGTTATTCTGAATGAGTTTCTCAATGCTCTTTCCAGGAAGGTTTTTGTTTGGAACTAGGAACTCATCTACCTGACAGCCAAGCCTTGAGAGTCTGAAGCAAACTCTTCCTTTCTGATTCAACATCGAATCTGAAGCAAACTCTTCATTAATTCAGTTTAAGATGAACAGATTTTTTACATCTCCAGTGCCATCATGCATTAATGCCACATATAAAAAACAGGATTTAAATTATTTAGAAACTTGAAGAAAGCAATTCCAGCAGTTTACAGACCTTCTCCTGTTCAGGTCCTTCAGGAACATTTCCTAGAGAAAAGCAGACTAAAACCTGATGGGGATTCAGCAATCCTTTCCCTGCAGATAAGGTGGAACCAAAGAAAACCCAAAGAACAAAACGAGTTCATTTGCTGAGCACATTCTGCAGGACACCCCTTCGGTGAGCAGTGCCCAGGGAAGCTCTTCCCGAGATTCCAGCACCCACCCTGAGCAGGAAGAGCAGCCACTGGGGATCCATCCCATGTTTCCAGCGGGGTTGTTGTCCCAGTGACAGCCCTGGGTGATCGGGCTGTCACCATAGCAACTTTCACCAAGAACTCACAATGCACCCAAACGAACTCCGAGCTAAATTAACTTATTGCATGTCACCAGTGAGAAATGACTGTTCAGAGGTAATTTTCTGTACTAATATGTAATAGAGTTAACTCTCTAAATTGAATTAAATTAATTAAATGCCACTCCCAGTAAATCAGATTCTATTACATGAATGTTAAAAGAAATTAAAGATGTTTTAATAAAGATTACTAATAATAACTTAATATTATTACTTCATTTTAATTCAAAAATTCTGCTCAGTTTATTTTAGACACATGTCTTCCCCTCACTAGGAAGGAATACCTAATTACTCCACATGAATTACACACAGTTACTTCACAGAAACGGGCTTAGACTCAGCTAAAAGAAGTAACACCAGAATTTTAAGAAGAAATACAGCTTGGTTTAATAAGTGGCATCCTAAGATTCTTCCTCCCCTCACACTTTGGGTAAATTCCACACTTTCAATGAGCGTGTCCAGTTTCCAGAGAGTTTCAGTTCTGCTTTTTGCAGAAAAAAATGAAAATGTCTTGCAGTAAGGCCAATTGCAAACAAAGAGGAGAACCATGTCTGGCTAGGCAGGGTACAAAAATAACAGCTCTTTAATGGCTTTGCAGATCTATCTAACAATGCATTATTAAGTTTGTTTTTTAAAGTAGATTCTTGCACTTTAGAGTAGGACAGACAGCCGGGAGGCAAATCTAAGATGCTCCCAGTTGCTCACGTAAATAAAAAGTTAAAACTGTCAGCTGATGGTGTTTGTGCTGTCCCCATGAGCCTGACTTTAACTCACCAAGACACTTTGGGCAAAACCGGCGGCTATTTAACAATAAGCACTTCTCAGAATTCCAAACCACATTATTCCGTTTTATCCATTATTTAGTTTTCAGAAGGAAGCTGTGTTTGTGCTGAGAAGGCAGCTGGTGACAGCAGAGGGAGCACACGGAGCTGCCACATCTGCCACTGGCCGCAGGATGACAATGACGTCAGCCCGAGCACCAGCTCAGTTCAACAGCCAGAGGAAAGGCAGCACTGCCACTAAAAGAATACGGTAAATAAGGATTAAAACAGTCCCTGAATCTCCAGCAAATGTGAAAAGCAACGGTGAGTTAAGGCTGTGACAACCCAGCGGGGTGGAACAAAATGAGTTTGAACATCCCACCTACATCTCAGGTATCAGTAAAATGGGATTATGGATTTAAGTGTTCAGTGTTACTATGCATCTAAGTTATTATCCATAGATTTTAAGTTAGAATTAGATTTTTTTTTTTAAAGTCTTGGTAGCCATAATAAGGCACCAAACCACAAAGTCTTCCATGGATTTTTTCTGGGAAGAAGAGCTGAACAACTGAGGAGGCTGAAGGCGACCTCTCATTTGATTTCCCACAGTGATCACTGGACAAAATTAGAAATAACTATACAACAAAGAAAAAAAAAATTAAATTATTACTCTTGGAAACTGGCAGCAAGATATGGAAGCTATAGCCAGACATGAATTAAGATGGAGCCTATGTCAGAAAGGTGGCACTGAACACATTATTTTCTTCCTGTTTCCCTCTGAAGATTTTCTCCTGTTGAGAAAGGAGATGCCAGGTGCTCACATGCACAGCAGGAAAGAATGGCCAGTGCAGGACAGGACAGCCTGAAACCCCCAGCACCTGCAGGAAGGGTTCTCATGGTTTGTCAGTCAAGCCTAAACAAGTGCAGTGGAAACTGGGGAAATTAAAGCAAGGAATATATTTAAATGTATACTTCAGGGGACTACCTGCAGAGGGAAAATGGGTAGTGATTAAACAGGAGAAATGGGGAGTGAAGAAGAAACTGCACATTATCAAATCGAGGTCTTTACAGAATTAAAGAAGGCATCTGAAACTTGGGAGCTTCTCAAAGCAAGCTGAGTTTACGGACAGAAAAGTGAAAGAGAAGAATCAGCACTGCTGTGGAACAGCCTGGATTACAGAGCTGTGCAACGGGGTGAGCCCAAAAGGCACAGAAAATAAATCAGCCTTAGGTTTTACTCGTAAACAGCAGCAGGTTACTGTTCCACAGATTAACTCAAAGGCTACTTAATAATTCTCCAATCACACTGTGCTGGTTTTGGCTGGGACAGAGTTAATTTTCTTACAGTAGCTGGTTTGGGGCTGTGGTTTGGATTTGTGCTGATAACCCAGGGTGTTTTCATTACTGCTGAGCAGCGCTCACGGAGAGCCAAGGCCTGTTCTGCTCCTCAGCCCACACTGCCGGCGAGGAGGCTGGGGGGCCACAAGGAGCTGGGAGGGGACACAGCCAGGACAGCTGACCCCAGCTGACCTGAGGGAATATTCCACACCAGATGGTGTCACCATATAAAGCTGGGGATGTTTGGAGCGATGGTGTTTGTCTTCCCCACTCACTGTTCCCTGGGATGCAGCCCTGCTGTCAGGGATGGCTGAACACCTGCCTGCCATGGCAAGTGGGGAATGAACTCCTTGTTTTGCTTTGCCTGTGTGTGTGACTTTTGCTTTACTTATTAAACTGGTTTTACCTCAACCCACGAGTTTTCTCACTCTTACTCCTCATATTCTCTCCGCATCCTGCCAGGGGGAGTGAGCGAGGGGCTGAGCTCCTGCCTGGGGTTAAACCACGACATACAGATACTGCATTTAAAAAACAATTCTGCACTAACTGGAAGGACTTCTGAAGAAGAAAAACAAATTATTGTGGTTTGAAAAACAGCCTGAACACACTAGCACAAGTTAAAACTGGATGGGTTGTTAAGTAAAAAACAGGAGACACAAAAAGGTCTCTGCAGTTGAAGGGAAGATCAGCTCTCCTGGGCAAAGCAGCCAACAAAGAAGGGGCTTCAGTTACAGGAAAGACTGTCCAGGCTGAATATGAAGATGACTTTCCAACAATAATCAAAATATCTTTCAAGAACATCTGTTGGGCCTGTCTGAGAGAAGGGAGAGGGTTAAGACCATCCTTTTTTGCTCATCTAAAGGGATATATCTAGTCCTGTGATAGTAAGACCTCAATGTGGCATTTGCATTTACGGAGTTGAAGAATCACCAGTTCTCTAGCTTACTAACTGATGTGCTTCAAAGCAGAAGTTCATGAAAGCCTGTCTGGCCTCCTAAAGGTGAAAAGTCTGGCTCCATAAAAACTGATGGAAAAAAGAGAGCAACAGCAGCCAAATCAGAAATTATGCCTGAAACCTTAAGAGCATCCTGAAAACAGGAGGACAGATCTTCAGGAGACTGTGGTAAGACAGAGAACTACTTCTGCTAAGGTGGGAAGAGGCCATCAGGAGCCTGAGTCACACCAAGTTCAGCTGTTCCCATTGGGCAAGCAATATAATAACAGTGGCTGCCACGCCCAGGGAAGCTGAGGAGCGTCTGAAGCATTCAGGGGTGCTGTTAAACACAGGTCCCACAAGACAGCTTAGCATGAGCCACTGCTGCCACCCCACACGGGCAGGATGCCTGCAGGGAAAATCACCTCCTCTCCGGATGCTAATGCACACTGCACTGCCTGAACCAGTTCAGGAATAACCTGAAGGATCAGGTGCACGATGCACACCTGAGCAGAAGCTTCGGAGCATTTACCAGAGTGTGAGCTGGTTAAATAGACATTTTAAGTAGTCCTGTAGGATTTGTAAAGTATGGGCTACCATACTTTAACAACTCAGGAAAAACATTAAAATAATCTAGCAAAACACAGGGAAGCCAAGGGTTCTCAGAGTAGAGGAATGTCAACACTGGATAGACAACAGGAGAACACAAGGTCCCTCAGGCCAAATGCTTCACACACAGTGTAAAAGAAGCAAAACCACATTTTCATTTCCTTCCTTTTCCCAAGATTACCCTCTCCAGCATTTGTACAGTAACTGTTCGAGGAGCGTGTACTAGTGTTACAGTTCAAAGTGGATTCCATCCTTCCCAAGGAAGGGATCAGGTAACCTTAGAAACCCAGCATGTATCTCAAAACAATCATTACCAAAGTGAGCTAATACATCTCCTGATGAACCTCTCTTCCAGCTCACAGTTTGCAGATCTTATCAACATTATATTTATGTGCCTTACAAGCCTCCTCCAGGTAGCAAGATGATAATCTAATAATGGAAAGTGGTCAGCATACTGCAGATAAATCAAAGCTGATAGGTCATTTTTTCATGGGAAACTGTTAGCTGCCTTCTCCATGAAAACCTGCGTGAGCCAGGCCTTGAGGCAGAGAAGAAACTGCCCTCATGGACATGTTTCTTTAAAAGAAGAATAAAAGTGAACAACAGAACAGTTAGTTCAGAAAGTAACAGGAGAAGCACACTGATGAACAGGTGAGCTTCCAAGGAAACACATCCCAGACTCTGCTGGGTGGGGAACAGATGTGGGATGGGTGTCTGCTGCTATCAGTAGATACAAAAGTGGCATCTTACAAAGGAAATACTGGGGCATGTATGCTCTGAGGGATGGCAAATAACAGACAACGTTCTATTTGTAATTGGAAAAGAGTTATTTTACAAGCAGACTGACAGAAGAAAAGAGCATTTGCCAATGCCTGAGCTGCTGCAATGCCAAAAGTGCAGCAGTTTGACCATTTCACAGCCCACATGCTCCACACACTGCACTGGGGAACAGCAGCAGGGAGGAAAGCAGCCACTGTGGGCAGATAAATACCCATAACCCAGCGTGCAGTTTGATCATAACCAACACCATTATCAGTGTGCAGCTGTGTTAGAATTTATCTTCTAGAATATCCCGTTGTCAACAACTGTATTGGCAGTTTGTCGTTGAGAAAGCGAACTGGGATTTATCTCAGAGTACTTCCCACCAAGGGGCACCCTGACAATTAGGTCTGGAGTAAAAAAGCCAAAGCTGGTGTTACCCAATCTGTGCTTACTCTCTCTTCAAAGGCTGTTCTTGGCGAGATGATGTCCTAGACTAGAAATGTATTTGACAATGGACAGTGTAAAGAGAAACCTGATGATGCACACGTCGTCCTGCTGCCTTCAAGAAGAGTATCAACCCTTACAACACCTAGAGCGTTTGAAAAGTGCTTTTAACCAACTGTGTCTAGTGTTGGAAAGCTCCCATTTTTATCTGCTTCTAAAACTATTTACAGGTCAGGCTGTTGCCATCCTCAATCTGATAAACCCAGATCATTCCTAACTGAGGAAACTGAGAAAAAGTAAAGCAAGAGGAAGACCAGAGCAATATTCTGCCTGTATTTATGTTATGAGCACATGCCTAAATTTGCGTAACAGCAAACTACAACAGACCATCTCTAAGGAGAATAAAAACTACCTGAGGAGCACTAGAGTATGTACTTGAGCCCTTACCTACTTTTCTAGTCCCAGATAAGGAATCTGCAAAGCTCACAAGGCAAGCACTGACCAGGACTGGAGGTGCTTTACTGGAGCAAAGCAGCAGCAACTCCAGGCAAAGACATTAAAGCACCTATTAGGGGGCAGCTGTCCTGTAAATCCAGCTCAGGCTTGGAGTACATTAGGAGGAATATATTTCATGGTTACTCTTTTATTTTCAAATAACCCCGAAGTTATGTGTTTGTTTGTTTTCCTTTAAGAGATAACTGTTTTTCTCAGAACCCTGTACTAATTACTTTGGTGTCCTGTTGTCTGAAAAGAGCATTTCTTTGAAAGCTAAGGAGTCCACAGCTTCCCAGGAGCTAGAGAAGATTTAAACCTTCAGAACTGTCAGTCCTTGCTCGCAGGGCTCAGGGTGTCCAGCCCTGACAAACCCTCTCTCCTGCAAAAAGATACCAATTCTCAATGCAAATCTCTCCTTGGGCACCTTTGACTTGCAAACCAGCAAGACCAACACAGAAAGAGCTACAAACTCAAATAAGGTTAACCAAAGATTATTCATACATTTACTTTTTACCTTAGATTTTTCTCCTTCACTTCACAATGGCAATGTTGAAGATACTCATAATATTTCTTGCACTTGTGAGAGCAAAAAGCCTATTAGATACCACTGAACTACTGCCTGTCACAGTCATTCCACTTGAAAGAAAAGTAGGCAGGAAACCAACTATTACTACTAAATAGTTTACTATTTAACTCCAGCCCTCCCAGCTCATCCTTCTTGCTTTGTCTCCTTGACTATGCAAATTGCTCCTCCTGTCTGCTCCAATCTTTTTGCATTTTCTAGTCCTCTTCACCCAGTACTGGACTCACAAATTACCTCCATCCTCTATTCTGTGCAGGCTGTAAAATGATAATTACTCCTCTATCAGAGAAGTGATATCTCAGTGGGTTTTATGAACAAATTCATGTTTGTTTAAAGATACTTATAACAGCAAAACACCCCCATGATAACATTCATCAAAAAGAAAACATTTTTGTGTTACAAAGCCTTAACGTATGGCCACAGGTTATCATTAAGTTATCAAGTGACTGCATATTAAGATCTAATTGAAGAACTTATTGCAGTGCTCCCCCTCCTTCTGCAATGATGATTTATGGCACATTTTGTCACTACAATGTGCAGCAGTTCAGTACAAACACAGCACTTAACTAACAAGATGACAGAGGCAGATATTCAAGCATAAGCTATAAATACTCAAATGAGTCAGAGGTTGTAAATCTGTTGTAAATCATACCTGATTTGTAGGCTGGAACACATTTTCTAATCTTATGGAAAAAGCCTCTGCTGGTTCCTACAATAATACGACACGAACCAGAAAAACCCAAGACTTTTCTTTTTAAAAAAGACTGATTGTGTTACACACTGTCATAATTCTACTTAAAATATTGATGAAATTCTCTAAAAAGTTTCATTTTCCCTTATTTCCTGTGGAACTACCACTAAACATCAGTAACATCTACCACAGCCAGAAGGAGCACACGATCAATTTACACAGACTGCATTTCTGTATGAGCAGAATGGAGGTTACAGGAAGGTGATTCACACACACACACGAGTGCAGGCAGAGAACATTCTAACAGCTCATTTGGGCAGAGTAAGTAAAAAATCAATTTTAAAACATGCAACAGTCTACATGGTTGATTTGGAAATTAAAATAACCTGGCTTTGAAAACAGGTATGCTGCTACTCCTGTCATCCCAACAGAAATGCCAGAGCAGGGGATGGGATCTCAGATATTTTCATCCATTCTTTTTTTCCTTTTAACTCCCCTTTCTATACACCTCCAGGTAAAATACACAGCACTGCTTGTGGGATAACAGGCAACCTGAAGGAACTATGCCAACATTTGTGACACCACAATGGTTTACCAAGCAACCACACACTGTTAAATGTTTTCTGTTATCCCCCCAAATAAAATGTATCAAAGCATAAACCTTGGCAGAATGATCTCCCAGTCTGCAGACAACCTCCCTGACTCTGCGAGTTGCATATTAAAATCATCACACACTGAGGAGTCCCAAGGCACACAGCCCAGACAGCCTGGGGGAGGGGACAGCTCCACAGCAGACCACAGATGGAAGGGAATGATGCTCAGCTCAGGAGCCACTGCACCACTGGAACAGAGGATGGGCAGTGCCGGACAGGCTGCTGAATCCCAGGATTATTGCAGCCACTCCAGCTTCTGCAATCCTACTTCATCATCCCCCAGCAGTGAGCTCAAGTTCCCATTTTCCCCTTGGAAAGCCCACCTCTCCCTTCCTGGTCCCATGCCAGGAACACGCCAGACAGATCTGCAAGAACCATGGAGGTCCAACAGGCAGAGACTGACCATCTCTGCTTTACAGTAAAGGGATAAAAATATTTTCCAGCTAACATTTCTAATCGAAATATTTACCAAAATACTTTCTGTGTTAGACTAACTGTGGTACAGACTTTAACTGTTTTTACTTCTCTGTTTGCAGATTTAGCACTTACCTTTACTGCAGATAATGCTGGAGGGTTGGATGGATACTTTGCCTTTCAATTACCAGGGTGGATGTTTGAGTAACAAACCACTTAAGCTATTTTATATCAGCTTTAGACAAATGCATTCAGCTGAGATGGGAGTGAAGCAGGCAAGGAACTGATCACCTGTGCTGACTAAACCTGCAGGAGGATGGCTAGAAGTGAAGCAGGCAGCAAAACACACCCTGATAGTATATTTAGGACAAGCACAGCTCCCCTAAAGTCCCTGTAGTTACTAAATAACAGCCATTCCCATACTAGTGACCCTTTCCATACAGAACAGAACTTGTAGTTACAGCTGAATGTTTTCATTAGAAAAGCCTTTATACACAAAGTTTCTTGATCAAGTGCATATAAACTGGCAAGAGTTTACACATGTAAAATAAACACTAATAGCCTGTGCTCAATAGTCCTGCTCTCAAAAAATTACCATAAAAGAATAGCAACTTGAATGTGCAATAAAAACCTGCTCATTTCCCACCTCATCTAATTCTGCAGTGCTTCTCTCCAGCTGAACAGGAAGACTACTTTCATTTGTTTTCAAGTAATTGAGAAACATTTCAGGTCCTTATCAGCTCTCTAATCTTTCTTCCTTTCACACATTCCCTAGAATTGTTGCCAACAGGGTATTTATAAAAGATCCAGCCTCACAAAAATACTCAGGCAAAAAATGTTGCAGGAAAAAAAATAGAAACTGAAGGAGCTGTTATGTAGAGAAGACTTAAAGGGTTGGATCTTTGTTTAAAGAGAAAAAATAATTTGTTTCAGTGGATGCAAGAGCTGTGTGGGGGAGCACTTCCTAGCCCTGGACTCCAGCAGCAGCCACATACCTTTCCCCTAAGGGTGGAAATGCGTGTTTATTTTGGAAGGGGTTTGTGCTCCACATCACAAATGGAAACATTCAGCTGGGGCTGAGGCCTCAGAGCAAGACTGAACTGACAACACACCACAAACACACCCCCACAGGAAACCTCCTTCCTCTTACTTCGCTTCTCTTTCCTGAGGCCTCACCAGTGACTGAACCTGCAGCAGCCCAGATCAGCTCAGAGCTACATGTACAGAACACACGAGTTCATTACTGGCCAGGACAGCAACTCCACACCTCTGTGACAGACAAATCCACAAAAAACTTACTATTAATTAAAAAGAATTAGACTTTGATCACAGGCTTCTAGCACAGAACAAGCCAACCCAAAGGGCAAACCCTGCCTCCCTCTCAAGCCCCACTGCCTGGCCCTGCCCACCCACTTCAGCAAAGTGCCTTCTCCTCCACAAACACTGCTGAGAGCAAACAAGGAACTGTACAAACACCCTACCCCAGCCAGCTGAAAAACAAACTGAAAAACCCTTCCAGATCCCATCTGCACTCGTATGATTTCTTTTTCACCCAACTGGTGCAAGCACCTCTCACTGCCATGGCAACCCAGTTGCAGAACTCAGTGAGACACACATAAAATTAGGCAATTTTTTTTAAGTTACCACAAACAGCTCCCTTAAGTCATATTTATAAAGATCTCACCTACCAAAATCCACATGTTGCAAAATGTCCAGTTCCAGTCCTGTTTTAATCTCTGATTTACTACATCCTGCCATTGGCATGCATTATCTGCTGCAGTCCATTCACTCAGTTTTACTGTGCCGTCTTGTCTTCACAACTAATTTAATTGCTGTGCCCCAGATAGGAAATAAATTAACTAAATTCAATGATAATCCCTGTGTTGCCTTTTAGTTCTAGTAGCATTTGTCACTCAACCTTGAAAATTTATCCAAATAAAACACTTGGTGCAGCACTGCAATAAAGTTTACAGTCAACTTTGAATATTCTAGGAAAAAAGTTCAGTCGAATTTTTTCTCATTTAATTTTGTGTTAATATTTTCTATATTTTAAGAAATTCCTGCTACCTCTCATAAGCTCACTCACATCCCTCCTAAAGATAAGGAACTGCACTATAAAGTGGAAATAAAACATTTCCACAGAGCAACCTGAAAAGCAACGAGCAGTTGCCAGACAAAGGAAATTCAAAGAAGGGTCACTTACAGGACTGTTAATAACCCCTGACCCTTGCCCTGAGCATGAACAGGAGGTTTGGGTTCTCTGTAGGATGGGTCCCCCCTTCCAACGATGCTGAACCACAAAAAGGTGCATCACTGCTTCTGACAAATGAAACAATAAATGCCAAAGCTGCTTAATTTCTAACATCACTATCCTTATTCACTGCTGTCTTCTTCCTGATTCATATTTCATAGCAATAGAAGTGGCTTTAATACATGGATAGTGAACCAAAAAAATCCAACAGATGGAGAAATGCAGTCCTTAAATTTGAAAGAAACAAACTTACAAGCATACCTGAAAAACTGAAGTTATTAACAAGAAACTTAAACGTGGCAGTTTCAAGCAATTAAAAGCAAAGCTGTCACAACAGAGACAGAAATAGTAACATCCCACAGAGGGAAAGCAGAAGGCTCTGTGTCTCACTAGTAACAGAAATGAAGAGCCACTGCATTAACACGTGAAAATGAATTTAGTTACTCTGACAGCAAAAACATCTGCTGCTGAATTGTGATATTAAAAAGTCATTACAATCCATTATAGAACAGTGAAACCTTTTCACACAGAAACGAGCTGATACAGAGAACAAAACATGCAATGCTGTGAAAACAGAAATATTCCATTTAGATAGAAATTGCTCTCATGTATCTTAATTCCAAAGTTTTTTATGTAACTAAGATTTGGTGGGACTCAGCTACTTCTGCTCCCTTCTCCTGAAAGTAAAATCCACTGTTATAAACTACATGAGATCTCACAGGGCAGATGCAACCAAATTCAAACTAAAACTTTCTGACCTCTCACTTTCTACATAGGAAAAACTTGGAAAGAAAAGGACAGAGTTTCAATAAGTTACGTTACAGTGTCTTCCTCACGCAGTTATTATTTTATTTTTCTGAATTCATATTACTGAAGTAATACTTAATTTCTGCTGTATAAATCACAAGAAGTGTTTGAAACATAAGCTGTTTTGTCCACCCCTTATGTTAGGCTTGGCTCTTAAGTCTCAGTCTTTGGGAATCTGGGAAGCTCCACTTGCCTGTCTGTCACCTAATTACCCACCAACAGATTACAGTGCATTTGAACTGGTTCAGAACTGCTCAAATCAAAGGACAGACAACACAAAAAGATCTGTAAGCCATCAGCTGCAGAAGAGAGACATTACCTTGCCTCTCTCCCTCACCTTTCTGAAAGCCACAGCTTCGTGAACTTTCCTCCTAGGGAACGTGGCAGTCCACTGCTCCCAAAGGGAAGGCATTCCTTACCTCTGCTGCTTCCTGACCGTGCTGCAAACCAGCTCCACTCACTTCCCAAGCAGAAACCCCACACAGAAAGAAAAACAGGCAGTGGTGGCAGCAGGGGAAATAGTTTCTCCTAAGCTCCATGAACTGAGTTTACACATTAAATTGAGTTGAATTGTGCAAGGGGAGAGGGGCAATTACTTGTCTTTGAAACAGATAAATAACTACTAACAACTAAATGGGAAACTACATCTGTCTTGACAAAAGAGATGACATATGCTGTGTTATGGTTCACAGAAAATTAATCCATATATTCCTGTCAAACGGCTGCCGTAGAATACCCAGCAAGATAAACCAAAGCTTATGCCGAGAACCCAACAAAACTTTAGGAACATAACAATCCTAGTAAGATAGACTCCCCTCATTAAACAGACACAAAGAATAAAAAGTACAAGCACATTTTTTTAAACAAGCTTATAAAAATATCAAACATTTCACAAAGAATAAACGTGAATTTACCTTTGGTTTTTTGTTCAGCAGCCTGAAAGAAGAGAAGAACAAAACAAATCAACTACTTGTCAATATTGCAAATTATACCAAATAATTATAGGGCTGCAGGCCTAACTTTTTGCAGAAACTGTACACATAAATCAGGCATTTCATTTCATTTAAGGACTAGAGAATGTTAATTTAACTCCACGTGCTAGGAATGTGAGAATGGCAACCTCCGTCCGACTGAAGCCAAAAGCAGATGCCAAAGAGGCAGTGTAGAGCATGACAAGAGATGGCAGCAGCCCCATCTACCCACCCAGCCTTCCCTCTCCTGAGGCTTTCTGGACCCACGCTCTATCTGTGAACCCTTTAGCACTCAGCAGAATTAACTTCTGTGATTTTGTCCAGCATCCCTTTGAATTTGAATCCACCCACACTACCAGCTTACACAGAAGACCTGCTTATTTTTTAATCTGTTTGGAATCTACCCTTTTTTTTAATGATGCCTAATTTTCATACCAGAAGAGATGGTGATCAATTCTTATTTAAAATTAAAACTAACTCTGCAATCCAGAAAACGAGGCAGGAGAATGCACAGCAGTGAAAATGAGCCTGGGATCCCAGAGTCCCTCCAGCACTGATCCAGGTACCTCTGGCTGAGGAATGGCCACGAGAGCCAGGTGTGGGAGCAGCCCCTTCCCAGCAGGGCACGGTGAGCACGGGCAGTGCCAAAGCCCTGGCACAACTGCTTGGGCAGGGATTCTGTGACCACAGCCTCTCCACAAGCCAGTGGCAATGATCACTTGTGCCAGGCTCACCCCCAGCAGTGAAGCTGCAGCATCAGTACCCACACTCACATTTAAAAGTGAAGGGATCATTTACAACAGGAACACGAACAAACCTTTTTCTGAGCACCTTCCTTCTTTTTCTTTTCTTCCTGCTTTTTCTTTTTCTTTTCTTCCATCAAATGTTCCTCTTCTTGTGTTTCTTGTTCTTTCTCCCTGATAAAAACAAAGGTTAGGAAGAGCTTTTCAATAAGATGAAGTTTCTCTGGGAAGGTGAATAATCCATATTTGCATTGCTAACTTTCTACATCTCATGTCTAAAAAAGGCTGCTTGTAATGCTGCAATGAAAAAAAAGCTGTTCCAAAATTGAAACTCACAACAAATAAAATAGCAGGCAGTGAGAATTCAGAAAGGATAGATTTTATTTGGAACCTCTTTCCACAATCACTCATAAGTACTACTTAATATTAGCATATTCTAGGGAAAGAAAGTTTAAAACTGGAAAAAAAAAGAACAAACCCAAGTAATTAATGCAAGTTCTGCTGGCTTTCAGCAGCTGTGATTCACAATGTACCTTGAAGATCATGAGCAAGTACATTATTTTGCAACTATTTTTCTCTTTTTGATCAAACACATGCTGCATTAATTTTCCATATGCATCAATTTTGTTCTCAAGAGTTGTAAACTAAGGCCCAGATGAATTCCAATAATCATATTTTGTGTTCATCCTATAAATTCTAGCTGAAGAATTTGCATTAATGCAAAACAAGACTGTTCCAGTACCATCTTGATTAAAAATTAACCTGAATCATTCCAAATCAAGGAGAAAATCTATTTGAAACCTTCCTATCTCTGCTTTCTATGTCCATCACTGTAATAAATGGTTATAGCAATGACCCTCCCCAACACCCTTTTCAATAAATACCAATGCAAATAATTCATTTACTTCTCTATAACTCCTTTATCTTCCTTGACAGCTTTTCAGGTCCTGATCATTTATCAACCTTACAGATCTTCTGAGAAGGCTGTTTCTGATGGGCTGAAGCCATTACTATCATTGTTATTACATTCAACGTCTTCCAATTACTCCTCAAGACCACTTTTAGCCTAATTTACTATTGCTCTACGTTTAACTCACCAAAGCCTGCAGCCCTCCTCTCTTTTCTTTGTTTGGATTTTTGTTGTTGTTAAAAAAGAGTTTTTTAGTTACAAAACTCTTTATTTGGTCACAATGTGTGAGACTGCTCTTTACCTAAAGGAGAAAACAACCATTCTTCAGATTTTGCTCATTGTGTCTTCCAACATTCCCCATGAAACATTTTGTCTCTTAACAAGTTTGCGTTTTCCTACATAGTTTCCCTTTGTTATTAAAAGGAACATTGTAACCTTTTGATATTTTGGTTGCTGAAGGGTGTTCTGGGATTTGGCTTCTTCACTCGCCTGAAAATACTGATCCTGGCCACTGCAGATGCTTTAATGCTTACACAGATCCTGCATGGAGCTCCAGACTAAATTAAAAGCAGATTCCCTTTCCTTGTGTCACCCCAAACTATAAACACTACAGCACGCAATTCACAGCTCTAAACTTAGGTGTTAGTGCCTTTTTAAGACACTTTACAGCACTCAGACTATTTACAGAAGTGAGAGATATGGCAAGACCCAGGGTCTGGAATAGCAGCCAGAGGCTGGGCACATCTGGGAGCTCTTGGTGCACCACTGGAGGCCCAGACAGCTGAAATGGCATTAGGTGTCTGTATTTTTAATACTGAACCACCTTCTGTCATGACCAAAAATTCACCACCTGCACGACTGCTCAGGTTATGCCAGCTCCAAAGGGCCAGCTTTTAAACCTTGTACTGTAAACTGAGGTTTGGGAAACATCTGCCCTTAGGAACTGCAGGTGGGTATTTGCATTACGAGTTAAATTGCACTTAAGACAAAGGTACTTGAAACTGTGCTTTTAAATGGCTTCTTCTAGGACTTTGCAAAAAAGCGATGACTTAGGTTGCCAAAAGAAACTGAGTTGAAACTGTAATAGATTTGCCTTTATTCCTGTTAGCTCGGAGGAGAACAGAAGTCCCCAGGATCTCAGTAACTACAAAGAAACAACATCCAGTCCCTTCATTTTCAGTGCTCCCTACCCAAGTCACAGCAGACTCTACAAAGGCCCTGTTCCAGTGAACTCTCCCAAGCTGTCAGACTATTGCCAGAGGAAGTTCAGCCTTTTTTGGTTTTTGAAAGCAGGTGAATGAAACAAGTCTATGTAAAATGAGAAACTTTTTGGTTTCCTCTTGCTAGTACTTAAGAAACCCCACGCCATTACAGCAATTCCAGAACGCCACAGTTACATTTAAATCCCCTTCAATACTCAGGGCAGTATTTAAAAACAAAAAACCACACACAAAAACAAACCACCACCACCACTTCGCTTAACATGCAGAGTTTTCTTTAAACTATGAAAATACATTATTATCCAAGTTTCTTGACAGGCCTCTTTTTTTTTAATATATTTTCCTAAAATACCAGGTTGAAAGGGATCTCAAGGATCATCTGGTCCAACCTTTCTTGGTCCAGCCAAGCCTTAAAAGTGTCCAAACCAGGGGATCAACTTTCACCACCGCCAAAATCACTCCTCACACTGGACTTCACCATGAACTTTTGTTTCCAGGCAATGCACCATGTCAGTGGATTTTCCAAATCAAAGAAGAGCAAACATTTTGCTCCACTAAGAATACAACGTATTTTATTACCGTATTATCACAGCAATGACAACATCAGAGGTAGAAGTGCCACTCGTCACAAAGACCTTTGGTTTGGTTGTGGGGGGTACTTTTTCATTTCTGAGATTAAAATAGCCTCAGATTAGCTCAGAAAATGATACTGTAATTTTTAATGGAGTTCAATTTTCAAAACTGATTTACATAATGACACTTCTGAATACATGTGCTTTAAATATGCTTAAAATAGAAATAAAGCTCCAAGCGGCCTCTCAGATGGCAACTCTTGCTGTCACTTTTAGGCAGAAATTAGTCATCTAAGAGCAAAACAAAAGGAAAACAATAAAAACATGGCTATATAAAGTTTGATTACGTTGTCAAAGGCATGTGTTGCAGCTTTACTTCCTGAGCGACAATTTAATCTTTATTGCAGGAAATACGCTAAAACATTCATGAATACAAAGCTCATGTTCTAAAGCAGGAGTGTCTCAGAATATCCCTGTAGGAGTTTGCCTTGTTCTTACATATGGATCTGAATCGTGAGGGATTTTTATGAGCAAGGAGTTTTACTACAGAATGAAGTGGTGTTTTTACAGATTGCAAATAGCTTATGAAATCCAAGCCTAACCCAAGGTTATCTTTAAAGTGCATGTGCTCGAGAGCTCTCTCGGAACAGGAAAGCAAGAGGAGCTGCAGGTCATGGCCAGAACAACCCGAGCACTGTGGCTCTGGCCTGTCAGTGCCTGTTGCAGAAAGGTTTATTAATCCCTTTAAAAAATTAACAAATCTAGGCTGATTTATTTTTTAAACTAAGTAAGAACTTGAGTTTTCTAGTTGGTATCAGGCACTGGATTGCTTCCACAGCTGAAGGCATAGCTGGTGTTGTGGATCAGCACTGATGGGACATTCCGACAGCATTTTGCAATATTCCTTTTGGGAATAGTGTTCTTCAACAACCTTCAGGCAGACTCTATTTGTATTATTGCCCATACAGGGTTTTAGAGTTCAGAAGTTCCTGCAGTAATTGAGGGCTAAACAGAGACCTATCTCTCTTGTCATTCTATGTCACACTGCTCCAAACCTCAACAACCTCATCCATTTTGTTGTATATGCAAGATGCTGAAGGTTTATTTAATAACCTAAGAAAAGTGCCTTTTCAGCACAGCATTCCTAACCTTTGCCTACAGATGCCTTTGTCTGGTTTAGCGATCATACTTTAATTCCAGGTTACCTCTTGTACCTTAAATCCTACTTTATGCTGGAAAAACCTCCCTTGACAGTTGTGGAAGTTGCTTTTACTGACAGAAATCCTACAACTCGCACACAACTGCTCAAGTACTGCTCTGGTTTTGACTTCCCTCACCATACAAGAGGCCATTGTGCATTCCTGTACAGGCATTTTTCCTGACAGTGATGATGGGAGGGAAAAAAAAAAGAAAAAAAAAGAAAATCTTTAAACTAGAATTGTAAGGAACTGGCAAGTAATCATCCAAATGCAGGCTGGAGAGGCTTTTTGGAAGGAATTCATAGATCCATGCATTGTTAGAGGTGATAACAGAGGGTCTGGACAGCACAGACATGAGCTCTCAAAGACAAGTTCTCCAAATCTGGTATCAGACAGTTTCAAACAGAAAGGAAGAAAATGACTACTTAGGAAGTTCTTCGAGATCTGATTTTAAGAAAGAGGTGGCTGAAATCATGAAGACAGAAAACAGATTGAAGGGTAGTCATGAAATGGGATGAAAAATAAACATTAAAAGAAGAGCATCAAACTCCAGAAAGGCAGGCTTTGATTCCTTCAGGACAACTGAAATACTGTCCCATAGGAAGAGGCAGGTGGTGTTTTCTTGGAAATCACCAGGAATCTAAATAACAATGCAGATAGCCACACGTATGGGAGGAATCCTCCACAAAGCAAGAGGTCACCAGAGCATCAGCAATCCTTGCTTTCACAAGTGCTGGAACAGATAAACTAAAACTCTGTGTCTGCCTAGTGCTAATTTTGTTTCCTACTTCATCTTTACACGGCCCAGCTCTGTGACCTTTCCAGAGTAAATATGGGCGAAGCGAAGGAGCTGGTGTGACTGTTAAAGTGCCAGCTTTGCTCCCTTGATATCCAGGCTCAGTCATTAATCAAGAAGAGTCAAGCTGGTCCCTAATTACAAGCTCTCCAATCACCTCAAAAAAGAAAGCAGCACGCAAAACTAGGTCAAATAAATAAGAAGGAAATATGAAAAAAACCAGCACAAACACACGGGGACAAATCGAGAAAGGCCAGAAAAATACGAGCACCGTGCATGTAAAAAGCAACAACAAATCAACCTTTAAGTGCTTCATTAATATGCAAGAGGAAATATTAGTTTTGATTCTCAGTGGGAAAGGGGGAGCAGTGACAGATGACCCTGTGAGGGCTAAAGTGACAGTACTTTTCTTTCTGCTTTAGCCCTCCCTAAAGAGGTCAGCGGGGAACAGATGGCCAACAACCGCCTGCACTGGTGCGGAGCCCGCAGATGACGACACTTCTCCCAGGGATTTCTCCCAGGGATTTCGTGGGGCTCTGTCCAAGCTGGTGCCAGGGGCAGCAAAGCACCGACAGCCAGGCTGCTCCTGCCCCAGGATCTCCACCTCCACCCCTGCAATGGTCCATTCTGGCTTCCTTCCCAAAAGGGCTGCTGAATACAGCTCCAAGCAAGAAGCTCAAGATGCGTTTTAAAGCCCCTTTTCCCAAAATTTGGGAAGAAAGGAATGATCTGGCTTCTCAGAAAAACTCACATGAACTGGCAGGGAAGAAAACAACATGGAGCTAAACATTTTCCTACCACTCCAAAGAGGAAATCAGGCCAACAAAGGCAAGAACAACTTAAAAATTCCCAAGAGAAATGGGATGTTTCTCCACTGGCGGGGCCTGCTGTCATTTACCACAGGAACAACTGTATCCAAGTCATTGCAGGTTACCTTAAAGCACGAGCAGGTGGATGGATGGCTCTCTGGAAAGGCAGCAGATGGCAAAGACTGTGCATACAACTTACAAGGGAAGAGAGAAAAACATCAGCAAGACCTAGCAAGGATTTGTGGAGGAGAAAAAATGTCTGATTTTTTTTCCTACAGCATAGTCCCAGGTACTTTTGAAAAGGATGAAAGAGAGGAAACCAAACTACATAACTGACTTTTCAATCCACGTGGATTAGTAAGAATATGATTGCTTTATTATTTAATATTTCTAAGAACTATTATTTAATACTTTTAAAGTACATAACAAAATTACAATAAAAACCCACAAAACCCCTCCCACAAGGCAGAGACCTGATGAATTTTTGTTGCAGTATTCCACGTGTCCAGCAGCAAAAGTTTTATTAACCACCTTGCTGCTGGAAAAATGTGTACACTTATTTAGTTTCCAGAATATGTCACGTCATGAGGCTGCAAAACAATTAGGAGGGACAATATTCAGAACATCCTCATAAACTCAAAATGCAGAAAAAAGGCCAAGAATAATCCAGTGAGAAAAAGTGCAGTGTACCATGTTTGGCAGGAAAAATCCTAGATAAATACAGCATAGGGAACAAGTGGCTGAACACCAGTTTTGGGGAGGAGAAAAAGCAGGTGCTACAGCGGATTTCACTCCAAAGGCAAAGCAACAATGTCACAGATGGTCAGAAATTCATCAGCTGCTGCGCTGTGTCCAGTTTGGGACTATCTACAGCAACAGAGACACAGGTCAGCTGGAGAGAGTCCAGAAAACAACACCAAGTAAATCAAAAAAGCACAGGCCCTTGGAAAAAACTTTGACTTGGATTCACTTAATCTAAAGAGATGGCAACCCCGTTATTCAAAAAGGTGTTAAAGACAGAGGTAGAGAAGCATGGAATAAAATCTTTCTCCTTTAGCTGTGGTAAATAGCACTGAATTTAAATTGCAACAAAGAAGATTTGGATTAGGCATAAAGAAAATTCCTCCACCCTGAAGTATTTTAAAAACCCCAACATTAAAATGTATACCAAGTCTTTATAAATACACATTTGAAGAAGAAAAGAGGAAAAACACAAAAAGAAAATCAGATTTATTTTTTATGAAGCAAAATTGATACAAGGCCACACCGACTCCTAGACACAAAAACAATTTAGACAGGGAACTGGAGGCCTCTACCCATTCACAAAGTGAAATCCTACAATCTCCTTTTCAGGGAATTAGCGGGGGGAAAGCCCTCAGTCACACCACCGTGGATAAGATAAGTCTATGGAGGAGTTACATGCACAGGTGTGATCCCACAGCTTGAAACTACACCCCGTAATTTGAAAATCTGGGTGCAAAATTTCTTCCTGTGGGGAGTCATAAATGAACTTCAATGAGAGTTTTTGTTTGACCTCAACTGATGATTTCTTAATCACATGTTTTGGGGTTTCTCACTGTCCAGTTATGTCCCTGTCCTGCACTTAACCCTCCTTAATAGATTATTTGCCTTGACAGGGGATTCCTGCCTCTGAAACATCAAGATATCACCCATTGCTAACAGATGTGGGCTGGGACTTTGATACCTCCAGTTTCTTGTGAACTTATTTTGAAGTGTGTAACAGAAAACTGATCTCCTGAACAGGGACAGCAGCCTGATTCCCACAGTGACTTAGAAATTCCACCAAATTTGGAGTCTCTGCAGGAGCAGAGTGTAGCTGCCATTCAAAACCACCCAAGAACATCACAGCATTAGTTGAGAACATGGTGTGAAAAGGAACACACTCAATTAAAATTGGTGAAACTAGAGGCAGATCTTAGGTTGTCCAAAAGATTAAATTAATAATCCCGCTCCTACAACCTTGTAAAATAGAAATTCCAGGATCAGAAAGAGCTTCTGTGTCCCATACTCTGTCTCAAGGCTGCGTTTCCAGCAGTAGCACGTGGTGTTTCTAACAGGCCATTCTGGAATATTGGTTGAAGAGCAATAAAATCCTGGCAGGACCCCAAGGAGAGAAAAGGAGAATGCCAGCTGGTGTGCGCTGCAGGACCTGGGCTCCCACTGGAAGTTTCCAGTTCACCCAGTGTTAACTTATTGTGACCCTCCTTTATGTACACATAAGGTAAACAGCCACTCAAGCAGATTAGATTAGAACAAAAATATAGCAGAATAGGTAGTTACTATCATTCAATTCAAGATATTTTTCAAAAGCACACCAACCTGGCCTTGTTTTAGCTTCTACTGGTTATTACCAACAACTACAAGAGGGGGGAAATTCCAGAGAAGAAAAAGTTTTACAAACTAAGGATGCAGATGAACTATGACTGGTAAGCCAAAAGTTTGAAGAGCCCGTATTCGAGCACTGCCAAGTCCCAGTAAACGTTTGCAGGACTTGGAGTTTTTGTTTTTCATCTAGAGACTTCCTTTTGGTTTTGTTTACACTCCAGTTTCTCCTGGTGTGTTAGCTGAGAGGGATGGGTCCTGACGAGAGAACTGGAGTACAAACGGGAACGTTTCAGACGTGTGTTACCCCTTCATTACTAGGTAGTGCACACCAGAGTGGATCTGCAGAGCAAAACTGTCACTGCAGAGGATTTCCTATTCACACCATCCCTGTTTCAGGCAGAGCCTGACTCCAGCCTGCTCCCATGCAGAAAGCATTAACTGCACCCTTGGAACTCATCATCCAGCAACGTTTTATTTAAAAGGAGTCTGATAACTGCACTCCAAGACACATGACGCCAATCAAAGCACAGCAAGTGAGGACAATCACTTGATCAGTCATGGAAGCTCCAGTCCAAATGAAGAGATTCACATAGATAATCCCATAGGGATGCCACCACACAGGTACATCCCCTCTCCTGTGGAGGTGCTGCTCTCCACAGTGCAGGACTATTACTGTATACACAAACCCCAAAATGGGGCAGTTTAAGGAGTCAGCAGGTAAATCTGGGCATGGGCTAGAACACTACACCAAACCTCACCCATTTATGCATTTCAAGCATGAACCATACCAGAATTTGCTCCCTCAATCTGCTGACAACACCCCAGCAGACCTTAAGTACCCCACCATGGGCACCACTCAGGCTATGCAAGGACCAAGAGAAAAAAGCCCCACATCCCAAAAAAAAAGCTTGCATTAAATTCATCACTCAAAGCAGGCTACAAACAGCAAGAAACATGCTATGAAAAACAACTCTCCTCCCCCAGCAAACACAGACTGATGGAAAAATTAAGCTACACACTGTGAAGAGTGTAGATAACCAGATTTACTCTCCCAGCACTGCCTCCCTCTCAAGCCTGATGATAGTTACCAGCAGTTGATCTAGCATCTGCTCCACAGCTCGTCCCCAATCTTCCTGGGACATAATGCACAAAGGAAAACAGCTTTGGAATCCAGCAGCTCAGCAAGAGCACAGCATGTTTGTCTCTCCAGATACTGTTGGCTATTTTGGTTTCTGCAACTACTTCAGAAGATGAGAGCCCTGTGCCAGCAGAGGAAAAGCCCCGCTCACTGACCAAGTGTCACCCTTTAGCTGACCCAGGAGCAGAAGCAACCCGCAGACAAGCTGCTGGCTCTAACTATTTAGCTGAACTCCAAGAACACTTTAGAGGAGCACTGCTTCCTGGGGCAGCTGCACAGGGATACTGCAATGTAGGAGGCCAGGAAACGGGAACAGAAGCAGCAGCTCCACAGGATGTTTTGCCTCGCAGGCTCAGAGCTGACCACTCCCAGGGACGGAGTCTGGTGGAGCCAGTCAGTCACCTGTCTGGCAGTACCAGGGTCAGGAGGGACAATGGGGTCAGGAGGGACAGGCCACAGCTGGGAGCACTGTGCAGCAAACCTTCAGAGCCCTCCAGCAAGCACAGCTAAGCCTTTATGCTCCTCTTGCTGAAAAAACTGAAAAGCAAGTTTGCGTAACTACAATGATGCACCGTTTTGCCTGTAGGGATTTCCAGCGCGCCTAATCCTCCTTTCCCCCTTCCATCACGGTTAGGTGCCAGTACTCAAATTATTTCTGAGCCAAATCCCTTTGTCAGCAGCAGGTGAAAGCACAGTGAACTTATTTATTGCCAGAGCCAAAGATCAGATTCGTGCTCTCACATAGGTGTGGCTGGACAACACAACCTACAGCATCAAAAAGTAGGAAACAGAATTTATCCTGAAGACAGATGTGTTTATGGTGCTGCTCTTGTGCTTACTCTGGGAATAAGGTGGTGCTGACATCTTCAGCAAAACACACCCAGCTTCGAGCAGCCACAGGCACACACATCTACCACTGGGTGTCCATGTTCATGAGTGGTTCCAGTGCAACTAAACAGGCCCAGGAAGGTGAGCAATTGTCTTGGGGTGACTCTATCGTGTGTATCCCCTATCATGCTCTATGCCCAAAAAGTAATATTGTGCCTTTTCTGTGCCTTTAAACTGAGCTTGAGAAATAAAAACAAAAAACAACAACAACAAAAAAAACAGACGAACTTTCCAAAGCAGCTTCTCAAGGACACAGAGATTACACTCCTCAGTGTTGTCTGGCTGTGGATGGCACGGAAGGAGCACCCTGCTTGCTTTGCCTTCAGCCAGCTGGTTTTTTCTCCCTCTTGGCGTGAGACGGAGAGCTGAATTTTGTTTCCTGGGACTTTGGGGTTTTTTTTTCCCTTCTTCTCTTCTGAACTGTTTCAACAACATCAGAACACATCAGGAGAATTTTCTCCCCGAGGCCCGGGGGTGGGCCCACGCCCTCACCGACCAGCTCCGAGGAGGAGAGAGACCACACCTACAGAAGGACTCTGAAATCTTCCCAGGTTTCTCTCTATAGCGAGGGTTTTAATTCATTATTGAGCATCATTATCCTTTTCCTGTGTGTTTGTTAAAATAAATAGTTTTTATCTCTTTCACTTTCCTTTGAGGAAAAATTTCCTTTTTTCCCGAACCCTGTGGGGGGAAGGGTGGTTGCAACCTGGTTTTCTCTCAGAGGCTATATTACTAGATTTTGGCCAAACCAGCACAGCAATATCTCTCCTTAGGCAGACTTCCTGCCACAGGCACAGCGGAAAAATGCACACACACTTCCCTCATTCCTACCCACAGGCAGGGAAACTGTACCAGGCACGTCTAAGAATAACACCAACACACACCAGCAAGACAGCGAGGAGCAGCAGTGACCAGACACACACGTGTCACTCGACCTAAACACTCATCTGCCCATCTGACATGGCCTAAGGTCCCCTCCAGCCCGGGTTTTCCTGTGATATTAAAATCATATCCCAGATGTGTGGCAGAAGCTGTAGAAGCCAATCTCTAAGAAGACAGCAGGTGAGCCTCTGCTACCACACCACTGAGACCCCCAGGTGTCACCTCGGAAGGCACAAACGGTGGGAGATGCAGGACACTGCTGCAGCTCCAACTCCAGGGAGCTCATGGAGAGACCTGGACGGGGGAGTCAAAGGACTGTGGCCTCACAGGGAAGGGGTGTCTCAAGATCTACAATCAGAAGGAAGCAAGGACACTGTTCCTCATGCTGTAGAAGGACGAGGTGCTCTCTCTCCACACCACAACACACGCACTACCTTGGGAAGCTGAAGTCCCTCTGTACTGTGTCACCTCATCACAGCTGCTCCCACATGGACAGGGAAGGTGAATGCACAGCTCCTGACACAATACAGCAAAATAAGATGAAAAAGGGAAACGAGATGTCAAAAGAACTCCTTGTCTTAGAAACCAAAAGGGAAATACACTTAAAGCAAATACGATGATGGAGATTGAAGTTTTTGTAAAATGTTTATTCTTTTAGAAGATTTCAGAATACACAAACCCATAATTTCCTTCTTCTGCATTTTTAAATTTGCTGAGTGAGCTCATTGAACATTCAAGCTGTTGTCTTCAAGTTTTCCAAATACCATTCTATTTAAAGGCACTGTGAATAGGGAATTCAATTTATCAAATGAATGAAAGAAGAATTCTTAGCAGGAACCCTGGTGAGCTAATCAAGAGTCACAATAAAATGTCAGGGGTCCTGGAATTCTCGGCAGGAGGTTAACACCAAATTTGATCCCAGTCAAGGAAGACAAAACATACTATAGACTAATAAACTGTACTAAAAGTTGAGCACTGCAAATACGTGAAAGTTTAAACACAAATGAAGAAAATCTACTTGGTTTGTGCACTTTATACACTGCTAGCACTTAACTACAAAAATCAAAACACGCTGTTCACCGTGATCATGTCATTTAACTTAAAGACAACACTTTTTGAAGATTTTAATGCATTTTGAAGCTAGTAAGTTTTTGTTCCGCTGCATCTTCAGCTGTAATGCTGTTTTAAATTTGAAAATTAAGATAGTAACATAATTTGAGTAAGATAAGAAACAGTTACTCTGTACCTATCTTTAGGCTGGAAACTGGATTCAGTAAAAGATTTATCCTGTCATCCAAAATTAAGGAAACAGCATAATCCATGCTGGCACCTTTCCTTCCACAAACCTACCAGAGTTTACAAGATTAGCTCTGCAGTGCTGAAAGGGTAATCCTTAAAACTCGATGAACTTAATGGAAATAAACTTCTCTGTTCCTCTACTTCACTTTCCATAGTAAAAGCATAAATTAGAATATCAGACCAGCATCAGAATAGGCCATCACCCACTTTTCAACTTAGCAAATGAATAGCAGCTCCACAGGGGAGGAGAGACAGGGTGGGGGAGAGATGGGGAAAGGAAATAGCCATAAATGATCTTCCAGGACAGGAAAACTAGTTGCAGTAAATACCACTTTGGAAATCAATTTATGGTCAATTATAATCTTAGTAATAACTATTTTATGCCTTCATTTACTGCATGAAACACCCAGGGGAGCAAATATTCTCAGAAATATATCCAATATGTCTCCAAGTACGTTATCTGATCAGTAGATGCAGACAGAATTCCAGAAAGAGCAGCTCTTGCTTGTCTGGATGCTGACTGAGGGATTGGGGATGAGGGAGGATGGAAGCACAGTTTCAGTGCAGTTGGACTATCAGTTTCAATATCACCCAGATAAAATACATTATATCCATCAGTCTGGGTTGTTGACTTCAAAAGCAGTGAGTTTTGTCATCACTGCATTATTTCACCTAGAAATTTGTGAAGCACATTTCATTCTCACAAATGTAAGAAAAAATTCAAGTTGAGGGTCTTTCTTTAAGCAAATCATTATGTAAACATCCATCCACTAAGCCAACCATTGCTTTATTCAATTATTACATGTAAACGTGGTAGCAGAGTATAAAGACTGACATCCTTAATGTACTGTTGGTGTAATGAGACTTACACGGACCATTCTTTTCTAGAGTGAAGGAGTTGAGTTCTATGAGATTGATTAGAAGAATAGAAATAGTAACAAATTACACATTCACCAAGCTCCACTAAGTCCCAGATAATAAATCTTTCACCTGAAACAGTGCTATTTATACAGAGACTCTGCTTCTTAACAGCAGCAGTTCTGTGACTGTGAGAGACCAAATTTAGCTCCACACCTGGATCAGACAGATATATTTTATTATGATCATACTAGAAAACATTAAATAGCATTTAGTTTGCTACCACCAGGCTCTCCTCCTTCCTTATCAGAGGATGCCGCATCTTCCATATTAATTTATTTTTGAAAGACTTAAGATAAACACATACTTCATTATAGTTTACATCAGCAAAGAGAAATCAAATAGTTTCATAGGCAGGAAGATGTGAACAGCACACATATGCCAACAGGTTATTTTTAACTAAAAGCAATTTTTTCAGCATCACGAAACAGGAATGAGGTACACTACTGGGCACTTACAGCATTCCAGCCACGACAACATAAGGAGATAAGGATGATCAGATTTGCAGAGATGGAGCATCTTTTGCAAGAGAAAGAATTCCAAGCGCAGCACCCATTTCAAAGCTGACACTGTGGTAAAAATTCAGACAACACAAACACTGGAAGCAATTCTCTGTTAAATAAGTTTGTGCACTTGGTAAGTGCAATTAAAAACATTGAAAGTAGAGGAAAGTTGAGACCTGCAGATCGACAGAATGATGCTAGCAGAGGGATAATGAGGAATCCTGCTCCAGACTGCCTTTGGTAATACACCTGTGTAAAGAGACTTACTTGCTTTGCGCACACACACACCCCATTAGGTTATGCCTGCAGTGCTGCTGAAGTTTTTAACTTTGTATTTCACGTGTGGTATCATCCTCAAGGCTACTGTGAACATACACTGAGTTCAAACAAAAACATTACAAACACCACCCAAGACCACCTTCTATGGTCTATTAATGACTTTGTAGGAACACAGGAAAATGGCAGTCAGCACATTATGCATCTGTACAGCTGATTTTTTTTTTCCTTGGCATTCTCCCTGAGCTGCTCCTTTTTTCTAGAATGGTTTGTGTTAAAGCACTGGGCTGATGCTCTTTTGTTTACCAGTAACCAGCTACTGTTTAAAAACAAGGATCTCCATTGTCAGCACCAATGAATGACGGGAGCACCAGCCATGAAAACACTTTGGAATTCTGAAGAACTAAAAGACCTGAGAGTCGGAGGCTAGAGCAGGACTGAAATCAGACTGACACAACACAGATATCTGGCTGAGCTTAAAATAGACTTGGCAGAAGTCAGCCTGGACTAACAATCGATCCGTGGATGTACTGACCACCCAGAACGTACCCAAGCCAAGGCAAGCGCTCCCTATCCCTCCACCAAAACAAAAAGCTCTCCTACTTCCCATCAGGAAGCCCTGGAAATGCAGGACGAGAGAGAAAACTGTAAACTTCGTGCATACAGAACACAGGAAGGGAAGAAAAGAATAGGAAGGAAAACAGCACATCTAAGAAAAGATCAGGTGATGCCATTCTAAGAGACTCCTCTTGGGCAAGACCGAAACAAAGGCAGCACCACCATCCCTTCAGAAAGTCAGCATGGCAAAACATGCACAGACCCCATGAACAAGAAGCTGGGGGGAGAGAAGTGGAGGGAAGAATGGATCTGCCTCCGGAAAACACCCATGGGCAGCCACTAAACATAGCCCAGAGTGGTTGTTTTCCTTGTGGTGGAAGGGGGGTGGGTGTTATCTTTTCCTAAATGAGCCTATAGCTGGTAGCTGCATGATAACTATTTTGAGATATATAAACATATTTTTCTCTGGGGCTTAATTACCACAAAGGATGCCAACCGATTTGACAAGTCAATTTTTCTCTCAAATAAAAAAAAAAGGACCTGAAAAACCTCATTGTCTAGCAATGCAGAGCTTAAAAAGCAGCCCAAACATCCAAGGGATAAATATCAGGTATTTTCAATACAAAGCAATAACTAATTGTTACCATTTCTCATAATTGAGCTCCTAAAACATAGAAGTTCCGGACTGAAATCTAAGTAAATGTACATCTAGTTTGCAATCTTTTAAATGGCTGTACATTTCAAACCCCAGAAAAAGCAGGCTGCAGATAGCTGTTTATTACAAATGACTTCCACCTCCTCCACAGCCCTCAAAGGCAAACTATAAAGCTGTGTGCAAAGCCAGACAATCTGGGCACCCAGCCATAAACCATCACTGCTGCAGCACAGATAACTGTTCTCGCTCTCAGCCATCCCTGGCTGCAAACCCACGGGGAAGAGCTCCAGAAACCAGACCTCAGGACCGTCAGGGCTTCTAATATTTTATGAACTTGAATTACAACTACGTTCAAGACCTCGGTGCTGAAAAATTACAGTGCTGATTCACACCCAGGGTTGAGACCAAAACTCACTCAGATTTGCCTGGTACCCTGAACCTTGAGATGCAAGAACAGCCAGTTATTTTCCAGCTGCCTTCAGTGACAGAAGGCTTTTTATTGGGAGGAAGAGAGAGACATGCTACTCTTCAAAAAAAAGACAAAAGAATCAGATGCATATTTTAGGGTAGTGCTGCATTTTCCACCATCTTTGACGTGACCTCAAAGATCACAGTGACTATTCCGTGCAGGAACAGGCAGTTTGTTCATGATCAAATCCAGACATTTTTATCTCGAGCGGGAGATTTTAAAACATATTAGTGGCAAGGTAGGAAGGTGCACAAATGAAGTTTCAGAAAACACAGTTGTAACTGTGTTCGGGAATCCACAGTAAAGTTAGCCATGATTAAGTAATGATAAAATAAGCATAAGTACATCTACTTCTGGCATTTAAGATGTACAACTTAGCCATGCTTTCGGTTGACAATTTTCCTAAATAGCACAGATTCCTAAAGGGAGATCAAATAAAACTTTGATTCCTCTGCTTTCATACATTAAGAATAACCATCTTTCATTTTACCAACAGCATTTGCCAGAGAAGAGATGGCGCAGAGCACATAGATCATTTAGTAATGCAATTTACTGTCACTTCTAGATCATCTCCCCATTCAATAAAGTACACTTCTCTTCTAAACACTATTTGCCCTGGCTGATATCTTCATAATACAGCTGAAAACCTCAAGCCATTATCACTAGAAGGCATCAGCTGATCCTAAATTGGCTAGACTGCAGCATCACAGGCATTTAAGAGGTTTCCTTATCATTCATCTTTAATACTGAAGGATCGACACACTCCTACCTGCAGCTTCTAGGCCAAGGGGAAACCTTCTAATGGTATTACCATTATCTTGTAATCTGAATTTTAAACAATTAAAACAATAGCACTTTTGTGTTGCAGGTCTCTACTGTAACCAAAGATGATACATTTTTCATCAGTTCTCATGTTCAAAGTCTTACATAAAGCACCGATTTTTTAAAAAAACAGCAATATGCACTTTGCATTGAAGCTGCTGAACCTTCAAAGAGAAGCAGCACTGTAACAAGGCACTTAAATTTAAGTCATCAAGACAGACCATTTGGTTTACTCAGGAAAGGTTTGGTCATTCCATTTCAAATCTGCAGTTCTTGTAGTCAATACGATCCGGCAATTCTTTCCAAATGAAAGCCTCTTTTTACTGAAGCAGGGGATGGCTCCACCCCTGACCTCCTCCTTCAGCTTGTTTTGGAAAGGGGCCAGATGACAGCATTTGGAAAAGCGCATGTTTATCTCGGCGAGGCCAGCTGCTAAGTTAACATATTACCCGTTCCCACATCCTCCGCTCTTGGTTAAGTCTTCACAGCTAAAACTGAAAGTAAACGCTGCCATTGGGCTTTTAATAAATATAACAGGAAAGAGAAAAGGAGTCTCCATCGCATGGAGCATCTGAACGGGCTGGAAAAGTGTAGGTCATTTTGAGTGAACAGCAGGCAGCAACTCTGTCAATAAAATTCTCGACCTTTCTGAATGAAGTAAATGAAAAACTGAAAAATAAGCGGTTTCATTTCTAGACTAATTTAAAGCTATGCTTTCTATAAGACTGCCACCACTCAGCAACAGTTTGCTCCAATACACAAGGAGATTATAAGCCCCTGCCTGACAAAACCTTAAACTTTAATCTTGTTTTATTGTTAGTCCATACTTGGCAAGGTATGGAACATGGGAGCCTTGAGAACTTCAACAAAGAATCTTCAGATTAAAAGGAGTCTTATGCCCAATTATGTTTTTCTCATATTAAGGAAATCTCATCCCATTATTTTCAAAGTCTTAAAAACCTTCTTCAAGCGAAAAGAATTTAGAATTACCTTACTTCCCTCAAACATCAGTGAAAGGTCTCAACTTATCAAAAGCACAGCGTGTTATCTTATTAGAAAAGACAAATCCTGGAAAAGAAACCAGAAATTAAGCCGGAGAGGTGAGGTTTTCATTGATCCCAGCAAGGTCCAGCAGGCTTTGCAATGGGCAAACCCATCCACTCACGGGTGATCAGAGACAGATTTTGAAGAAGCCAAGACACCAGGGCTGGGGGTGAACCTCCAAGTTCCCAATTGGTTTTTAGCCCAGGGGCAGTGTCCCAGAGCAAACTCCACTCTGCTGTGGCCAGCAGGGAAATGGCACAGCCCAAGGCTGCCCACAAGGACATTCCCAGGCACTGGGACTGACGCCCTGCACCACTGACAGCTCCAAAATAATCCATGTGCTGTAAAGCTGACGTGCGGCACACACAAACCACCCGTGTGTAACACAACAGCCTGATGGATATCCAGACTTAAATCTGTCAATATGGGAATCCACACACAGAACAGGAACATTAATACACCCTAAATATATCCTGCTGCAATCCAGAGGAGCTCTCAATAAAAAGGTTTGTCTGCTCTGTTTCTTTCATTGCTACAAACAAAACCTTTAGACAAAAGTACAAAATATTGTCTAAAAACAGCCCCTACTAATACCCACCCCTCTCGCTCTGGAGCGAATCCTGGCTCCAGCAATTTCCCCCATGGCAGCACCTGTTCTCCGGGGGCTGGACTGAAATGAACCTTCCTCATCTCAGGAAGCCGGGCAGATCACTTCCAGTCAGAAATGATCCGTTCCCCTTTGAAGATAAGGACAAAGCCACACAAGGCATTATTGTACTACTGCTGGTGCCCTCAAGCACTCATTTCCCCTAAAAAAAGTTCAAATTAATCTGATTTACTACAGCTTTTTTCACAGAGGGAGTCCCGGGCTCGGAAGCAGCCAGGTTAGGTTACCCACCAGCCGGCATTCTGCAATCTCACCCAAAAAGCATCACCAGGGCTACCCAGGGCAGACCGAGCCTCCACAGGCTGCAGCAGTTTCCTCACTGGGGTATCCAGGGCTGACACTGATGCTTCCACGTTCTGGAAAGAATTCCAGAAGCCAGAGCAGCGATGCCAGCGCATCCGGGGGCTGTTCCTCAGCACACCATTTTGAGCTCACAAGTAACACACAGGAGCAGCCAGCCAGACATGCCAAGGATTCCTGAACCCGAGGAACCGCGGCTGTGGGAAACTCTTGTGATGTGCTAAGCGCAGGTTGCACCCACTGAAAGTCATCTCCTATTTCCTTGGAAAACACCAGGGGAAGCAGTGAGAATCTGTGCGTACCTTCTCACCACTTTCTCTAAATTATTATTAAAAAAAATGTAATATCGGAGAGGAAACTGCATTTAAATTCTCAGTCGTTCGGGAATCCAAAAAAACCCACCCACCGCACGGAATGAGGGCAGGATTTGGAAGCCATGCCTCGCTCTCCCAGTGCATCCAGCAGCAGTGCAGATGTTCTCCTGCTCCTCCGCTCTGGCATTGTCCTCAGGTCCACAGCACCACCGACACCCACCTGATTTAAAGCTCTGCACCACCGACCAGCCCACTAACAGCGGGATTTATTGGAATTTTAATTGCCTTAACCGGCCTAATGTCCACAGCAAATTTCCGTATATAAATTAGCATAATTCGCCAGATACATACATATGCAAACGAGAGGGAAAAATATGCAACAGACACGGGTATGACGTCCCAAAGATTATTTCTAAATTTAAACTGGCTGTTAGAATAATTGAATAAATCTCTTCTCGCAGACACACTCGAGTTGTAGCAGGAAATAAACTAGCCACAAAGACCTGCAGTATTATTTTTAACGGGAAAACAGGGGGGAAAACCCAATTGAGTTCAATAAATCCCATAATTGAACCTTCAACTAATTACATATTAAGAAGATTAACCTTTGACACAAACTTGTGATACAAACAAAGAAGCCTCGAACAATTAATAAACTTCCAGTGTTTCAAGATTTCTCAGGTTAACAACTGAGCCCTCCCCATTTTCCTCCCCTTCTGTGTCGCAGTTAAAGGAATAAACTCTGTTTAATATTCTTTCTCCCCCTGGACATTCCAGGTTTAGACGAAGATCTCTCTGTGAATACTCAGAAGAAAATTACTGCAGATCCCCACAATCTCATTACGTGGGGGGAAAGAGGAAAAATAACCCAAATCTAGATATTTAACTTTTAAGAGAAAGCAGACATGAAGGACAAAGCTGGAGCTCATGTGCTCGCCCACAGGGCAGCACTGCTGGCCATGCCCACAATTTTCCAGCCCTGGGATCATTTCCAACCCGCTCTGCGATAATTTTCACACGCGTAAGTTCTAAAGCAAGAGCACACGGTCATGCCTTGCAGCAGAAGCTGCCTTCATGTCATGTCTGAGTGGCACAACATGCTCACAAATAGCACTTTCTGCTCGCTGTTCGGGGCGAAACAGCGATTCCGGACAGAGAAAAATTACGGAATTAATTCTAGCATAAAAAAAAAAAAATCCAGAGGTTGATCACATTTTTAAGAATCGTATAAAAATAAAATGGATTTTGAAATGCTTTGGGGTGTTTCTTGCTTCGCTGACTAATCAGCAGTTTAAAAATAAGAATAAATTAGTTTAGACTTGTGAAAAAGGAGGAATGCACCGGCTTTGCAGATCTCTTCCCCTGCTAACTTCTACCGTGCCCGGATTAAGAGAGGCTCTTACCCCTTCTTACCTTTTAGTCTTTTCTTTATGGGGCTCTTTGGCAGCTTTCGATTCAGTCTTGCTGTAAGGAAACAAGTGAGTATTTTGTCTACCGTGTAGGGGTCTTTCTGACGTGTTCCTTTCTTATTTTAAATGCTTCTTTTTTTTTTTTTTTAATTTTTTTGTAAGTGTACCCGTAATTTCACGAATATGAATACGAAAAAAATCTCACACGGCCAAAAAAATTAAGTTTTTTGTTGTTGTTGTCGTCGTTTGTCTACCCTCCTCAGGGAAAAAAAAAAAGTCTGCCACACAGGAGATGAAAAAAAAACCCAACAGATCAACAGGAAAACACTATCCAAGTAGAAAAGCAAAGAGCTTCAGTGTTATCCAGCCCAGAGGAGAAGTGCAGCAAAAGCAGGTCCAATTCCAAAACAAGCTTTTGATTTCCAGTGAAGCAAAAAAAAAAAAAAAAGAAAAAAAAAACAACAAAAAAATAACCAAGACCAAGAAACCAAGACAAAATACACGTTTAAGTCCCCAGCTAAATTTCTGCACGAGTGTGTCTTAAATACAAGTTTGCTTTTACGTGTTGCAGCAAAACCCACGAAAAGCCAGGATTTGGAGTTGATCGGGATGAGTTCTCGTGTGTGTGTCTTGATGGGTTCTCAGTCCACATGGAGGAGCATGAGGGTTTTTCAAAAAGTGCAAATCAAAAAGAGAAACTGGGATCCAGAAAAGAGTTTTAAGATGGATCCCCCCTTCAAAATAAAAGGAGGAGGGTAAAAAAAAATAAAACACCACCGCGGAGGCACGGGGGGATGCGGAGTCTCACATGGGGCTGCGGGCAGGAGGAGGATCCCGCCGGGAGGTCCGGGAGAGGCGGAGGATCCAGCGGTGTCTCTGCGAGGGGAGGAGGGTCCGCGGCTCCGCAGGGACCCCGCAGGCGATCCGGGGCGGGAGGAGGATCCAGCAGCCGCTCCCGCAGGAAGGAGAGAGCGCGGGGAGGGGATCCGGGGAGGAGGATCCAGCAAAGTCTTTCACGGAGGGAGGAGGGAGCGGGGAAACCCGACAGTCTGTGTGCCTGGCTCGCAGCGGGATCCGCGGGCAGGCG
>VZTD01005275.1:871603-898681 GCA_013397725.1 Rhagologus leucostigma
CCCCCCCGCAAATGCGCGCGCCCTCCCGCCACCGCCGCGCGCGCAGCCCGCGCCCCGCGGGGGGAGGGGGGAGAGAGCTGGGCCCCTCCCCCCCCCCCAAAGGGGGGCAGGGGGGTCACCCCCACCCCGGGAAATGGGTGTCGGTGCATTCACACACACGCACAACCCCCCCATGCAAACGGCGGGGGCGAACGGCAATTCCCCCCTCCCTCGCCTCGAGAGAGGGCGAGAGAGATGTGCCCCCCCCGAAAGGGGTGCAGAGGGGCTGTGCCCCCCCGAAAGGGGTGCGGGAGGGCTTCACACGCACACACCCCCGTGCAAATGGGCGTCGGAGCATTCAGCCCTCCGTCGCACACCCCCGCGGGGAGGTGAGGGGGGGGGGACGGGAGAGCTGTGCCCCCTCCCCGAGCGGTGCAGAGGGGCTTCACCCCCATCCCCGTGCAAATGGGTGTCGGTGCATTCACACACACCCCCCGGGCGAACGGCATTAGGTGCATTCAGCCCCGGGGACGGGGGTGGCAGGAGAGCTGTACCCCCCCAGAGGGGTCTAAAGGGCCTGCCTCCCCAAAGGGGTACAGAGGGGCTTCCCCCCCACCCCGTGCAAATGGCTGTCGGTGCCTTCACCCCTCCTCGCGCACCCGCGCAGGTTGGGGCTCTGTGGGGTGGAAAGGGGGGGTTAAACGCGGTCCTGCTGCACTCCGAGTTGCCAACAGCCCCCTCTCTGACAGCGTCCCTTGCCTTAAACATCCATCCCTCCGGATACATCCGTGCCCTGGCGTGTGCCGTGTCCGAGCGCACCCACCCGGGTGTAGGTGTGCACAGAGCTGTGAGCACACGCGTGCGGGGACACCCCTGGGTGACACTCTCGGGGTATCCCTGGCCACGGCCCAGCCCTCCAGGACACCCTCCTGCACAGCCCTGCTGGGCTCTTGGCCATCGGAGGGGATCCCCGTCCTACCCGGGTGCCTCCACAAAGAATTCCCGAATTTTAAATGCACTCGTGGCTGAGCAAGCCGGGGGAGCCGCCGGGAACCGTGCACCTCGGGGAGGGGGGGATGGAAATGTCACATTTCAGAGTGGTAGCGGTTGACTTGTCCCCCACAATAACCACATTAACTGCTTCTGTCAGGAGAAAGTCAGGATCTGGTCTCAAAATACCACGGGAAGAGTGGAATGCGAAAAATGAGTCATTTTAGCTAAAAATTGTTGTGTCTGGGTCTTTCAGCAGCTCTCCGGTTCTCTCTCCTCTCCTGCCTCCTCTCCCCCTTCTGCAGCGAACGTTTTGGGAACTGCAAGGAAATCCAGAGCCTGAATTTTTGTTTGCTCAGGCCGTTCCACTTAAATCTGAGCGGAACGCGGGTTCCACAGCAGGGCTCTTACTGCGGCCGGTGGGATGGCACCCACAGCAGGGCATTTGGGGTGAAAGAAGTATGATTCCTGTTGGCATTTGTGATGCCAGCCCCCAAGCCACCTTGTGCCAGCCCCTGGGCAAACGGCACCAGGAGCCCGGAGCCCCTTGACCACTGGAGGGAGCCCATATTGTGCCAGAATGCAACAGAAACGCTATGGGGAAGACAAAAAAAAACCCCTAAAATATGAAATATCAGATCATTGTAGTCAGAACAAAGTGTCTTCTCCAGGTCAGACCGTGATCTATAGCGATGCAAAATGTTATAAAAATCAGATTTAAATGTCCCATTGTACTTCATCAGCACAAAGAAAGGAAAGAATTATTAAGAACAAGGCTCTTTTTTTCTTTCCCCACGTTTTGAATGTCAGTCTGGCACCTTTCACTGGGAGTGAATTCATACGCCAGGATGGTGGCAGACCTGGCTTGGAGGGAAAATGCCCTTGTGTCATCCCAAGGGCCAGCTCAGCTTCCCCTCACTCTCCTTGCTTAAATGTAGGTCAGCACCTATAGACTCCTTCCCAACCCGCCCCGGAGCAGCAGCAGCTCTTCACCGCTGCTTTCCAAGGAGGTTTTGCTCTCCTGATAAGCCAACCACTCCAGAGAGGCAGAACAGAAGAAGCCACGTGCCCTGTGTATGGCACAGCATCCTCATCGTGCACCTACAGAAGGCTGCCCTGCACCAAAAACTCTGCTTGGCAATTGCGCCGAGGAATGTTCCTGGTTCCCTAAATTATGTGTTGTGAACGTTGAAATATTTGTAATTCAAAACACGCTTTTAACACACAAATATTTCTGGCTTCGCGGAGTGATGCCAAGTTGCTGGAGACCCTGAAATGTCAAAATGGAATAAAACTGAAAGTGATTTGTGTACTAATCTGTTTCTTGGCCCTGGCAAAATTACCATCAAAAGCGTGATGTAACCACAGCCCCACTGACACAGAGAGCCCGTTGTGTTCGACACCCGTGTTCTAAAATACTGTCCTTAATGGGTAAAAGCACATTCTAGTAAACCTTTCCTGTCTCACCTGAGCTCTTTTACCGTTGAAGGGTTTTATCCAATGTAGTTCTGATTTTTTTCCCTGCTTTGGTCTCCCGGCGGGGTTTTGCCCTCCCACTGCCCTGGTTGTTCTCCTTGGGAGCTGGCACAGATCCGGGTGCGTTTGCCCCCCCAGCACCACGAGCTGAGGCTCTGTAGCAGCTGGTGGCTGCTGTCACCACGGTTGGTACATCTGTCCCCTGATTGCCCCTCAGCCTGAGCTGACAGGACCCTGGCAGGGCACAGGCTTCTCCTTGAGCTGTGTTTTTCCAGAGCTGCTCCAGCAGAGCTGCTGCCTTTGAAGCCTCTCCTTCCCCCCAGCGCTCAGGTAGTGGCTTTTTGTCACACGTGAGTAAGAACAGATGTGAGCTGGTGTGAAGGGGAGGAAAAGGGGACGGATGATGCCAGCGGTTCAGTGCTCGCAGAGCAGGAGGAATTCCACTGCTGCCTTGTAGACCTCCACTTCCCCAGTGTGCCTGTGTCTCGGGGAGAGGGCTGTGACCAAAGTGTCCCCATGCTGGGTGGGTGGCTGTGAGCACAAAGAGCCAGGCACTCACACAGATACAGCGTTTTCTCTGCTGAGAGCGACAAAGCCGAGCTAAGCAAAGGTATTCACACGTTCAGGGCTGTGTTGGGGTGGCTCAACCACACTGAGGCAAAATATTCCTCCACTGCAGGCTTTACACTTCTTCCTTGGTTTTGTATCATCCAACCGAGCACAAAATCATCACCAAGCACTTCTTGCACTTCTTACCCGGCAATAACGAGCGCACACAAAATTCGTGTCAAAGCCCGACTCGAGCACTGGCCATGCTCCAATGGCATAACCTCATTCCTTCAGGAGAATCCAGTCTCTGATGCTGAACAGGATTTCCCAGAGCCCACACAAAGTGAAGATACACCTCCAAGGCTCTCTCTTGTCTGAGCTCAGAGGCTGAGTGGGCAGGATTGCACTGGGAAGCCAGGATCCAGGATACCACGGGCTCTTCCTGAGTTTTCCAAGGAGAATATGAACATGCAAGACGTTTGTACAGAGTCCCTCTGAAGGATGCAAGCACATCCCTCCTGGCCATCCTACCACAAATTGTATCTTTGGGGTGAACACTTAAATAGAATCATAGAATCACAGACTCATAGAATGGTTAAATTGGAAAAGACCTCGAAGATCTTTGATTCAACCATTAATGAACTGTACTGAACTTATACATCATTTTTTATTGGAAAAACTCGCTTTCGTAACTTATGTTTCTCTCCTCACATTTTCCCCCCACTCACTGGGACCATGCCCTGCTGTGAGACCTCCACATCGGCGTGGTTGTACCCAGCTATGAAATATCCTCTCCATGGCACTGGCCCAAAGCAGAAAGGGCTCCTGAAAACCTGGTACACGGGTTCCTCCTGACGTCTGGCACAGACATTTCACAGCAGCAAACCCACTGTGGTGAGCATCGTCACAGGAGTCTGACAGTTCACCTCTTACCCCTGCGCTGGATGAGCTGGTTCCCCTTTTTTTGTGTAACAACCAAATACTTGAAACACTTGCCCAGAAAACACAACATCTGGATTCAATTCCCTCCCCAACCGGCGAGTCTCTAACCTGTATTTCCCACGAGAGAGATGTAGCACGATGCTAAACAGCAATCTGGCAGGGGGGAAAACAAGGTATTTTTTATTCTTGCTCTCCAAGCAGAGCTATTGTACAAACAGGAACACAAGTGTCCTGAGGCCAAAAAGCGAGCGAGGAGCGCATGACTCCCTACCCCGCCTGCCACAGCAGCAGTGATAACACGTTCTGCTTATTATCAATAGCTGTTTTACAGTAAGTACATAATCTGCCTTCAACAGAGGGCTCAGAGCCCAGGATCTGCTTACCCTCTAGCTCGCCCCATAGCTTACCCCATAAGTTATTTTGGGGGAGAGGAGGCAATGGTTTAGAGGTCGGAACCTGTGAATGTGGCACCTCGAGTTAAGTCTGTGGGCTGGAGGAGTGTGCAGAGATGCAAATTTCCCGTTGTGCTTCTGAGAATAAAAGTACTGCCATTAATCAGCCTCTCTTCCTCTGTTTTTTAGGTCATCACTTATTGGTACAAGGGGGCTGGAACAAGCAGAGGGAAGACACAGAGTGTTCCAGTGGCACAGACAGTGCTCATCATCCAGGCACGGCTGCGGATGTTACAGAAAACCCTGGTTTTGTACAGAAAACCCTTGCTGAGCATGCAAACCCCCAGTGAAATACTGGAGTTGTCACCTCTGGCGCTGACAGGGGCAGCAAGCCAAGTGTCTGTAATAAAGATCCTGCAGCAGAAAGGGAAAAACCCCTGATTACCCAACATTTCAATGAACTGGGAGGAAGCTGCCAGTGCTTCTTTGCTGAAAAGAAGCCTTTCCAAAAAGGTTTTTCCGAGCTAAAAATCAGGCTGTAGATTTTTATCTTCACCCCACGCAGAGCGTCCTGCACGGACGGGAAGCACTGGAGCTGTTCTCATGATGTGCTCAAAAGTCAAGGTGCTTTTGGTTTTCCTACCTGTTTGCAAGTCTCTCATCCCAATGGAAAAAAAAGCAGAGTTGAGGGCAGGCCACAAAAAGGTTAATTTGCTTTGTATACCAGCCTGATCTTTCTCGGCAGCTCAAACAGCTGCGCCCAAGAAACACCTAAGGGATGAAAATTCTTCTGAAACCAGTGGTAGGGAGAATTCCTTCTAGCACCCCACCAGCTATCAAAGCAGCGGTGAAAGAACTTGCAAGTACTTGATTTAAAAAATAAACCCCAGTCCTTGGGCCAGGCACTGCTCCCACACTGGTTCTGCAGTGTCTGTGGCAGCCCAACACCATTTCCTTAGGACAAACCAGCCTTTGGTGGGGTTTTGCAGCAGGACTTTTATAGTATAGTCAGTCATCCAATGCTGGCGGTGGAACAAGGCAACAGAACAGATTTCAGCCTCCAACATTTCTGTTAGAGGATTTCTTTGTATCACATGTGCTAAGTGTGGGCATCACCCTCACTCCATCACCTCCTAATCCTGGGAGCTCTTCAGGGTAAAGGATGGCAGAATGGCAAATGCTTACAGCTGCAGCTCCTTTCTGAGCAGTTGCTGGGCCAGCAACTTCAATGTTCAAGGTAAGAATGGGTTATGATAGCCCATATGGATGAGACAAAAATAAGATTCTTGGGCAGTTTTTATGAGAGCAGGTGATGGATCCAGTGGTAAAAGAGTTTTTCTCAATGTCCTGGCTGATACACACGGGAATAATTTGACCTCTCTAAAACCTTCCCATATTTTCAGAGGGCCGTAACATCCACTTCTTTCTTTCTTTCTTTGATTAAGCCGGGCATCCTGGCTGCTGCCTTCCTCCTCTGTCGGGGGCAGAGAACATTTTCGAGGGGATTGATGCCAATATAATGTACATTTATTGCCTGCCTTGGGAACTTTGGCTGAAAACCCTCTGATGTGATGACTGTTACTCTGCACAGACTCAGCAGGTATCAACACTTCAGGCTGGATTGTACCTTGGGCAGCTTCTGTATTCCTGACAGAGCTGATGTGACTTATCCCTGGGGTGAGGAGGTGGGAGAGAAAGAATTGCTTGTGACAGATACTAGTCGTGTTGCTTAATGAAGTTTTGCAAGGTGTTCAGAAACAGCAGGACGGGGTCAAATCAGGGAAGGTCACGCCGCTGGAAGCTGCAATCCTGAGTCAAGACGTGGCTTCTCCCCAGAGCCTCTCACTCTGCTCCCTACCCGGCTGGCAGAGCCGCTCAGATTGCAAAGAATTTATTGACACCCACCCACCATCCCTAAAGTTTTATGGCAATATAGATCCATTAGAAATCCATTTTACAGGGGTATTAAAATAATGAAGGTGAGAATTAAGAGAGCTTCACACTCCTTGGAAAACCCACTGATCATAATATACTGCTTTAAAGAAAGTTATCGTGCAGTCCCCTTAAAGAAAGTTATCAATTAGTCACTGTATCAGACATGGGAGAATTGTTCCCTGAAGAGGATTTTAGGAGGAAAGCCAGTGAGTAAGTGATGAATTTATCACTGGGGGTTGCACGGCTCCATGGATTAAGATGACATGGCACAGAGGGCTCGGAGAGCAGACCGAGATCCTGGTGGCCCTGGGGAGGTTCGGGCTGGAGCAGGCACCGGTGTGGGATGAGATGTGACACGGCTCCCAGGTAGGGTGGCGGCAGGTCGGAGAGGAGATGTGACCCCAGTGGGGTGGATTGGAGCTCCTGCACTTCCAGCGAGCTCAGGGCGCTGGGCAGACACCCCCGCAGCTGCCTGCACCTGCTGCAGTGCCGGCTTGGGGACGCTGCCCCGTGCTCTCCTTCCCCACAGCCTGCCAGACCACCACAGTGCACTGGGTAGAATCAAAACACGATGGATTTTTTGGTACAGATGCCCCACTGAAACCAGGGACATCGGGGCTGATGTCAAAGAGGCACTGGTCAGGGGCTGGGTAGGGGAGATTTGTCTGTCCCTGCAGCTGAGCTGTGAAATGCCTTGGGGTGAGCCAGGACAGCAAAAGCTGAAGTCAAAGTACAAAGTACAAAACCTACTTGGCTCCTGCAGCTCAGATAACTGAACATGGAGAGAGGAAGGAGCCACTGGGACATGGCTTTTCTCTGTGGACAAACATCACCTAGTGACGTCCAGACAGGATGAGCATACGTGAGCCTGTTCCATCCCAGCAGTCTGGGGGAGACAGCACAAAAGAGAGAGGGCTGTCGAATGAAAAGGTTGTGAATGTTGCCTAAAATTGGGAGAAATCACAGTATTTCCATGGAATTGGAATAAACTTGCAAAATACTTTGTTTTGATCCAAACCATCCCTGGAGGTATTTAAAAGATGTGTAGCTGTGGTGCTGAGGGACATGGTCTAGTGGTGGTTTTGGCCGTGCTGGTTTAATGCTTGGACTTGATCTTAAAGGTTCTTTCCAACCTAAACAATTCTGTGATTCCATAAATCTACATTTCTCAGTGCAAAGGCATTTTGTGAGCCCAAAGCCTCTATTGCTGCGTGGCTGAAAGGGCTCCCGGGGTGACCACGGCAGTCACCCGCTGCCCACACCTCGCTCGGCTCAGCTGAGAAGCTCAGCAAAGCCCTGACAAATTGCCAAGCTCTCCTGAGATAAATAATCACAAACAAAAATATTTGTGTTTACTGTGGGGATTTGTCTGTGCATAATTATGCATTAGTCATTACGAGGACTACAGGAGAGTTTTACACATGTAAATATGTTCAGTTAATTAGACAGGACTGCTTTTGGTTTGTTTCTTCTCTGCAGTCTGATCCTGAAGTCATCAAACACTCCTGGATCACGAGGCGGGTTGAACGATGTACGTGAGGAAAACAGCTCTCTCCCTGCTCGTAACGCAGCTCTGGGTATCGATATATATTCCTTTAAAATACTTCTTGTAGCTCTTCTGTTACAGCCTCAAGGTACTGCACACGATGCAGCACAACCTTCACACCGTTCTCTCATGTTCGTGTTTCAAGGGGAGAGCAGATGGATTTCTCAGGTGATACAATATAAGACATTATTTCCTTCTGAAACATTTTTAAGCGCAGCAGCTTTTAGTAATCTTCTAGCATCTTCTCCTATGTATGACAGAGTCTATTAATGTCATTTGCATGAGAAGTACACAATAAATCATTCATGCTCAGTTTAGTACAGGTTAAGTGTAACAGCCTAACTGTGATTTTCTATAAGAAAATCAGAGCAGCTCATCAACTGGTGTAAATCAGCAGTGCTCCATCAAAGCCACTGAGTCACACCAACTAATTGCTTGGCCCAGGGGAAAGATTTAGGAAAAAAAGCAGCAGGGAAGAGCACGATTCAGGACCTTCTCCTGAGAGCTTCTCTCCTAAAAACCTTTCCAAAGAAAATCCATAGGCTATGGGGCTGGCACAGCCTGGTTGGTCCAAGGTCATCGCTGTCCCACTGACAGTCCTGGGCCCTGCTGTGGCCACACTCCTGGAGGGTGAGGAGTGTTCAGGGGAGCCAGCCTGGAGCAGGGCCAGGAGCTCGGCGGGGAAACCTTGGGCTTGTCCCGGCCCTGAGGGTGGGAGGAAGATCAAATTCCCCAAGAACCTGCAGCTGTCATTTAGGCAAAAGCCTAGGACAACAGCAAAAGTAGCTCCAACCCCTCCGTGGTGCGGGGTTGAACTAGATGACCTTTAAGGTCCCTTCCAACCCACACCATTCTGTGACTCCATGATTTAGGACAGTGTGGTGTCCATGTATCGATCTCCGTTCCGCTGCTGGGTATCCTCCATCTTTGGACCACTGACCCCATTTGCTCATGGTAGGGGGAGGAGGAGGAGGATGACGAATTCCCTGCCCCCAGGGCAGCACAGCAAACCCCCCTCGGGAGATGCCAACAGGGAAAGAGCCACCCTGCTGCACCCAGCCTGCTCCAGTATTTCTGGAAGTGAAAGCAAATTCCTTTGGAGTGGTGTGGAATTTGTCACCCGCTCTGAAAAGGGGCCGTGTGGGCACGAGAGGAGCAAGGGGTCCCTAAAAGGTGGTTAAGGCAAAACTCCACGCTGTCCCTCAGCAGCACTGAGAACTGACTGCGTGGCTCAGCTTCGCCCAGGCAGGAGGCAAACATGGGCACAGCTTTGCTCGGAAATGAAGATATTTCTCCTCCCCTCCTCCTGTTTTTTCTCTCTGTTTTTCAGCCTGCTTCTTGTTCTCACTGTGGCGGCGTGTGGGACAGAGGCTCATTGTTCCCGCTGCTCAGGGAACGCGCCGCAGGACTGATCTTATTAGAGCTGGGGCCATGCCCCGGCCAGCCCGGGAGGAGCCAGCGGCCGGCAGCACATCCTGGGGGCACAGCCTGGGGGCATCGTGGGGGGCACATCCTCGAGGGGACATCCCAGGGGGGACATCCTGGGGTTACATCCTCAGGGGCTCAGGGGACACATCCTCAGGGACACATCCTCAGGGGGATGTCCTGGGGGTACATCCTTGTGGGCTCATCCTGGGGGGTACGTGCTGGGGGACTCATCCTGGGGGTACATCCTGGGGAACCCATTCTGGGGCCACATCCTTGGGGGGACATCCTCAGGGGGACATCCTTGGAGGTATACCCTGGAGACACACCCTCGGGGGCACATCCTGGGGGTACCTTCTGGGGTAACATCCTCAGGGCACAGCCTGTGGACACATCCTCGGGGGCACATCCTCGGGAACACATCGTCAAGGGCACATCCTGGGGGTACACCCTGGAGAGCACATCCTCGGAGGGACATCCTGGGGGGCTCATGGTGGGGTGCAGAGGCAGAGGCAGCCCGTGTCCCCCACCGCCTTGGGTCAGTGCGGCCGCTCGGCGTCACACACCCAGGGCTTGATTTTTGGCTGAGGTTTCAGGGCTTCGCTTGTGCTTGGTGCCTTTGAATCCAGCGCTGGGTAGCTCCAGTCTAACAGTGAAAATGAAGGTGGAAGTGTAGAGTGCTGCATCCAGGACCTCGGGGGCTCTACCAGATTGCCATGGCAAAGGCATCAACAACGAGGATGTTTTTAACCTCCTTGGCCAAGTACCTCACACTGGTGCAGTCGTTGCTGCCTGTTTCTCTCTGCTGCCCCCCGCTCATTTCAGAACACAACGCTCTACAGAGAAGCCAGGAAAAAGTTAAAATCCTACAAATATGGGGGAGAAAAACTAGAGGAGGGTCTCCACGAAGTGCACAGCAACTCGCTGGCTGTGCTCCTGGTTCGACTGAGAGCCAGCCAGACTGATCAAGATGCATCTTCTAAATGCTCAAATAGCAGAAGGAAGTTGTACAATCTTGGGCTATTTATTTGTTACTTATAAAGAACATAATTTTGGATGCACTGGCTAAATAAGGATTAATTGTGTTAAAAATTCAGGTTAACAAACGCTGTAAGGAGTTGTCTTAGGGGAAATAAAAGGGAACAAAAAAAAAAAATCTCGGGCACTAATGATTAGAGCAAAACCCTGATGTTAAGACGACTTTGTCTCAGTGGAAGCAAGTTACTCATCTTTTCCAGAAGATACATGCATGCATTGCAAAATGTTTATTTTGTACTCTCTGAAGTGGTTAATCTACATGCAAAGCAATGAAAAGGTGCCTTATTAGGCTAATTGCTAATAAAAAAAAAAAAAGAGAGAGAAAAAAAACCCCAGAACTACTGTGAGCAAATATTTAAAAACAGATGCAGAAGGCTGTGAAAACAAACACAATCTCGTTTTTCATGAAGTTTTCCCACCAGAAATCAGACAGTTCAAAGAGACGTCCGGTTAATGCGGTACCTCCAGGCTCCCGGCGCTGGAGCTGTTCATTAGCCGCTGCGTAATTCTGTGATGCAGAACTGGATTAATGGAAAGGTGACTGGGAAGCCACCGAGGGACCTGCTAATGATACTGCTTCGTCCTTAGAGAAGTCCTCTCTAGCCTTGCCCACGTGCGGCAAAACACACACACCATCAGGATACAATGCCACATTATCACAAGAAAACACTTTGGAGAGGGGAAGAAGATGTCATCACCGAGTGGTGCTGGGAACTGGTGAAACCCAAGATGGAAAAATAATTGCATGCATGTTTTTTAATACAACAGGATTCCCCCAAGCTCATTAAAGCAGATGGAAGTTTTAAAACCTGTATTACTTTAAAAATTAATTTACAGCTGTGGGGCTTGGTGGCCCAGAGAACATTAAAATGATAAATCCGGAAAGGTGATGTGAGCAGAAAGGAGGATTGCTTTGGTCACAACATGGCCTCGTGCAGCTGGGAAGGGGAGATGGCACCGTTTTGTTGCTGTCTGACATTTACCTCTGCTGCGCCATTTCTGGGCTTAACCCAGATTTTAAAATGCTGTAACAAACCATTAAAATTTCCTCCCAAGTGATGTGTCAGCCAGAAACGATCTTGGTGCCTCTCTGCTTCATTAGATACTGGCTGGTGTGGCGAGGGAGCTGATACGGATATCTGCACTACGGACCACAGGAGAGCCCTGTCAAGGCTGGGTGTCTGCACTGGGTCATGGCACTGGCTTGTGGCACTGCCTCACAGCCTGGACACCCACACCAGTCCGTGGCACTGGCTCACAGCCTGGACACCCACACCAGTCCATGGCACTGGCTCACAGCATGGACATCCACACCAGTCCGTGGCACCAGGTCACAGCCTGGACACCCACACCAGTCCGTGGCACTGGCTCACAGCCTGGACACCCACACCAGTCCGTGGCACTGGCTCACAGCCTGGACACCCACACCAGTCCATGGCACTGGCTCACAGCATGGACATCCACACCAGTCCGTGGCACCAGGTCNCCACACCAGCCTGTGGCACTGGCTCACAGCATGGACACCCACACCAGTCCGTGGCACTGCCTCACAGCCTGGACACCCACACCAGTCCGTGGCACTGGCTCACAGCCTGGACATCCACACCAGTCTGTGGCACTGGCTCACAGCCTGGACATCCACACCAGTCCACGGCACCAGGTCACAGCCTGGACATCCACACCAGTCCACGGCACTGGCTCTTGGCACCAGCTTTTCCACCTCCGAGGGCTGAGCGGTGCAGCTGCCGCGCTCCCCGCCGCAGCCCCGGTCTCCAGCCGGACGGACAATGCCCTAATTCCCCGGCTCAGCAGCCGCCTCCCAAGACAAGCCGTGCCTGTCTGAAAGCACGGCAGCGTGGCGGCGTGCCCGGGGCCAGGACTGGGGGGCAGGAGCTTGAGGGCACGGCTGCCGGCACACCAAGCCAGTGCCAGGCGGGGAGTCCTTCACCCTGCGCAGCCACCACCCTCAGCTGGGACATCCCCGGCTCTGGGAAGCGCCACGGATGAAGCGGTGGGACAAAGCCAGGCAGCTCCTCCGAGCCCCGCGGGGGATGCACCATCTCTTTCCTGCTGTATATTTGTCCGATGCCGAGCACCAAGGGCTGGGATGGGCGAGGTAGCACGGAACAAAGGCTGGAGGAAGGTTGCATTCAGCTCACACCAGCTACCTCTGGCTGCTGGGAAGAAAGGAGCCCTTTGTTTGGAAACAGCAGCTACTCCCGCCAAGCCACGCACAGGGCCCTGCGCCGCAGAACCCCACGTTACGGACAGGAGTGCTTTGGCACAAAATGGTCCCCGTTCCCCCCTCCCCGTGCTCTCCTCACCCTCACGGGTCTGTGCAGGGAACGCTTCCTGGTTCTCCAAAGGTTTGAGTGTGTGGCCAGGGATGGGGATGAAATCACAGCCTGGGAATGCGCCCCTTTGCGCAGCCCCACGGAGCCCACCCCGTGGGCAAACCGCAGCTGCTGTGACCGAAGGTGCTGCCCGCCCCGCCTGCGCTGCAGCCAGCGGAACACGCGCCGGGCTCGCGGCCAGCCCGGGCTGACACGGAGCTGGGGCTCCGGTGCCAGGCTCGGGGTTGTCCCCGGGAAGCGCAGCCGTGGATGCGGCCGGGCTCATGCACATCCCTTCACTGGCACCACGCCGCTGCTGTGCCAGGGAGTTCCTGTGTCAAGGTGGTTTCTCCCTGCAGAGATCTCCCCTGGGACCCCTGGGCTGTGCCCTGAAGCACCGTGAGACCCAAAGCCTCAGTGGACCCCGTTATCCGGGCACGAGGGACAGCCCTCGCTCAGACGCTCTTCCCGCAGCCTCTGTGCTGCTGCATTTATTATAACATGCTTCTCGTTTCCCTTCTCTCACCCAACAGATTAACTTTAACAGTAAATTAACTTGATTCCGTCGCTGGTCAGCCTGTCGGATGGGAGCGAGGCGGATTTTCCCCCTGGCCGTTCCGGGAGGCCCCGCGCCCGGGCAGCAGCGCCGTGACTCACCGGCTTTCAGGCTGCCTATTGAAGGGACCAGAGCCCGAACAAAGCCCCCATTCACTCCCAGGGCTCGGCTAGTTTTCCTTTGAGCTCTCGCTGCTTTATTTTTATTCTTTCCCAAACACTGTTGGCTAATTTCATTGACAAAATTCATAACTTGGGGTTGGAGAGCTCGCTCCTATTCAGCTGCGAGCGCTGGGGGGTTTCGTTTTTCTTTTCCGTGCTGCCCATCTTGCCCCATTCTCCGCACCGTCCTGAAACCAGTCTCCAGCCTGTGCCATGCTGAGGGATGGAGCTGAGGGACACAGCCCTGCACAGAGAGTTTAGGTGCTCCTCAGTTTTTGGATGGAGAAGAAAAAGCATCATGGCAAGATCTGAACCTGAAGCACGAGGGTGACTCTGGGGGCAGCACGGACAGGACTGCAATCACGCACTACAGAACTGAGTGACCCCTGGAAGCACACAGCAAACATTTAAAATCAAAAGCCTGTTAAACTTTTATGTCTGCAGTACTCTGCATCCAGTCCAGTTAATTACAGCCCTTTAAAAACATCTGCATTTCATAAAGGACTAAGTTTCCTTCCCCTCAGGCTGCCCCTCCTGAGACATCCCTCTCCAGGCTGCTGGGTTACACAGTAATTACAATCCACAAGTACCTGACATCACCACCAAGTGCAGTGCATTATGGTTTCGAAAACAAGAGAAACAATATTGCTCAAGATGGGTCTGAGCCAAAACCCCAGCTCCAAACACCATCATTTTTTCTGGCAGAGTTGAGAGCCAGAGCCCTGCGTGGCAGCCGGGGCCCCCCTGGAAATGTCACAGGCAGAGAATGGAGGAGTCACTCGGGGCTTTGGTAAGGCAGAGGACATTTCTCCTGCCTGCTGACTGCAGGGGGTTAAATACATGCAGAGCATCACTGGGAGACCTGCAGCCCCTCTGCCACCTCTGCCCTGGAGCCAGAGCCCCCTCGTCCCATCCAGCCCAGCGCACACGAGGGTGCTGGAATTTGCCGGACCATCATTTTGGGAAGGGATATGAGCTGGACCCAAAGCAGCTCCAGGATGGGAGCAGGCAGCACCACCTGCCTGAGCTGTCAGCCCCAGCCCCAGGCAAACAGCCCAGGGAGTCTGGCCTCGGGAAGGCACTAATGTCAGTGCAAGATGCTGTGGGTTTGTTCCCTTCCTTCCAGCAGGGAGGAGGCAGAGTCTGCCTTGAGAGAACCTGCAACAAGCTTATCTATGTTCTATACAGACATACAAACATACACACAAAATAGACACACGTCATTCGGCTTATGGCCACCGAAGTGCACTCAGCTGGGACCTAAAGCCAAGTCCTTAATGGTGTTTTATGTGGTAAATCCCTTTTCTCCTCCTCTCCAGACACAGAGGCAGGTTCTAGGGTGACAGCAGGGCAGGAGCATCAGCCTCACTAACCTGCAGGAACAGCCCCCGTGACCTGCCACCTTCTTGCTTTGCTAAGCTCTCGAGGCCAGGTCTCTTTCCTTGTTCATTTATCGGCTTGTTTCCCTGCAGAGAGGAGCTGGTTAGAGGAGAAAGAGTGTGATTTTCAGTCCACAGAGCAAGCAATTTACTTTTTAAGGCTGTTTGCCAAAACCACATTCCAGCTTCAGCTCCCAGTCCAAGCAGAGGGGAGGCTGAGATCAGAAACGAGAGTCAGGGACTGATTTTGCTCAATCGCTTGTGCTCTCTCTTCCTCGTGTGAGAGCTGAGCTCACTCAAGGGTTGAGGCATCCTCTGTACCTTCACATCTGAACAACAAGCAGGGAAAGCAAAAACCACAGGATTTCCTCTACTGTCAGCAATACCCAATAAATTCACAGCAAGAGCGAGCCTTTAAAAGAAAAAATAAAACTAAAAATCCCCCAAACCAAACATTTTATCCTTTCCTGGTCTAATTGGGGAATAAACTTAATATCTAATTTTAAGGATGAAGTGAAAAGGGAAGGGATGAAAGCGCGTCAAGGCAAGCACTGCACCCAGCCGTGATCACAGGCAGCAGGCTGGGGCTGCATCTCCAGAGGAAGCAGCAGCTCTGCCTTGATGTGCTGCGAGTCAATGGGGCTGCGGCAGGAGTCAGGCCCTTCTCTGCCCCACACAGCTGGTGGGAGCCGGTGCCTGCCACCACCAGAACCTGGGAAACCATGGAAAATGATGAGCAGCCTCAGCTGGGAACCGCTGTGTGCTGGGAGGAGCTGGAGCACGGTGGGTGCTGGGTGTGGGAGACTGAGCTCAGTCTTCCTTATCCTGGGTGCAGCCCCACTCATCTTAGTGGGGTGATCGCTGGGTGATAATTCATATGCTGTCCCTCAGACCAAAGGTAGCCTTAAAAGTGCCTTGGATGGGTATGAGATGATTTTACAGCAATTAAAGGATGCTCTGGTGATGCAGGGACATCATAAGTGCTGCTGCCTTGCACCTGTAGGGAGCCAGGCTGGGGGTGGGAAGCCTGGCTGGGGATGTAAGGCCTGACCCCTCTTCCCTCACTCCACACTCTGGCTGCCCCCTCGGCTGCCTCTGCTCTCCTGCTGGCTCAGGACCATCTCTCCACCTGGAATTGCCCAGCTGGTGACACAGGAGTGCCCCTCACCGTTGGGGTTCGCTATGTGCTGGAAGAGAGACAGGCCCTGAGGGCCGGAGAGAGAGCCTCTTTCTCGGACCCGGGGGTGATCCTGGAAGTGCATCCAGGTCACCGCGGATGGGCTGAGAGAGGATTGTGGGTTTCTGGACAGTGTCAGACCTATGAGATGTGATAACTGTAGTTTGTGACCTTACAGGGTATTGTTTACCTATTACCATAACAGGCAATGTCTGTGCACTATCCCAGGTGATTGGGGGACACTGAGGTGAACATCTTTCCTGTTTGTATGATGCGATATCCTGTTGGGTGCTGGTATTTAGGGAATATTTTGCTGCGCAATAAACACTTTGCACTTCTCCATCCTGTGTGCGGAGTCATGCCCTTGCGTGAATACTGCACCTCACCACGACTGCTTGGCACAGCCATAAAGCCTGGAAGCTGGGCTACTGCACGCTCGGCTTTCCCTCAGCATCCTCGCTGCTTCCCAAAGCCCCACCAGGTTTCTGAGCATCACAAAGCTCTCCCAGCCAAAGCAGGCTGGGAAATACCTCGTGCCTGTAAGAGACAGCGTAGTCAAGGGCATGCTCCTAGGAGCCCTGGACAGGTCACTCGAGGTGCTCCCGGGGCTGTGCAGGTGTCCTGTTGTGTTCCCCAGGTTCCATGGGTTTGGTGCCACTGAAGCAGGCCCCAGGGAGAAGTGGCACAGCCCCAGAGTGTGGGGACCTTGCTGGCAGCCCCTTGCAGCTCTCCCTCTGCTTTGCAGTCCTCCCAAAGACATCTGCAATTCCCCAAATGGGAGCGATTCCTTGAGGAAAGGTAAGGAGTCTGTGCTTGCTTGTCTTTAAAGAGCAGTTCACCAAAATAATACCTACTTTTGAGACCTGTGCCTTCTTTCCTTGCCTTCTCTTCCACAAACCGCCCCCCACCTCTGCTGCCTCCAGAGCAGCCAGGCCACGTGTCAGAGCAGTGCTCCCATCCTGGGGTGCTGGCTCTTGTTTTCGGGTGTCACATCACATCAAGGACAATTAAACATACATTGGATGCTGCTCCTCGAAGGGTTTTCCATGTGCATGAAGCTCTGGGTCCTGCAGGGAGGTGCTGTGTCCTGGCACCCTGGTCCATCCTCTGAAAGAGCTGGTGGCCCCTTCCACCAGCAGTGCTGGGGTTGTTCTGAAATTAAGTCTCTTGGCTAATTATTTTCTCTCCCCGTTGCCCTTCCCTTCTGCCATCTCTAACCCTTCCATCCTGTGTGTTTGGTTTGGTGCTCCAGCCTCTCCCCCTGCACAGGGTGCAGAGACACCAGGAGCATCCCAGAGAAGCCTGGAGATGCAGGGGGAAAGCCATGGCGCTCCTCAGTCCCTCTCAGAAAGCCAAAATGCCACCCAAGGGCACTAAAGCACCACTGGGCTCACGCTCCCCACTTAACACAGTTTCTTAATACTCAAACAGAGCATTCCCCCTCTATTTCCACAGTGACACGAGGGCAGGGGGCACAGCCCAGCTTGGCAGGCTGGCGCATCTTTAGGGCAAATACATCCTTCAGTGGGAAGAAAAAGGATTTGTCTGTAAAGGATTTGTCTTTCTACATGCAGAGAAAAGATATTTATATTAAAAAAAAAAAGGGCTTGTAATATACCAGAATACCTTCCTCCCTCACCAAAGGTCAAACTTGGATCCGATTTCAGTCAGGAGGGAGACGTCTGTCAGACAAGCACTAATCACTATTTAGTATTCATATTCACCTATTAGAAGCTCCATGCTGTAAACATGTCTATGAATTAACAAGGCATCTGGCCTCTCTTATACAATATGAGCAGCTTGGATCATAAAGTGTCTGCAGAAAATAAAAAGTGCCTTCCATCTGTCTCTCCCAAATATCATCGCTATCACCAAAGCAAACAGACCGGCTCTTCCAAAGCAGCGCCGGCCCCCTCCCCCAGAACGTGTTAGTCAAACAAAAACAAGCGTTTCACCGAGAGCACTTGACAGATCTGAAACAGCTCCGAGGAGCCAGGCGCAAATTGAGAACTGGGGAAAAATTAGCTGAAAGATAACTGGGGGAAAAAAACCTTCCTAATAACGAGGTCTTTTCTTAGCCCTCTGAGTAATTATCCACAGTGCTGGCGCTGCTGAAGCCATGGGAAGGTCAGTGATGCCCGGGAGAAGATGCACGGGCACGCCAGGACCTGTGCCAGGGCAGTGCCACTGTGGGAATTGCCGTCCTTTTGACACAGCTTTGACACCTTTTCAGTGGAGAGGGATGCTGTGGGCCTCTTGGAAGGGCCAGAGACCTGCCTCAGCCCTGCAGCGTGAAAAAGGGAAAGGCCAGGTAGCCCTGAGCCACCAGGGAAAGGCCAGGTAGCCCTGAGCCATCAGGGAAAGGCCTCCTGCCTGGCTGCCCAGGGGACAGCTCAGCTCCAGCAATGCCACCACAGCAGACTGGCTGCAAGTCCCATCCCAGCTCCATGGGCTGTGTTTTCCCTCTAATCCAAAAGCTCTTCAGCTCCTCACTCTGCTCCCTGGATGTCTGTGTGAAATACTTGAGAGCTAAAGGTGGGTGATTTGTGCCTGTGCCCAGTCCAGAGGGAGATGGAGCAACTCCAGAGGAGCTGTGCCAGTGCAGGATGTCGAAGTGAGCTGCTGGCCCCAGCGAGGAATTGGAGCTGCCCTGCTGGCTGTGGGAGCAAAGGGCTGGGGCAGCCCCTCTGATGGTCCCTGCTGGGTTAGCGAGGTCAGGGGGAGCAGCCAGAGGCTGGTGGGACAGCGGGAGCAGCGTCAGAGGTGGGGCAGGAGACCTCCCATCCCCACAATATCCAGCCACTCCCCTTGTCTCTGTGTTCCCTGTCTCACTGCCTTTCCTTGTCTGGTTTCCCAGCCCACTCCGGATTCCAGCTCTGGTGCTTCCCAGGGAAACCCAGCTGCTGGCAAACAGGGTGGCTTTCTGCTGGCTGAGCTCCTGCCAAGGACTGGGTGGGCCTCAGGGCGAAGGCAGGACCTGGAGCAGGGAGATCATCACTTGTGGGGGCAGCTGCTCACCCAAGAGGCTCCAGGTCCCCAGAACATCGCTCATGCCCTGGTTAAAGCTGGTGGCCTTAAACCAACTCAGGCTCCTCCATCTCGAGGGAAGGGAGGGTCTGCTCTAAACCCTGGCTTTGTTTTCCGAAGATAAATTTAAACCAAGGGGAAGGAAGAATGAGGTTCATAAATCAGGCAGGCCTGAAAATGAGGCATGAAAAATGAATGAGCAGAGTGCGTGCGCGAGCGCTGCCGCCCCGACCTGCCCCGCTGGCACAGCCCACCCCGGCTGGCAGCCCCCAGCCCAGCCCTCCCACAGCCCCCAGCCCTCCACCACTGCCTCGGGCAGGCCTGGCAGCTCCCTGTCATTGCTGCCTCTTCCCCAGCTCACATCCACACAGAAAACACCTCACTGGCCTTTAAACTTGAGCTGCCCGGACTGTGATGGGCTGGGTGGGCTCCAACCCGTGTGCTCAGGCTCTGCCTCGCTGCTCTTCCCTCTCCAGGTTTAAACAATGCTTTTAAGCTCTTTGGATTGCACGAGATGTTTAAACTGAAAACCGGGGGAGCGGAGGGAAGACATGGCTTTCTGGAAGCGGTTCTCACATCCCCCACACGCGTGGATGACAGAAAGAAGAAAACCAGGAGGCTTCCAGACCTCCCAGCTGCAGACATCTGAGGAGCTGGCTGTATCCGATGAGCCTCTCTCAGCTCCCTGCCTGGCCAACAAGCTGTTCCTATAACAGCAATGCAGAGCAGTCTGTCTCCTCCGAATCATCCCCTGGGACAGCATCTCCCTGGGACTGGGCTGGAGCAGCCTGGCTTGGTGATGGACTCAGGCAGTGGGAGGGGGATCTGCACCTCTGCCCTAAAGCTTTGCTGTGTCGGGTCCACAACGTGCAGACCCGGCTTGGATCGCTGAGAAACCCTCACAGTTTGCGGCTCCAAGTGCATCAGGGGTTGTGGCCACAAATATTTGCATTTCACAAAGGAAGAAGGCCCCATCCAAACCAAACCAACTCAACGTGGCTGCAGCTGCTGTGCTGGGACGTGACAAGGCAGGTTCTGAAAATACCCACCTGTGTCATTTGCCATGCAAATAATTCAAAGAAGTAATTCAACCCAGGGCTTTGGAAGAAATGGTGGGAGAGTGGCCAGTGGCTGAGGCAGCCCAGAGCAGCTGGTAGGGAGCTGGAAAAGGTGGGAAGGAGAGAAAAGGAAGAAGAATGATGGGGAAATTTGGTTTTGGCTGCCTGTGGGACGACCTCAAGTGGCCCCATCTGAGGGACCTGTGACTGGGAAAAGGTGTTATTGAGCATCACCGTTCAGAACACCACCGGAATCCTTCGTTACATCCTTCCACTGGGGAAGAGCTTCTGAAATATGAGTGTTTTCCTGCCCATAAGGGTTTGCCTGCCTCTGTTACACCGTGTTAACCACTTGCACTGCTGCAAAAATCTGACACAGAAGATTCCCAGCCAGCTCCAGGGCCAGGCACCACCTCCACAGTCCCACAGGACCCCAGGACAGGAGCAGCTGCTTTTCCCACCTCCGGGATGGCAGCAAGACCCAAGGCTGCCCTCAGCCACGCTGCTGCCTGACCCCAGTCCCAGGCCACCAAAATCAATAGGGAATTTGTCACCAGCCCCAGCGGGGACAGGATCAGGCTCTGCATGCACAAGGAAACCCCTCGAGCATGAAAGCTAATTTAAGAGGAGCTCATCTTCTGGTGTTCAGAGACATGGAGCAAGGAAAAAGCATGACAGATTTTGGTATATTTTAACTGAATTATTGTCCACTGGGGATTGAGCCAAGACCACAAACATTATTTCACTTTCTGGCGAGGCTGCAGTGATGAATATGGGTTTCAAAGGAGAAAAGCTGGGTGGTTCTTGTTTCTGATCTTGAGTCATTCCTCCTCCTTTGGAGGCTGAACACCACAGCACAGGGATGCTGAAACAAAGACTCCCATTCCTTAGCAAGGCATAAAGGTCTGCAGGTAAATGCAGCAAGGCTTAAAACACACATGTCGAAATGCAACAGAATTTTGCACTAGGCTCTGTTAAAAATATTCTGTTTAATTGATTTTTTTAAAAAATCTATTATGCTGCTCTAGGCAAGGCTATTGATCTGCAGCGCTGGAGAAGTAATGAAGAAGCCTTCAAATCAATAAGGCCAAAGTATATCTCAAACTATATCTGCTCCACCAGCACAACAGGAACGTGGCCAGTGAAATTCCCCAGTCAGGACCGGGAGTATGAACAAACCTGTTCTGATGACTGCAGAGATTTATTTCTATTGGCATAAACATAACTAATGAAACCTCGGCGACTCTTCACTTCCGTGAAAGCTGATAATATATTGTGGTGCTCACAATGAAATGAGCAAGAACACATTTGCAAAGGAAGAAAAAAACCCAACTCCCTCAACCGTGAGCTGTATTTTTTTCTTGGTGCCCTTGATTCTCCTCCACCCCCTTCCCCCAGACAGGGTAATATTTCTTCTCGGAGCTCTCGTACGGGCTTTAACAAGGCTTTTGTAAGTCTCCAAGGCTGGAGTTTTAGGTTTTCTTTTATCCCTCGCTGTCAGGATGGAGTAGGTAGGCAGCTAAAATCACAGGCTGATAATATTGTTTGGGGCTAGCAGCCTTATCTTATCTTGTTCGTATTATTCATATTACCTTAGATAAGCCACCTGGGGCCGCACACAAGCAAGATCCAGGGAAGTGACCTCATTACAGTTCAGGTGCCTATTTACTGTAATAAGAACAGCTGGACGAACACAGCCACACTTTGAACTTGGCTGGCACTTTCCATCTGAGGCTTTGACTCGATCCCTTTCACACTTCACAGCACACAGGAACGGAGGAGCCGGAGTTAATCAGCACCGCCACTTTTCCTCCGGAAGGCCTGGGATTACACGAGGGTTTTGCCCACTGGACGTGGAAGGGCTGTGGAAGGGCGAGTGAAAAAAAGGGGCTGCACCCCCGGAGCTGGGGCGGCTTTTGCTGAGGATGCCCTATTGACAGAGAACACAATCAGCACTTTATTCCGCATCTAAAACCAGTGTGGGAGAGATCAGCTGGTTCTGCGTTTCTGACCCAAACAGATCCAGCACGGCTTTGCCCCTGCACGAGGATTTGCTCCTGGCTGGCTCGGGCACTGAGGCTGGCAGGAATTCGGGCAGGTTCCCATGGGCAGAGCCGTGTCCAGGGTGAGAGATCCTGCTGCCTGAATTGCTGGGGAGGGACAGCAGAGGTGGCACCTCCGGGGGCAGCCCCAGCAGCCACGCACTGCTGGGTGCCACGCTGGTTCCAGCTGAGGTTCGTGACAGTCGCTGAACACTTCAGTCGCTTTCAGCCAGCAAATTAATCTAATTTTTCTTTTTTTTTTTTAAAAAAAGGAATCTCCTAAGTTTAAAAATATGGTAATGCAATTAGTGGCTTTGGCAGGCTAATGAAGCCACTTTAAACCCTTGCAAAAATACCATTAAAAGAGAATGCTTAAGAGCCTCTTCAAACTTTCCAAAATGAGAAGTACGTTCGTATTCAGAAGATGCCAATCTAGTCTCCTTTCTCCAAGGTTCAAGATTAATTAGGGACTTGTTTAGTGCATGAATGAGGAAACAAATGAACTCTTGGATCACAGAGCACTGGAACCAATTTTTTAATCATTTTTTTTCTTTACAATTACATTCCTATCAAGAAAGTCTTCATTAGACTTTCTGTCACGGGGCCACATCATGCCAGGTAACTGTTACAAGTGCTTGGCTTCCACCCAAAGACTGAACAATATGAGTTTTCTGAGAAATAAATACACGTGAAATATATTTAACGCTGTATTTTCTCATTAAAATGTTATTGCATTTTCATAATAAATACATATAACCTTTCCTCCCAGACTCCCTCGAAACAAATGGTTTAGAAAAGACCAAAAATATCTTCCCCTTTATGAAATCAGCCTGGGTATTTAGAGATTACCTTTGAGAAATACATTAATGTCTAATCTAAGAAGCACCATACAATAGGTGGAGATTACTCAGGTAAGGAATAATAGATGGGAAGAGAAAAAATATGTTTGAGACTAATTGTTAAAAGAGTGGGGTTTGCATGTTTAGTGAAGGAGGAAGGAAAAAAGCTCCTTTTTTTCTTTTTTCAATGAGTTACAATCTGGAGATTTGAGGGGCTGGTTTGGTTAATCCCATCCAAAATGAGATGTAGATTTGGATCAAAACTGTACCAAAATTCAGGCATTTTCTGCTCACGGCGAGGATCAGCTGAGAGAACTCACTCCTCATCACTCCCTTACCCACACGCCAGGCTTGTTTTGATGCTGAGAATTTCTCCAGCAAAAAATAAAGCACTAAAATAGATTAATTTGCAGAAAGATACTGCTGTAGTCATGCAGAGAAAGGGAACCGAAACTCCATCAAGGCTGAGCTGCAACGCACAGGCACACAAACCACGGCACGAGCAAATGCCAAAGACGAGTTTCTTCACTGCTGGTTATGAGCTTTCACTAATTAAAAAGTTTAATTGCGGTTAGGTGAGCTGCATCCAAAACACGGGCTGCAAAATCCGTGGTGTCAGGAGCTCCCTAGGAGTGAGAGGGGGCCTTGTGCACGCCCAGGTGTGCCTCTCATTTTCCTTACCCAGGTGATGAAGAGGATGAAGGTTCACGGCTCGCGCTGCGCGCTGGGGAAGGGATGGGTAACGCACACCACGACTGGCAGATCTGCTCCCTCCCTCCCATTAGCACCCATTTATCATTAGCCAGACCTCCACCAGGGTGCACGGATAATGTTTTCCTAAGTGGAAAGGCAAGGGTATAATTTTCATAGCTGATTTGTTCATCTCTACCTCGTTGCTGTCCTTGGAGCAATTGCAGAGCAGAGCGGCGCTGCCCGGGACACGCTTCCGTGGGGATTTCTGAATGAAGGAGCTTGTCACCTCCTGACCAACCTCCCCGACCTCATTGCTGCCCGGCAGCCTAATAAAGTCCATGCAATGGATACTCCTGATGCAGGGGCCGGGCTGCAGCATGGATCACGCTCGTTGCCTCCTTAGCACGAGCAAAATTTGAAGATATGTGGGGAGGGGAGGATTTTGCTCAGAGGGCCTGCAGTCTCTTTGCAGAGCAACTGTGGACGAGCACTGAAATCTAGACTTGTTCTGCTTACAGAGTCCACAGCACACCTCTAAGAAACCAGCAGCAGGTGAATCCACAGGCACCTGAGCAGTGGGGAAGGTGCACATCTGCACGGTTCCTGCCACCACCAAACCTCCAGCTGGGACATTTGCTGGAAGACCAGGAGCCTTTGTTTCAAAACCTCTCCTTCCAGGATTATTACATTAATCCAAGTGATTAGATGGGTCCAGTTGCCGGTGTGTTACATTGAATGAACAGGTCCTGGGTGCTGCAGTAGCTGACTGGGGTGTGCTGTCCCCAGCTGGGCACTTCAGTCACGTCTGTGACAGTTCATGGTGGTTATTTACAGCTCCGTAATCCACCGTCCCAGGGTGCCAATAACCTACGGATACAAACCTCTGAGTGTTCTGATAGGAATGCAGAATAACATCCTGCTTGCCTGAATCTTGTCTTTGCCAAGTACTCGGCATCTCAGGCAGGCCTGAAGTAGCTGTGGGATTCCAGAGACCTCACAGACCTCACCTTCTGCATGTTTGGGTTGTTTCCATCTTTCTTCTCCCATCCTTCTTACTGCTAGTGACACTCATTTCATGCAGGGACAGTCATTTCATGTAGGGACACTCATTTCATGTAGCAAGGAGGTGTTTCTGTCAGATTCCCATCTTTCCTGTCATGTGCTCTATCCTTACTGGGCAAGTGGTGGAGTTGCCATCTCCAGAGATATTAAAAGAACATGTAGATGTGGCACTTGGGGACATGGGGTAGTGGTGGCCTTGGCCTTGGGCTAATGGTCAGACTTGATGATCTTAAAGGTCTTTTCCTACCTAAATGATTCCACTGTCATCTCTGGAGGGCCACACCTCAGTGGCTCTTAGGTCACTAGAGGATCTTGTTTGTTGGACTTAAACCAATTCCTGGTGGTTGGACTGTCTCTGTGGTGAAATCTGGCAGGTTGCAGCCTCTGCCCAGGAAATTCCAGGCATCAGGATCTATTCCTTTCCAGAACTGACTCGCAGAGGCTGTGTGAGGAATATCCTCTCTGCCGCCCGTAGCCAATATTGTCAGGCTGTGATGAAGACCTCAGATTCAGATCTGCATGTCTGACCCACTGGGTAGTTGCTCTGTCTCTCTCTTAAGGTAGAGGTTCTGCATTTCCACCTGTGTTCCAACCTGTCTGAAACTAACAGAGGGCAGGGAGGGGGGAAATTCACCCCAAATTGCCAGTGTGCCCAACATCCGCTCAAAAAGGACCCTCCAGCTTTCACCTTCCACATGACTGCTGAGTCTGCTCCCACCAAGGGATGCTGATGCTAGAGCAGAGCCATTTAACTAGAAGGAGAGCCAAAGTTTTGAAAGGAAGAGAAGAAAAGGGTGTGGGATGTTGGTGCAAGAGTTCTGGGATAATGAAGAACTCTGCCAGCTGCCAGTGAGACGCACGGAGCCCTTGCACAGATCTCAGCAAGTCAGTCACAGGTCTCTTACTTGCATCAAAATGACGAAATACTTGATCGAAGGAGAAGAAGGGCCATGCAAATCTGCCATTCTTCTTGTCCCACTATAACCCCAGGAGCCTTGCATCCAATTCAGTGCAACTCTGGGGATGTTTTGCTTTCTTGTGAGTCTAAATTTTGCATCTCAGATCCCTCCTTGCCGTAAAATACCTGTTTGCATTAAGTAACCATTTACCCTGTCCCAACAACAACACTGTAAATCAGAAAAGGATCTAAGAAAAGCTGATATTCCCAGTGAGGATGAGACTGTGTTAACGCAGCAGTTTGAAGATCAGGCTGACTCTAAAGGCCAGGCAAAGGTGTTTTTATCCCAGTGCAGATGCACTTTCCTCAGTGCTTTGTTCTAAGCTGCCTGGATGGGCAAAGTCTGTGCTCACCTCGCCGAGAGTGAAGGGGCTGCACTGTCAAAAACCAGACCCAATGGAGAGGAACTTTGCATCAAAGGTGTCAGACATCAATCACCAGAGGGTTTGTGCCCAGAATAACCCTAAAGGAGACACCTCTGTTCTGTGCACAGCACCTATTGTCAGCCTCCTGGCACCTTCCAGTGGGGCTTTTTTCGAAGCAAAACCTGGCCTGCCCGGCTTTGTCTTTAAAATGTTGGGTCCTGCTTGCTTCAGTGGGAATCTCTCATCTGTGCTGTGGTGTTTTGCTGGGTCTGGCAGTGTTTGATCACACCAGGTACTGGCAGACCTGCCCTGGGTGTCAGGAGCAGGTCCCTGAGCAACGGGCAGAGAGCAGCCAGTCCTGGAAGCGGAGCGTGGAAGGAGAATTTGCAAACTGCTGTGGCTTTTACTCTTTGAAGTTCAGGAATATGGAGGAACATCTACAGCTGGACTCTAAATAACCGGGTTAACTACCCTCTGCAAATAGACCAAACCTGCTGCCCTGATCCCTGCTGCTCTCATAGTGTTTTAATAGCTCCTGCAATAAAAAACAGTGAGTCCCGAAGGAGAGCTCTCAATTTATTCAGAAAGATGTTGCTAAATTCCTACACACAACAGATTCCACTGCTGGAATAGGTGCCTCTTCCCTGGCAGCTCTTCTTCCTGCCAGGTAAAGGCGAGGCACGGAATTATCTGTGTAATCTGATTTGGAAGGTTAACTTCCCTGGATCATAAATAAGCAGGGATTTATGACCGTAAAGGTGCGCTACCTACGGCTTCAAGGGAAAAACGCCACGCTCACACCTCCCTTCTCTCCCACTTCTAAAGAAGGGAGAGAAGGATGTGGAGATCCAGAAATTACCATGGCGTAATGGAAGATCCTCAGATAGGCTTGGTTTAATTACACACTTCTATCATTTCCTGCGCGCTCCCCGTCCCATTAGGAAATTACAGCAGTAACTCAGCTAATAGAGTTTCACTGTGCAAACAGCCACTGGGCTGCAGGTTCCTGCTCCCAGCTCCTGCTCCCAGCTCCTGAACCCCTGCTCCCAGCTCCTGCTCCCAGCTCCTGAACCCCTGCTCCCAGTTCCTGAACCCCTGCTCCCAGTTCCTGAACCACTGCTCCCATCTCCTGCTCCTGAACCCCTGCTCCCAGCTC
>VZTD01005275.1:899091-1064591 GCA_013397725.1 Rhagologus leucostigma
GCTCCCAGCTCCTGCTCCCAGTTCCTGAACCCCTGCTCCCAGTTCCTGAACCCCTGCTCCCAGCTCCTGAACCCCTGCTCCCAGCTCCTGCTCCCACCTCCTGCTCCCAGTTCCTGAACCCCTGCTCCCAGCTCCTGCTACCAGCTCTCAGCTCCTGGTTCCTGGCATGGCACGTGTGCAGCAACACCGGAGCACACGGCTGGTGGGGACTGGGGGTTCTTCCTGCCACGGAGAGGGGGTTTTCTTGCTCAAGGGAACATCCAGTCTCCCTGGAGGGAGATGCGAGACTCTTTTACCACGTACAAACAAAACTGGAGGGAGCCCTGTGGTCTGGGGTCTGCACTGGGAAACACCCGGAGGCTGCAGAGTTCGAGGGCAGGGCTGAGCTGGGCACGAGATTTGTTGCACAAGGACAGGAGATAAAGGCTGTTAAAGGAAAATGTCGCTCACCCCCCACAAAAAGAAAAAAAATCCTTTTTTGCATATTTCTTTCCCGCTGAAGGTACAAATGTGCCGGCTGGAGCACAGCCTCTGCTCCAGGGCCCATCGTGTGCGATACAATAGCACAGGAACTACAGAGGGAAGGAAGGCGTTAAATCAGGCACCAAATCTCTTCAAACACCACGTTTTCTGTTCAGCCTTTCAGCACTTCACTCATCCTTGGCAGTGGAGCTGACCTGGTCATTTTTCCCTTTTTACTTCTCACCGCCACTTTCCATGGCATTTTCATGAATTAACGCAGCAGTGTGGTTTTGTGCTTTACAGACGGAAAAAAAAAAAAACCCTTTCCCTATTTAAATAGAGACATGTGGCAGCTGACATTTCTTGAAAACACTTTGACTCATATTAAGCTTTGTAAGTCCTTTCATTATCTTTAAAGACTCGTTAAAGGCAGGTCTACGGTAGCAGGAAAAATGGAGGCAGGCAGCCTACCTGGGGGAGGTGGAGGGGCACGGAGATGTTTCTGGCTCCAAGCTCCACCCCAGCCAGCTCCAGAGCTGCTGCTGGGACACCCATCACCTCCTCTTGCCCCGAGCAAAGAGAAGTGTTGGTGAGCACAGCAGCTGAGAAAAGTGACAAGTGTCACCATCCCCTTTGGTCTTGAACTACAGAGGGAGCTGGGGAGGGAAGAACAGCCAGGGGAGCCAGGGTGGGAGTGGAGGCAGTTTGCTGTGCAGAGGATTTCTGTTTTCCTGCTGGGTTTTAGAACGCTCTTCCCTGCACTCCAGGCTGCCAGCTGTGACCCCGAGCAGCACAGTCACCCCCTCGCTCCACAGCTGGGGTGATGCCTCTGGGGCCAGCACCTTCCCTCGGTGGGTTCCTGCTTCCCAGCGCTGCTGAGAGGTGCTGGGGGTGCTCTGCTCCCTGGTGCTGCCTCTCCAGACCTGTCCCTGGTCACAGCAGCTGGCGCTGAGCCCCCCTGGGTTTGACCCCAGTTGAATTCCTGAGCTCTGAGCAGCATCCTCGGACACACTGATGGATGTGGCACTGCTGTGACCCACCAAAACTTCCCCTGTGCTGAGCTGAAAAACATCTACAACTTCCCTAAATGGTCACTGGACTCCAAAAAGCCACAAACCAAATTATTCTGAGAAATGAATGAGGAGTATAAAACCGTTTCCAAAGGTGGTGACAGCACTGGTGCCCAAGCAGAGGTCAGGGCGAAGGTCTGTGTCCCCAGCCCATCACATGGGCAGTGCTGAGCTCACAGAAGGAGACGAACCACCCCTGCCCTGGCACAGCCTCACATCAACCTCCTCTCTGAAGCTGAGCAGGATGCAGGACACCAGCTCTGCTCTCGTGCATGGGCAGCCGTGCCCAGTTCTCTCCACTGGTCCGCTCCTGACTGCCAGCAATATTTTATCACATTTATTAAGGCACAGGTTGCCCGGAGAAGCTGTGGCTGCCCCCTCCCTGGAAGTGTTCAAGGCCAGGTTGGAGAAGGCCCTGAACAATCTGGCCTGGTGGAAGGAGTCTCTGCCCATGGCAGGGGGATGGAACAAGGTGTTGAAGTCCCTTCCAACCCGAACCATTCTGGGATTTCCATGACTCTGTTCCAAAACCCCAACGCTTCCCTTCACAGCTGACCCTTGTGGCTGTGCTCCTCAGGACAAGGCTGCGCTGAACCCTTTGGCCCAAGAAATGTGAAGTTCAAAGGGTGGGAGGTTAAAGAAGAGGAGGACTCTTAGGAGCGAGAAACAAGCGAAGGGGAAGCAGTGAGAGAAGGGGGTGAGGGAAGCACTGCCCAGATGGGCTTCTCAGCTCGTGGAAAGGTGAAAGTGGCAGTGCTGGTGTGTGGGTGGTGCCCCATTGCATCTACCTGGGTACTGGAAACATCACTGCTGAGCCACACAGATCCACATGGTGCTAACCCAGCCACAGCTGAAGGAAATTGGGCATTTTGCATATCATTGTTTTGTAAAAATAATTTAAAAAAAAAAAAGTTTCTGTCTGCTTGTTTTTTCTCTCCCTCTCTCCTTCTGTGCCAGACTCCTGCAGCTCTCCTGGGTGACCCTCCTGCCTGGCAGGAGACAGGAATCCACAAACTGTGGCCCTGAGGCCACAGCTGAGGTTGGTGGGGATGGTGATGGGTCCCAGACCGGGGTTGTTGTGGTGGGAGCCAGGATGGTGGCAGTGCTCAGGTGTCACCCCGTGGCTGAGAGGGCGGTGCACGTAGGGGACTTCCCAAAAGAGACAGCGTGGAGCCCACAAGTAAGGAGACCCAGTGACACGATCCCAAAATGCTGCTCCAAGGCTTTCCCTGGGCTGGAGGGTCCTGCCTGGGGGCGGTGGGTGCGAGGTGCTGCTGTCCCAGCTCCAGCCCCATCTAACCCCAGCACCAGGCCGGCAGTTCTGCCCTTCCCCTTGCCCACCACACAGCAGAGCCACACAGCCATTCCAGGTGGGATTTTGGTCCCAGGAAGCGGCTGCAGATCCCCATGGCCCCACACCACCTCCCCCGGAGGCAAAGGACGCTGCTCAGGGCAAGGAAAACCTTTCCATGGGGCTCTTCAAGCCAAACCTCCCCAGAACCACCCCCACTGGCTCTGCACTGGGATGGCAGCACCAGCTAAAATCCCTTTGTCAAACGCTGACCTAGTTTATGGACAGGATGTTTGAGGCGACCCCAGCCCCTCGCACGCCCCGCGCGGTTCCGAGCGCACTGCTGGCATCAACGGCGGCACAAAATGATGAAAGGACACAGATTCCAGCACGAGTTTTCCAAGGGGAACCAATTAAAAATAAAAGAATCAGCAAAACTGTTCAAAGCCTTGTGAAAAATCACTGGGCAATGTCCTTTTAAGAAAAGATCATCTCACCTTCCTCATGTGCTGGATCCTGGGGCAGCCTACCCAGCCTATTGAAGTGGGCATCAGAGGGATGGGGACAATTAAAATTTACTTTGGACCAGGCTGCTGATGAACCGAGTGGCACTGGGGCTGCCACAAGGGAAGGCAGCACGGCAGGGCTGGCTGCTGATGTCCATCCCTGCCCTGGGCACCGTGCGGCTCCTTTCTCCCAGGAAGAAACACCTGAGGAGAAAGGTCTGAGCCTCAGCATCTCATCCCTGCATTATGTGCATGAGGCTGAGTGCACATCCAGGGCCAGCAGGGTTTACTCCAGAGTGGGGTTTGACCTTGCCTGGGCACGGCTTTGGGGGTCCTGTTGCCCTTCCCCCAGCTCTGGTCATGGCTCTGTGGTGTTCAACGCACAGAGCACATCGTGTCACTCCCACACGGCCCCAGAGGAGTTCCTATCAAAGAGGAGTTCATATCAGGTTCGAGGTGTGCAGGGCTTTTCCCAGCTGGAACATTTGTGCACAGCCTTGGCACCCTGCATTTGGGGAGAGGCTCCTCTCAGCCCCCAGATGTGCCCCCAACAGGGCAGCTCAGACCCGGGCTGGAGGACCAGCCCCCTCCACAGCCTGGGAAAGATGAGGTGGGATTCACCCAAGGAAGGACAGACATTTTTCCACAGTTTCTGCAGGAACTGCCAGGGAGGGGCAGCCCAGCCTCCCCCCAGGACTAACAACACACCCAGAGCTCAGCAGAGACAGACCTGGACACTGAGCTGTGCCCCAGTGCCAGCTCCCAGGACGGCTCATCGGGGGAGTGTTGTCACCCCCAGGACCCCCTGGCACTGCAGTGAGCCGTGAGCTGGGCTGTGTCACCTGCAGCGTCACCCTGAGCACTCCAGCAGTGCTCCCCGAGCTGCTGGGAAGCAGCAAACGGAGCTCCCCAGCTCTGCAGGGCATCCCAAGAGCCAGGATTCACCCCCTCCCTGTAATTACCAACCTCTGTGATCTCTAAATTCACCACCAGGACATGCCTTGGGATTTTTTTTTTTTTTTTTTTGTGGCAAACCCCTTCTAATCCCCATCTGGCTCTGTCCAGGAGGCTGGGATCTGAGGGGTGGTTTTTAGATTGCTGCAGAGCCGCATGTGCCCCATCAGAGCTGCTGCAGGGCCGTGCCCAGCCCGCGGTGCCCTGCCCTGGGCAGCGGCTTCACACCCCAGCAGGAGCCCGGGAGAGCCCGGCCTGAGGAGACCAAAGCAAATACCCGCAGGGGAATGGCAATTAGAACCTCTCCCAGCAGCACCCCTGTCCTGAGAGCTCCTGGCTGCCCGCAGCTCCCTGCCTTGGCTTTGCGGAGGGTGAAGGCATGTCCTGCCTGTCCTCCGGGGAAAGACCGGCCTCCAAAGCTGCCAGAACCTGTGCTTTAGGAGCTGTGCCAGGCAACAGCCATGAAAAAAGGCCAGGCAGGAAAATTAGAGCTTGTCTTTTATGCCCTTCTAAGGTGCTTGTCATGGGCAAAGGGCTTAAGAAATTATCTTACACGGCCGCTTTGGTTAAAAATTAAAAGCGTGATGATGATTATTGTTATATGTGAAGCTGGAAGAGGGGGCATCCAACTATGATGATGTTGTGGAGCTGGAGGAGGAGCACCCAGCCTGCGGTGACCCTGGGGACTGTGGCTGCACCATCCTCAGGGACCACCCTTCACCCGTCGAGGCCTGGGAGGTCCTTGTGGACCAGCACAAGGTTGGCTCAGGACCCACCTGCACTGGGCAGGGCTGGGAGCAGGATCCGTGTGGGCTCCTGGTGCTCCCAGCCCTCGGGGGTCTGACTGCAGTGCCCAGGGGCTGTGGCTTGTCCTCACAGCCATCTGTGTGTCCTGTCCCCCCAAACTGTCACAGCAGGGAAAATCAGCGAGGGTGAGCCCAGGAACCACAGGGAACGACGGGAGGTTTGCTGCCCTGAAGGGGAGCTTGTGACGTCCTCTCTCGCTGGAAAAGTTGGTGTCCAGCAGCTTTCAGGGCACAGATTTACCCCTCAGCCTCCAGACCCCACCAACAGCTGATGCAGGAGCCTGGTGGGCTGTGGAATGAAGCCACGAGGACGTGGCTGGGCCTGCCTGAGGCTTCAGCAGAACATAAATCCCCCCAAACCTTCCCCTTGCTCCACCACAAGCACCTCCTGCAGCTGGGGAGCTGCCAAGCCTCGGGAGCGGGGTGAAGCTGGGAGGGTTGCAGCCCGTTGCTTCGAGGTGAACACCAGAAGTCAAAGGCTTTTGTTGGAAATCTCAGTTTTCGGTTAGTTCAGCAAAGCTGACAGTTCCTGATGGTTCCTGCTCTTGGTTTCTGCCTTAGGGGGTGGGATTTGTTTTGAAATTTGGAGCAAAAATAGCACAACAGCTCTCGAGAAGGCACATGGTGAAGAAGAGGTCATTTTAACAACGTGAAAATACTTCCAGGCATTTAAAACCAAATGTTTCTTGCGTGCTTGTGGCTCGGAGGAGCAACAGGCGGCTGTGCGGGCACCTCTGCGCAGCACACGCGGTGCAGACCAGTCCCCCCCTGCATCTCCTGTGCAAAATCAGATCTGACAAACCCAAAGCAAGAGAAAATCAAGACATGACTATGAAGGACAATATCAGGCCAAGCCTGTTAAATTATCCCCCCCCTTTCTGTCGTGTCTCATTTGCTCCCTGGCTGTCAGTTCCCACCCCCATCAGCCAGCTTCCATCACCCTCCCGTTTCGTTTTGCATCCTCTGGTTTCTCTCCTAAGCCGAACCAGAAGGACTCTCCTTAAATGCCTGGAGAGTCACCCTGTCTCTTCTCTTTAAATGCCTTAAATTCCTCTTGCTCAGGACACCTCCAAAGATGTGATCCAGGTTATTTCTCACACTTCCCAAGCTGCTGATCTGGCGAGGGGGGGGAGAGAACACCCCTCCCTGTCCTGCCCCAGCCGAACGCTGCCCTGGCCATGCCCAGGCTTCCCCCCAAATGCTAATTGCAGCAGCCCTCCAGATCCATCTCTGCCACCCCCTCCCAGGCTGAGGACACCGGCAATGCCATCCCATGCCTCCCCGGGAATTAATCAAAGGGCACAAGAAGCTTTTGATTTATGGTGTGTCCCGGCCTCCAGCAGCGAACAGCAGCACGAGCCGGGAGCTGGGACAGAGCCTGGAGAGCCAGCGCCGGGCAGGGCAGCGAGGGGATGCTGCTGTGCTGGGCACCTCTCCCTCACCTTCCTCCCCTGAGCACCCCAGGGCCTAATCCAGACCCCACAGTGATTCCCTCACTCTCCTTTTCTCTCCTCCCACAGCACACGGACAGAGCTGGTGGCAGCTACAGAGGAGCAGGGATGAGGGGAGGGAAGAAACGACGCAAGGAAAAATAACCCAAAGCACCCTCTGGTCGCACAGGAGCAGCGATGGCTCTTCCACCAGGGACCTCCACTGCTGCTCCCCAGCAGGAAAAATGAAATAAAAGCCTTGCACAGCTCTGCTTTAATTTGCCCCGAGCAGGATCACAAGCACACAACATCTGCACGCCCCCTCCACCCTCCTGCCCCTCTTCTCGTGTCCCGTTGGAGCCTCAAGGTCGGCATCACACCGGCTTTCCTACGTGCAGGGATAGGCGATTCTCAGCCAAGCAGAGCCCCGGGGGGTTTTTACACCCTGCAGCTTCAAATCAGCAAGAGCTGTAGCTTGTTGGAAATGTAAATGTGCTGGAAAACAAGCTTCAGGTGGGGTTCAGCAGCAAAACCTCTGCACACGATAGCAATCACGTTCCTTAATGTTAATTTCTTATCTCACCTCTCCAAAGTCCTTCGAAAGGATTTTATCCTGTTAGAGGAAATCCATCCCCCTGATTTTCCCAGGCTTATAGAAAAGCAGAGAAAAGTATTGATCCTAATGAGATAACACTGACGAGAAAATGGCAAGAGCCAGTTCTATCTATTTAAAACTAACTCTGTTTTTGACTGGCCGGGAAAATACATGATTATCAATTATCCATGCAGATGGATAATGTCCAGCCTAGATATCCAGTCTGCTTTTTGTGGTAGCCTCCAAATTCCAGCTACAATTTTTTAATGTTTTTCTCAGTGCGTTTTGTTCTCTAAAAAAATAAAATAAAATGAAAAAATCCCAAACTGACAACGGTCCCTTACACCAACCAAATCCCAGAACCACCAGCGGTTTCATATTAAAAGACCATTTGGTGGCATTTTAATCTCTGAAGGTAATGTAGATATTTGTCATTTCTGATCTTCCCTTTCTGCAACTGTCCACAGATGACGAGATCCGTGAAATTGCTACTGCCAGGGAGTGAAATGAGAATTAACCTCGTGCCCATCAGCTGCCTCGGCACCACCCTTTCCCCACCAGCCTTGACCACAGCCATGGCAGAGGTGGCTCTTGGGGCCACGCTGCCACTCACCCTGCACACCACGGCCCCATCCTTGCAGATAACAAACACCCCCGTGCTCACAGATTGCTTTAAATCCAGCACTTTCTTCCCCGTTCTCATTTGCTTTGCCTTTCATGCTGCTTTCTCATGTATAAAAGGGGAACCAGGGAAAAAAAAGAAAGAAAAGACACACGAACACCTGAAAATCCTTTTCATATACCTGCTGCTGCTACCACTCGGTGCTGAATCTGAATAGAAACGGATGGGAGGGAGATGGGGAAGGATGAATAACATTTCATGCCCTGTAGTCAAACATAATTTCAGGCAGGAGACGAGCAGGGACTGGTACGATGGCTCATCCCGGCAGAGAGCTAATGTGCACTTCAGAGCCCGCTCTTTGAAGGCTGGGGTCTAATTTCCAGCCTGCAATTACTGCACTGGAAATAATTTCCCAGAAAACGGGGTCACTTTTTGGGGGTGGGGTAGGGTTGGATAAAAGGGGGTCAGAGTCCCAGCGTAGGGAGGCTGGCAGGGCTTGGGGTTGGTGGATGTGGGAGCGTGGGCATCCCCCGGGCTGCTGGGCACTGCTGCTGATCTCCTGGGGTTTCAGCACACAGGATTTCTGAGTCCTCCTTCTCATGCTGTCAGCTGGAGCATCTCCCTCTGCTCCCGCAGATTGGGATTGTCCTTGCTGTGCTACAGCCAAGATTTTCGTACAGGTCCGTGTTTCAGACTCGAAACACGCGGCCTGATTTTCCAAAGCTCCAAGAAGTCCATGTTTCTCCTTCCATCAGAGGTGTTGGCCAGGAGCTCAGCGCTTTGCAGAGTCAGTTTCTGATTTTCAGCAGCACTGCAAGGACAGAAGCGTTGCCGTTCCACGAAGAGCTGCTCTGCTCCGGGTTCCCAGCCAGACAATGCTCTCGCTTGGAGGCTTTGCCTTTGCTCCTGCTGGCCTGGAGCTTTAGTCACACGCAGCAATGCTCATTATGGGCCAGATTTGCCAAAAAACCCACAGCACAGGGAGTGTTTTGACAGCAGAGTCTCTTTTTGTGGTACCTGACAGAGCCGATGCTCTCTGGGCAGGGCCCACAGGGGAGGCTCGGCCTTTCTGCCTTACCCATGATAACTCTGCCAAAAGCAGAATAAAGCAAAATGACGAGGGACATATGGTGTCCCTCAGCAGGGCTGGGGACCCCGCTGGTTGCCCAGCTCAGATTTAAGCCCAAATAACAGTCTCCAGATGGGATTTGCTGCAATTCTGCTCTGACCCAAACTGACCACACTCCACAGCTCAGACTCGCAAAGGTCTTACAGAACCTAAACATGCGAACAGGCACCTGGCAAAGATTTTCAAAAGCAGCTAAGAAGATTAGATGTCCGAGTCCCATTGGGCTCGGAGAATTAGGCATGTAACCTGCTTAGGCGCTTTTGGAAATTCTTTCAGGGATTTAATTGCTTGGGTTGAAACTTTCTGCAGCAAGCGTGTGCCTCTCCAGCTGTCCCAGCACCATCTCCAGCCTCTGCAGCCCAGCTGGTTTGGTGACGAGGATGAGGACAATGGTGCTAGCAGGAAATTTTTGGACTATTTTTCACGCTTTGGAGGAGGAACTTGAAATTCAGAGCGTGGTGGCCAAGGCCTCACCTTTGCCACGAGCTTTTCAGTGTGCTGATGAGGAGCTGCACAAAGGTGAGGCGGGAGGCAGGGCTGTCCTCTGGGTGCTGGAGACTGCCCCGGTGCAGAGATGGGGCTGGGAAAGGGTCAGGGAAGGGAGGATCCGGGCTGAGATGCCCAAGGGGCAACAGCTGGGATGGGACTGGAGATGCAGTGACTGGGACAGACTGGGAAGGGGACAAATTTGTACCAGGCTGATGGGGTCAATATGGAAAGGGTCAAGAGAGCAGGGAAGTGGCACTGTAGCTTATGCCTGCTAAATCCTGTAAGCTCTCCTCAGCCTGGAAGGAAGCCCAGGGCTCCTGCCTGGAGCCAGCACTCAGTGCCAGCGGGGCTGTGCAGCAGAGCCCCCGGGCAGCCCCCAGCACTGCCCCTTCACCAGCCTGTGCCACCTCTTCATCCCAGCTCCCCACCTCTGCCCGCCACGGGAGCCCTGAGGACGGGGGACATGACAGCCCAGACAATTTTAAAATATAAAGTGCTGCAAAACGCAGAAAGAGCCTGTCCTTGCAAATAAGCAACCCGCAAAACAAATTGCTCTGCTCTCCCCTCATGCTTCAGCAGCTGCCAGCAGGCAGGGTGTGTGTGCCAAGGAGCTGGGGCACCAGTTCATCTCTGGGTTGAGTCCCTGTTAATTCACAGACTCTCTCCATGCTTTAGACACAGTGCTTGGCCCCTCTCTGCCTGTCAGAAGGATAAATTCCTCTCCCCACCAGAGAGATGTGCTGCAAATTAGATCTGCTCGTAGGTGTGCGGAGAGCACCGCAGGTACATAGGAAGGACAGCATCTCCAGTGTATCTCCAGTGCTTTATCACAATCAGAGAAGGCTGGAGCCAGCAGGAGAGGGCAGTGGCAGAGCCTGTGTGCAGCTCCCAGGGCTCTGGAGCCGTGCACAAGTCGGAGCTGGCGGTGCCAAACCAGAAGTGCCGGAGTTTGGCCGGCAGGAGCCTGCAGCAGGGGCTCCCCTGGGACGCATTGCCCCAGCCTAACAGTGGTTAAACGGGTGGACTTTTACCGCTGCCGCTTTGGAGCACCGTGGGCAGTGAGGAGTTCGGCTCAGCCTGGGAGAACACCTTGGCTTCACCTCCCTTGTCTGGTCCGCTTCAGGAAGCTGCGAGCAGCAAGCAGGGGTGGGCTCGGCTGAGGCTGCGAGCCCCGAGCAGCTGATGGTGCTTCTCGCAGAGGTGCTCAGCGGGCAGGTGATGGTGTCACCTCCGTGGTGACAACACCTCTGCAAGCGCTGCGACACTGCTGGGGCAGGGCAGCACAGGTGGGAGCCACCTGCACATCTCTGTTTGCCCGCGGAGGGCCCCGAGGAGAGGGAACCACACTCTCCTGCCTTTTTTATCTCCCTTCTTCTCTTTGCCATTTGGACAGGGCTTGCCCTCAGCTCTCCTTGCCCTCCAGCCCAAATAAACCCAGCGCTTTCCCCCTGCCTTTGCGCAGAGCCTTCCTTCACTGTCTCACCCGCAGCGAATTTATCCTTCTCCACTCGGAGGGCTGCTTGCAGTTCATTAAATATATTAAAGGTGTTAATGACTTTTTTAAAAAAAGACCCAAACTGTCTGATGTTTTTCCAGCTCATTTCCTGCTGCTATCTCCCCAAATCCGGTGGGCAGTAATGACATGTCTGAGGCAGAAAATGGGATTATGATGAACAGAGTGAACTCTGCTGATATGTGGACAACATTAAACATTTCCAGATTCTTTTTCTGTACCTTTCCCTTCCGCAGGTATTTGTATAAGCACGTCCTCCTTGCGCTGAGCTGAGCTGTGGCCTCCTGAAGGAAGCCAGAGGAGAGATGAGGCAGAGCTTTACGCAAGCAGGAATTTTGCAGGAAATCACTGTTTATCTCACCAGAAGCAACACGTTGGATAAAGCCACATTTTCTCCCTCTGTAAAATGCTGCTGGGGTGTTCATGGCTTGTCCTTCCAGAGACAGATGCTGCAAATACGATATAAGAGAGAGGACTGCATCTTCTAGACCCAAAATATTTTGTATGTTAATAGGCAAAAGCAGGGAGTTGTGGAAAAAAAGGCAAAGTCCTGTCTCTCTTTGGCCAGGGAAAGGCCAAGAGGTTGGGTGACTCACCCGAAGTTCCCCAGCACAAAGGGAGATTCAGCTTGGATCTTCCAAACTGCTGGAACTAAATTTTAATCTCTGTAACTTTTGCTCCAAAGATCTTTCAGAACGAAAATCAGTACTTTCCAGAGGGGGAAAACAGGCAAACCCCCCTCATTTAGTGAGCCTGTATTTGTGTGGATTTTGCAAAGCCTGAAAGTGAGCACCTTCCTGCAGATTACGGCACTGAGGGAAGAGGAGGATTTTTCTGGAGCTGTGTTTTTCCCTGTGAAATGTGTGTCTGGATGAGGGAGAAAATTATAGAAAACAGCTGGGAGTTGAGGAGAAAAATGTATTGGCTATGGTAAGCATATGATTATCAAAGGTTCTCAACTCAGACGAATCAAATCCAATTTCTCGCAGAACAACAAGAAGCACTTCTCAACAGCAGCTCTTCCTGGGCCAAATTTCATCTTTGGAACTGACACCCTGCAAGTACTTCTCATATAACAATAGGAAAAAAGCGTTTCTTACACTGCCTTGCCTGCTGCAGCCAACCGAACAGCCCCTGCCCAAATATTCCAACTATTCAGCTCTGCAGAGACACCCAAACCTGCAAAACTTCAGCTTGCCCAGGAGACAAATGTGTGGAAAAGTTATGTGGAAATTCAGAGCCGGGCTTGGGACGAGCTGGTCCCAGCTCTCTGCAGGCTCCTGCACTGGTTCCAAACTCGTGGTTGTGACTTCCAGCTCCTCAGAGAGGCAACCATTAAACCTCAAAAATCAACCAGTTTGGCACTGGGCCTGTTAGAATCGTGACCCGTGTGCCTTCCAGGTTCCAGCACAACAAACAGCAGCGAAGGGGAAAAAATGGGTAATAAATAGAGAAGTGCTGGTGCTCCACCATCCACCTTCTCCAGGGCAAGGAAAAGGGCTTGGAAAACTGGCACAGAAACCCCTCCCTGGGGCCAGCCTTCCCCACCACCACAGCCCCACGCTGCCCATCTGGCTCGCTTTCCCTGCCCACTCCACATCCTTTGGTTTTACTGGAGTTCAGAGGGACACCAAGGAAACCGGGCCAGCCCTGGGCAGAGCTGGATGCTGCACCACCGGCCAAGAGCCAGGCAGCTTCACCCCGTTTTTAATGGTGATTCCCAGGTGATTTCAAAACTCAGGGATCACAGGCAACGACCTAAACCTGCCTCAGTGCTGGTGAAAACACCACCTTGATCCCTGGCAAGGAGAGACCACCAGATTTGGTGCTCCAGCAGCCCTTTTCCGGGCATTGACCAGCGTGCACTGTGCCAACGTGCCCTGAACATCATCCCCGTGCTCCCACAGGGACCACGGAGAGAAATAAAGGCTGGGAGAGCTCCGCTGAACCACCCAAAGGTGGGAGCAAGGTGATGCTGCTGCTCCCCATCCTGTGCTGAGAACCAGGCTGCTCTCAGCCTTAACACATTGCTTCAGCCAAGCCATTCCTGGGAGAAAAATTAGGCAAACACTCCAAGGCTTGCCACAGCGGGCAAATAAATGACTTGCTGAAGTTAAACAAAAAATAAGAGACGTTTCTCCCCGCTTTCTTCATCTTGCCTTCTCCCCCTCCCCGTGAATCCGACCAAGATTACAGTTTTAAAAAGCACTTTCTCTTAAATGTGGGAGGAAGATTGCCTGAGCTCTCATGCGTTCACTGCTATATTGTATTGTTGCTGCTTTTAACATGTTTCGCTCAGTTAAATAGTAACTGATGACAGCTACACACTTAAATCCTTTGGTGTTTTTATCATGGATTTTATATATATCTCTTATAAAGAACAGCACACTGCAAGGCCTCTTACCATATCAAAAACAACAAAAAAGCACCCTATTTTTGTGTAAGGTATCAAAGCAATAACGCGTGCCCGTGCAGCAGAGCCAGCCTATCAGAGGTTTATCGGGTTTTATTGGCCTTGGGCAACTCTGCACATGACGGTCTTTAGAGTGACATGGAATTTATTAAACTTTTCCACAGCCTGACAGTCTTCTCCCAGCTCGTCCCCACCCCCCAAGCTCTTTTCTTTTGAAAAATGATTTCTGCCAATCTTGTGCTTTTAACATTTTTTTTCCCCTCTTTTTTTTTTTTTTCCATTTTGCTCTTTTTTTCCCCTCTCTTCTTTTTTTTTATTTTTTTTTTTTTGTTTTTTTTTTTTTTTTTTAATCGCTGCTCGCTGGAGTACGACTCCTCAAGCATCTGTTTAACGAACACCATTAGGGTCCCGCTGCAGCAACAACAACAACAACAAGAGAGAGGGAGGCAGAGCAGCAGCCACACAGCCCATTACTGCCTGGTTCAGCCCTATTGCACTACATTACTCGATATGACAAGCTCTGCATACATATCACACACACCAAGGGTTATTCTTTTTTTTTTTTTTTGCCTTTTCCTGGGTAGCCTAATTCAGGCTTTGTGTGGTGCCCTGTAATAAATTTCCTCTCTCAGACAATAGCCCGTCGCCTTCAGCTGCCTGCCCCTTCCATAACCCAGCGCCGATACAGCATCTCCTTCTCTTGCCACTTCCCATCAGCGCGGCGGGTGATGCCAGGCTGTGCTGACGGGGTTAAGGTGCTGCCGGGGTTTCCATCAGGCTGCGGTGCCCTCCCTCTTTTCCCTGTCTCCCCAAATTCCCGTCTGTTCAGCACTTCGCAGACGTTTCCGGCAGCCCCAGGCCGTGGCTGTGCCGGCGTTGTGGGGGCGATGCAGGGCCGCAGCACGCGTGCGGGACCGCCTGCACACACGCCCCTCTTTATTTGCAAGCTTCTCCCTTCCCATCCCGGGGCAGGCACCCGGAGAAGGAAGGGAGCACATCCAGAGCTTGGCTGCAGGTTGGGAGCAGCAGCAGAGGGTTTGCAGGCTGTGCTCAGCCGCTGGGTTCGTTCTTCTGCTCTCCTGTGCCCTGGAGTGAGGACTTCTGCTTCTGGCCTCCCACCCGGAGCTGCTTCCAGCTCTGGGGCTCCCAAAATTAGAAGGACGTGGAGCTGCTGGAGAGAGTCCAGAGGAGGCCATGGAGATGCTCTGAGGGCTGGAGCCCCTCTGCTCTGGAGCCAGGCCAGGAGAGCTGGAGGTGTTCACCTGGAAAAGGCATCAGCGAGACCTCAGAGCCCCCTCCAGGGCCTAAAGGGGCTCCAGGAGAGCTGGAGAGGGACTCTGGACAAGGGCCTGGAGTGACACAACAAGGCAGAATGGCTCTAAACTGAACACGCTGCTCACCTCCTCTTAAATCTCACACTCAGTCTCTGCCATTATCACCTCCCTGTGTTGGTTGTTACCCCTCCTGACCAGCAATATGGAACTGCTGCACAGCTCTCTGTGCCTCCTGCCCCCATCAGATCAGATGGCAATCTCATTTCTGAATATTGAAACTGAGTACATTCCCTAAGCAGAGTGCACTGCATGCACTGCCCTTGCACCTCACACCTCCAGCTGCTGGGAAGGCACCACTCAGGCTGGGTCTGGGAGCTGACATTTCCCCTAAAAGAGGCTTCTCCACCCCTCCTCCCTCAAGAGAGCTCCTTAGCACTGCCACTGCAACCAGGCCAATTGTTGGCAGGGGCGAGCAGGGCACAAGGTGGTGTTTTCTCTGAAAAACATCGAGAAAAGAGTTTGCTGCTCCAGGAGGGAAGAGGGGCAGCCGGAGACTCGATGCTCAGGCACCAGGACCAGGCTGCTCCCACCCCTCACCTGGGCAGGAATCACTGCCAACAGTTTCTCTGCGGTTTGCCATCAGTCCCTAAGCTCAGGGAGCCCTGGGGGCACAGGTCAGTGTGGCAGGAACTGAGCCCTGGCAGCTCAGTGTGCTCAGGATACCTGACACTGGGTTGGGGTTTGTTATGGGCGCTAAGCCCGGGACAGCTGGCCAGGCAGGTGTGGGACACTGATGCTACCTGGGGAGAACAGGAGTGATATCAGCATCCTTTCCCACACAACAACGCCGCTGGTTTCCCAGGGTGGGTGCTGCCCCCACTCCAGGCGTGCAGAAGGATCTGCATCTGTGCTCGTCAGCACGGCCGCCTTTAGGAAAGTGAGCACATTTAAAGCACGGTGCATCTGACCTATTTTCTGACGTGCATCTTAGGAGGAGCTGAGTTGTGCACTAGCACTGCCTAGCAGCTGCACAGGGAATCTGGAGGGACAGCTCAGCTGAGGATCCGGGCGTCGTAACCCAGGGATCCATCTCAGTTTCCACACGGAAGCAACTGCCAAAATTTTGTTTAGTGCGTTTGTGCTCTTCCACTAAAATCCAGCTGTCTCACCTTGCACCACTTCACCCGCCTGCTTCTCACGTGAGATGAAGGCGATGCTTAAAGACAAAGCACACCTCGAGGGTGGCTGGCCAGGATGAGAGAGAGAGCTGAGAGGGGGGAAGGATGATGGAGTCCCAGCCCGGAGCCACATCACCTCATATGATATCATCCCTGTGCTGGTGCTGCCAGTCCAGGACATGAATCCAAAGAGCAGTGCAGCCCTTTAGCAGTTATCCTGACCTAAAGCAGTTATTCCCAAATAAATGCTCCAGGCATGAGGACCACAGCCCTCTTTGATTCAAAAAGCAAATGCCTAAGTGACAGTAAGTGACAGCCCAGAGCTGCAGAATCTGCATGAAGCCATAAAGCAGAAGATGCTCCTGAGAGCTCGTCTTCCTGCAGAAGAAAACACACAGTGCTCAGCTGGGTAGCTAAGCAAAAAGAAAAATAAATAAAGCAGCATCGTTAGGATGTAAAAAAGTCCAAGGAGCCAGCACATCGCTGTCTGGCAGCAGCTTCAAATGAAGATCTCACATCTTTCACCAAGCTTCAAAACAAAATTGATAAGATAGAAAATAACCCCCCGGATTTGTGCCATTTCCATGGATTCGTGAGTCTGACAGCTGCAAGCAGAGAAACAACCCTTCCTGGCAGGAAAATGAGTGCTGCTCCCCGGCAGGCCATGATGCCACTTTGCTGTGACCATGTCACACGGATGCTTTCCTGCCCGGGCCGGTCCCTGTCGGTGCAGTGCTGTGATTTTTCTCACAGTGTTACATTTCTGTGATTAAAATAGGCACTAATGGAACAGCCACACATTCGGTACAGCAGGTTTGTGTCTGAAATGCTTTCATCGAACAGAAAGGAGCCGAGGCTGCTGCTGGGTGAGCTCTGTGGCTGCTTTGGGTGCCCTGAGGTCCCTGAGCTTGGGAGCACAGCCTGGCACAGCCCTGACGTGCCCCTCCAGCACTGCAAAAAGCACTTCTGCTGATGTACAGAGCATCCTGACTGAATGCAGCCTTCACGCAAGGTTGCTGGTGACCCCCAGACCAGTGTCTGCTGCATGCTGGGATCTTCCCAACAAGCCCTGAGCCCACCCTCTGTCCCCAGTGGGGTGTGGCAGCAACGTCACTCAAGTACAGGGGTGACACCGGCCAGCCTGGACAGGGAGCAGCTGGGGAGGGTGCAGAGCCTGCAGGCGAGGACAGATTTACCTGGGGAGGGCTGTTTGAGGTCTCTTCCTCTACTGAGGGGTTTCAAATGAGCCTTGCAAATGGCACTGGAGAAGCCTCAGAAGGGACTGGTCCCACCTGCACCAGCTGGTTTGTTTTGGAGCCTTTTGCCCAGAGATGCTGCAAGTGCTGGGACATTGCACGGGAGATCACACATTTGTCACACTTTTAGGGGAGACAGGATGTTTGCTGAAACCTGGACACACGAAGAGGAGTTTGGGTGGATGAAGGAGAAGGGGAATAACGGCTTCAGTGCAGTCACCTAGAGCAGGCGATGAGCAGGAAAGGGGCTGGACCTGACTCATCAATGGATCCTAAGGAAATGGGGGATCCCCACAACGTCCTCAAGGAAGTTTCAGCCCAAAACACAGAGGAGATGTCCTGTCCCAGCTCTTCCCACCTCCTGCCCTCAGCCGTGCCTCTGGAGGTGGGAGTTCCTTGCTCCTCCCAACCCATCTGTGATGTCCCCTCCCAGCCCCTTCCTGGAGTATCAGAGACTGAACTGCCTCGATATTTAACAGATCTCTCTCCACTATGCATTTCCTTTATTAAATAAAGAAATAAACCAGCATCTCTTTGCCCTGGAGAAGCTTTCAATAAGATGGATAAATATATATAATTAGCGAAGGAGAGAGCAAACTCCAGTGAATACAATACACCCTGTGAGACAACCCTCCATTAAAAGCCTCCTTGTTTAAACTTCAATATTTTAGCAATAGTGACAAAGAAACATAGAGAAAAGCATTTATTTTTCACTTTTTATTTAATCCCAGCAAAGAGGTTGATCGGATAATTCCCTGCCAATTTCTCATGCCTTGGATATGCCATCCCCTCTCCAAAAATTCAGGTTTTCTCAGTTTTCCTCTCTAAGCTGGAGACCAAAAAGCTCTAATAGAGATTTCCTGCTTCTGCAATCTGCAAAGGCTCTTCTTGACCTCCCCATTTTTACTGGGCCGCCCTGGAGGATGCAGAGTAGAGGAGACCATGGGGCTGTATCCTACCAAGAGCCATGACACAGGGACGCAGGGGTGGCAGAAGGGACCTGGCCAATGCCTGCACAGGCTGACAAAGTCCATGTACATGTATTTATGTACCACTTTTACAGATCTGCTTTCCCAGCTTGGCCAGCTGCCACTAAAACAGCCATGTTCAGCAAAACAGGGGAAAAAAATCTTCCCTCAAGAAGAGGGAAGCACATCCTGGAGCTGAGCTTGGCTCGTGTGCGCCTGAGCCACGGCGGCACAGGAGCACGTCCAACGAGGAGCTGGGGCACTGCTGCTCAACACGCTCCTCAAATGCTCTATTTTCCGACCTAGAAAATGGGAAGAGCCCACTGCAAGACAGAAACCAAGGGGTGAGAGCTGGAGAGAGGTTTGGCTTTTGCATCGTTTCCTTGGGAGACGAGATCTGGAGTGACTGCAAACATCCGCGCCTGCTCCCGGGGGAATGCGAGGAGCTTATTCCCCCTGCCCTGGCAAACACCTCCAGCTCCCTGTGCTGCAGAGGCCCCAGCCAAGGCTGTGTCATTACCAGCAGCAGCCCCCTTTTCAGGGCTGCTGTACTGAGCAGATCCAGAATATTTCCCCAGGGAAGAGCCAGTCATTCATTTGCACTGCCTGCTAATTTAAAAATGTGAATCTCCGCTCGGTTCTGCACGCCAGAACTCAGCCTCTGACATTTAGACCAGTGTGAAATTTAAATGCAGGCAATGGCAATGTTCTCAGGGCACAGCAAGAGGAGCAGTTGGTGGAAATGATGCTGCAAAGCCCAAGCTAAAAGAAAGGGATTAGCAAAGTATTCACTCGGTCCAAATAAAACATGGTGATATCTGTGGTCCAAGCCTTGGGGTGCACGAGATGCAAACCAGATAGAAAGAACCTGGATTCTTCTGGAGAGAAAGAGGGATGAAAACCAGGGATTCAAAGCATCAAGGACTCTAGATTTAAAAAAAAAAAGTGTGGTTTTTCGAGTCTAAAATGGCACTACTGCCACTTTTTTAGAGAGCAGACCAGGTAGGGCTCGTGTCTGTGGAGTCACAGTGCACACAGCCCTCATCAACCCTTTCGTGCCCCGTTCTGGCTCTGCTGTACATAGGAAAAGGCAATTCCTGACATTTTGAGATCTCTATGTAATCTCTAAGTGGATTATAATCGCCCTGATGAAACAGAAGGTAGAGACCAAATACTCAGTTTTTGTCCGAGTGCAAATACTGCATCAGCCACGACCCAGACTCAGCGCCCCTCCTCTTTTAGCTCAGCCTTTATTGAGTAAAAAGTGAACAAAACATGGCATAAAACACTAAGTCCATTATTAGCTGGATTTCTGGTTTAATTTAGTTTATGTTCTGAAGGATTTCCATGAAGTTGCACTGAAAATGCTTTCACTTCCACAACGGTTTATCATTGTTATACTATTGCTACAATTACCTGTCATTACAATCAAATTTATATCAGGACAAGAAAATGATTCCTCAGAAATTAAACAGCACTCCCTGGTGGGATAATTCCTTCTCCTGAACTTTCCAATAATGAAAACTGTAAGTAAATTTGCTGTAATTCAGACCACAAAAGACCCTCCACTGTTAAACCAAATGCTAATGTTTTTACCAGGACAATAACTTGACGTGCAGCAGAAAATCCCCAAAGGTGCCTAGAGCTGTAAGAGGGTTCCTACACAAGGTTACAATGTCCCTAAGGAAGTCAGGCTCCAAAATCGAATGGCTGAGGTATTTCTGTGAATTCCTCCAAAACTTGTACAATGAATGGTCTTTTGCAACTTCAGGCAAAAAAATACCTTGGAAAATCTGCCTGTGCACGGAACTGGAATCCCAGGTGTGGGGTTTTCCTGGGCACACCTCCAGTGCTGACTCTCAGGTGCAGATGGACATGTGGACAGCCTGGCCTGAGGCTCTCAGGCCACTCTTGGCCAAATAAGACACAGCCACTGAGACCCAGAACACTGCAGTGAGGAACATCCCTCTCAGCTTTGCTAGCAGCTCGTGATCTCCAGAATTTCCCCCTAATGAAATGGATCCAATGCCTGATCCTCTAGAGGCCGTTTTCCCACAGGGATTGTGCAGTGGACTGCACATCTGATAAACACCTAAATGGTGTCCACCTTCACAGGGAGATTCGTGTCATGAGTGTCAAAAGCTGGATGCTTCATTTAAACCTGGACTTGAAAGCTCCATCTAAACTCAGGACAGCTAAGGATCCCTCCAGAGTAATCACTTCGATTTATCACAGACTGGGATGAATTGCCCTGTTCTTTCCAGAGACTAAAGCCAGTCTGCACAACCACCTCACCTTAATGGCCACATTGCTAAGCCAAGGCAGGTGGATTCAGACTAAGGAGCCAAAAAGGGACATTAGCCCAGCCTGGAAAAGGTCTGCAAAGAGTGGTTTTAGTGCAGACAGTCCCCAGACCAGGAGCCTGTGTGGGCCTCCAATTAGGAGCCTGTGGTTTTTATTCTTTGAGTGCACCAAAGATGCCCTACTGTGCTGTTCTGCCTCAAAACCCTGAGTCCCAGAGGTGTGACGGGTTTTCACGACCTTCCCATGGTGCTTTATGAAATGCCTGGATTTGCAGCAGCTCTGGCCAGACACCTTGCTGCGGGGGGCAGATCCCTGCTTTGTACCTCCGACCTTCACTGGCACCACTGCAGGGCTTCGGGTCAGGCAAAAATGCAGAGACAGGCAGTGCTCCTGCAGGATCACAGTGCTGCTGCCCGAATAGCTGCATGAGCTGGGCATGGGGAACGGGTGAACTGACCTCCAGCAGGACAGAGGGAACTGTTCTCAGCTCTGAGCACTGGGGAATTTCCGAGGACGGAAGGTCCCGCCTGGCTCAGGGCGCTGGAGTGCCCTGGGGACTTTGCTGACACTCATTTTCAGGGAGCATTGCCCTCTGGAAGCCTCTCCTGTCGGCCCCGGGGCTGGGTGTTCTCCTCTTTGGTTCAGACCCTGCCGTGGCTGTGCTTGCCAAGGCTTTGCCACATCTCCTTTACCCCACAGCACTGGGTGTGCACTCACACCTGCCCGGCCCCACATCCACCCCCCTCCATCAGCCCTGCCCTCCCTGCACCCCTGCTCCCCTCAGTGTCCCTGGGGAAAGCTGTGACACGAGCCCAGCTGTGCTCCCAAGGGAAGAAAACTCAGACTACTCAGCATTTCACAATTTTTTTTCCCCTGAAACAGAAATTCTCACACTGAAAACAGAGATTCTCTGGAGGGAAAACAATTCGGGGGAGTCCAAACCTAGAGCAAACCAGAAAGTGAGACTCGCTGCAAAACCCACCACTTCTGCTTCAGAGGCTCAGCACAGCCCTGCCCCGGCTTTCTCTGACAGAAACACGCAACAACCAGGGTATCTAAAAAAAAAAATACCAAACCCCTGACTTGTACCCAAACAAGACACTTCATTGCACACACTTCCCCCCTGGGGAGATGATGAAAGGTCAAAATGAACCCGTGTGAGCGCTGCTGGTCACACTGCTCAGGGTGCTGCTGCAGGAAGGGGCTGTGGTGGGCTGTGGTGAGGGATCCCACAGCTCCCACGCTGAGCCAGCACATCGGGGTTTGTCCATTTGTGTAGGCACACACAGAGCCGTGGCACAGCCTGTTTAGGGCACTTCATTCAGCCACTCTGACTGCAGCAGCTGGATCCCCCTGGCAGAGGGACAGGGTGCCCGGGCGGGGATGCACTCACTCAGCATCCCGCTGACTCCTTGAGGCTCCACCTGCACGCTGGGGCAGGAGCAGACCCTTATCTGAGCAAACCTCATCATCCCCAGCACGGCAGAGGAGGTCACACCAAGCGTTTGGGTGCAGAGCAGTTACACCCGGCCTTTGAACCTCCCCGCAGCTGGGTGGGGTGGCAGCGTGGGTGGGTGGGTGCGTGGCTTCGTCACACCAGAGGCCCCAGGGCAGCCCCAAAACAGCAGGGGGAGCTGGCAGGGCAGAGAGGAGATCAGATAATCTCGGCGAGGGCTCCACCAGCCCCGTAATCCACCTGCCTTTCATCCCTCCTCTGGAGCGTGCAGCCACCTGCCATCGCACCGGCACCGAGCCTCCGCCCCGAGCCTCCACCCCTCCTGATCTTCAACAGAGACCACCTCGGTGTGTTTCCCAGCTCCAGCGTGGTGGGCACACCCTGCTGCTGGTGGTTTCAGGCCTGCTGGAGATGCAGAACCTCAGGGTACCGGTACCTCCATGCCCTGCAACCACAGCATCCCCACTGAGCTCCTGCTCCGGCCCCTGCAGCATCACCGCACCACCCGAAACAACCCCAGCGCCAGGCAGGTGCCCCTGGCCCCAGTGAGATGCAGGTGCCCTGGGGAGAGGGGAGGATGCCTTTGTGCCCACCTCTGTTTAATGTAGCTCTGGGGTGCCAGGGAAAAGCCAAAACCCCACTGAGGGAGAAGGTCCGAGGTGTTTGTATCCTCCTTGGTTGTATCTCCTCTCCACTTGTGGAGCTGGGTGTTCTGGGGACCCAGGTGCCCTTTCAAGCCTCCCTGAGCACTGTTAACCCCCCAGCAGTCTGCAGATATCCCACGGGCAGCATTCAAATCCCTCCTGTTCAGTCCCCTCAGGTGCTCCCTGGTTTCTGTCTCACAAGAACAGTGACTTCCAGCCCTTGATTTACCTTCTCGGTGCCACTTACTGCCTCCTTTTCCATGTGCATGGATCATATCCCCGCATATTTATCTCATCTTCAAAATAAATGTTCCCCCTCATCCTTCAGTCTCCACTCATCTGCAAGTCTTGCAGAGCCTCCAATAATTTTTGCTGCCTATCTCTTGACCCCTTCTATTCCTGCTGTATCTTTTTGAGATGGATTGACTGGAAACGAACACGCCATCGCAGGCAGGACCACTGCACTGATTTATGTGCTGGCATTAGAATACTCTCAGCAATCTTTTTAACCCCGTTCTTCCTCAAATTTCCTTGGCTTGTCTGGTGGCGGCTGTACACTGAGAGTAGAGATTCGCACGTGGATGTCTCTGTTGATGCTTCTCCCCTCTTGCCAAACGTTTACAGCTAATTTAGACCTCATCACGCTCTGCCTCTCTGCTCACCAGCACACTGCCCAGCCCTCCAGCTTTGTCAGGGGAAACCCTCGGGACGTTTTCCACCTCGTCTCTTGACAAACCAAAGGCACGTACAAGTTTTGCTTTCTTCCCATTCACCTTTTTTTTCCCCATCTTATCAACAACTGCATTACACAGCACCACGTCCCAAACACATCCCTGTGGTAAATCTGCAGAAAATTCTTTTTCCCGTTTCCTTTCGGTTGGTTTCTCCCCTCATCGGCTGCCTCCCCTTCTCCCGGTGCTCCCATTTTCCCATTTTCAGTCCAGGTGGCACGAAGGGCACTAACGATTCCCCTGGCGAGGCCACAGAGGGGAGGCTGAAAGCTTTTCCTTCCTCCCTGGGATTAAAGAATTGAGACAGAACGAAGACAAAGGATGGGGAAGAGGGTGGGGAACACTAATCCGAGACCCTGGATGTGGGCTCCAGCTTCTCTGGAGAACAGAACCACGGCACTAAAGCACAGGGGGAAGGATCACAACCATCTGGGGCAGAATAAAGTCACTCTCCAAGGAGAGTCCTTCCATGCAAACACCCATCCCTTGTCTGTGTCCAAGCCCGGGCAGCAGATGCATGTCCACACTTCCACCACTATCCGGGCCAGCAAGGGGGTCTCCGTTCCTGCTGGGCAAAGCTGGGAGCAGAACTGGCTGCTGGAGACACATCTCCACTCCAAGCTCTCCGTGTTTTTCCAAGAATTGAAAATGTGTTTCCCCCCTCGCCAGACACGTTTCTATTCAAATCAGTATCAGCCATTCTGCGAGATATTTGCCTTCCTGCATTTATTTCCCAATAACAAAGCTGTCCTCAGCTTTTTAGAGCTGGTATTTTTATTTTATTTAGTTAATATTTTTAAACATTACTACTGCTATAATAAATGTTAACTATTTGTGCAGAGCTCTCATCGCCTTGGCAGGGGCCTTTATGTGTGCAAAATAACAGCAAATCATAATAAATAATAATAATAAATTATTATGGTTGATTACAAGGGAATGTGCTACATTTTTATAAGCTCTAGACCACCTACAGCTCACAAAATATAATGGGAAACATTAAGCCTTTAACTGGTTTTATATATTCCCTTCCCCCTCTTCCACTCCCCATGTTCTGTAATAGATTTACAAACAGCGTAAGGGGGGAAAAAATCTTCCCTTATAAGAATAGCATCAAAATTCTCCTCAGCTTTCCAGCTGCTGAGTGTTTCTGAAGCCTTCAGTGAAATGCAATTAGTATCTTTTACCGCCTGCCTTCTGGGGATACTGACATTATTATCTTATTGCAGTTTCACCTTGACATGCAGATCACAAGGCAGCGAGCTGGATTCTGTCTCCAGACGCCTTGAATTGTGGCATTGCCCCAGCTGGCTCAGCGAGTCGAGAAAGGAGAAGGAGGAAAAAAGGAGAGAAGAGCCATTTTCTCATCCTGTGGAGCTCAGCTTTTAAAAAAAAAAGAGCAAATAAATACAGGGAAATGGGAGCTGTGGTGGGAAAAGTGTGTTCCTGCTCAGCTCCAAGGAGGATGGGGATGGCCGAGGGGGGATCTGCTCTGTGCCAGCCCCGGGCTGCCAGCACAGGTCTGGGCTTCCAGCAGAACCTGCTCCCCTCCCCTCCAGCTCCCGGCAGGGTTCAGTTCCATATGGACGCAGTCCCAGATCTCTGTGTTTCACTGCGAAAGGCAAGGGAAAAAAGAAGGGAAAGAGAGGACGAGAGGAGGAAAACCCCACCATCAGAACTGCTTTACATCTCAGGAATGATCAGAGGGACACACGTGTCCCTCCCTATCCACGCTGGTGAGGTTGGCCCTGTCAGTGCTGAGCCATCCGATGGGGAATGGCTGCAGCCACACGAGTCTCTCCTCTGAGGCTTTTTCTGATCAGCAAAACGTGACATTAACCTTCAGAATATCCACCTGGAGGGGTCAGATTTCCTTTCTTTTCCAGGCAGCATTTCTCCAGCCCTCAGAGCAGTCTTGGGGAACTGGGGTTTTTCTGGGACTGGGCAGTTTTCTGGGACTGTGTCTCCCTGTCCCTGCACGATTTTGGGTGGGAGCACCAGCCTGAAACCTGCCCTGGAGACCATGAGATAGGTGAGGGTTGGAGCCCACCCACATGTTCATGGTCTCCTCTAAAGCAACCCAAACCTTGGAAGCCAAAGCTTCCAGGATCCTTGAGTTTAAACCGACAACCACACTGTCAATCCTGCTGACCACTGATACGTCTATTTTCACAGCTGGGAAGCAATATTTAATTGGAATGCACAAAGTGGACAAAGGGAACCTGGGTGGCTTCAGCTTCCACAGGTCTGACCCAGGGCAGATGTGGTGACCCCTGCGTTGGTCAGAGGAGCCACAGCTGGAGATGTGGTTCAGGTACAAGGCCTGCGCTGGAGCTGCAGGAATTGTGTTCCAAATTACGGATGGAATCAGCGGAAAATCCAACCTGTTCCCTGCTTTCCTCCACCCCATTCTTCTCTCTCATTACTCTTAATTAACACTAACTCTCTGCATACAGCTCCAGTGGTCTCATACTCCTGTGAAAGCACCGCGTGATCACGTTCAAGTATCGAGATCTCTGTACCCCCACGAGGGATGAGAGAGGAAGCCTCAAAGGATTCACACCCAGGGATATCCTTCTAGAACTGCCTTTCTCACCCATGTTCAGGTCCTTTTCATTCCAGCAGGAAATTTTTAATCATCCTGACGGCCTCCTCTGGGCTGGCACTGAGGGTTGGGACCAGCTGAGCTTTAAGGTCCCTTCCAACCCAAACCGTTCTGGGATTCTGTGAAAAGGGAAGGGAAAGTTTCCAGGTACTTGGTTACTTCCAATTCCCTTCCTGTCCGAACCCAGAGAGGTGCAAAAGAACATCCCAAACCTCCCAGTGCCCCTGATGCCCTCCACTGTTCCTGGCCAACCTGCTGGCACTGGGTTGGCACTCCAAAACCCACCTCACAGCTCTGTTTGCTCAACGCAGCAGCGTCACATCCAGCTCAAAGTTGCACCTCTTCGTCAGGGTAAGTGATTAAAAACATAAAATCCAAGTCGTATAAATGTGATCTGGACCAAAACAGAGCTCCCAGCTACTGGCAGAGCCCACAGTGCCTCTCTGGAGAGGACCAGGCAGGATATTTGGTGTCCTAATGCACCAAGAGCACTTTCAGAGCAGGCTTATAAGAACCCAAGCATCACCCCAGCTCCTTCGCCTTGCCCCATGGTGGTTTCTGACAAATAATCACAATAGCCCAGCCCATAACACTCTCATTTTTCTATCCAAATGGGGTTGGGGTTGTAAAAGAGGCGTCATGCAAGGAATCCCTTTGTCTCTTGGAATGTCTGTACATTTATTTTCATTTAAAAATATTTGGAAAGAAGGGACGGTTAAACAAAGAGACAAACACTAAATAAACCTCCTTGTTTTCCTGATGCTAGACTGGCACAGGCAGCTTGTAAGAATTAGTGATTCCAGAGAGCAACTGGCTAATTTCCAAGGGAATAGAGAGAGAGGGAAGAGAGGAACAGCACAAATTTACAGCTTACCCCATTTGTATTTTCTCTTTACAGCTCTCATCTGGATTACCAAATGCAAATTATTTATGGTATTTTATTGGCAAACCCTTTTAGTGCACTGGTACGTGAAATTCCTTCCCAAATCCCATTTTTCCAGCCAAGGGGCTGCACCCTCTTGGTCTCACTTTGAAAGGTGAGTGTCCCTCCAAGATTTGGGTGGGCAGCATCACCTCTACCCTGTCACAGGACACGGCCATCAGCACCGCAGCACAGAGCCCATCTCTCTTTGGCATCATCACACAGATCTCCTGAACTATTGTTTTCTCCTCTTGTTGTGATCGTCATGTGAGTGCAACACGAATGCAAAAGAACACAGCTGGCATTGACACTGTTGCTTTCAAGATTCTAGGAGAGGATCAAATGAAGGAGAAAATTAAATTAAAAAAGCAGCACTTAATTATGTAGGCTGGTTTTGTGCTCTCTCCTTCCTCCATGTAGTAGTTTCCACCTGAAAATCTTTAAGTGCTTTAGAGCTGGTAATTAAATCTCGGAACTACTGCAGAGAAGGACGCAAGGAAAGCGTACGCAGCTCACTTGGTTTGTCTGTTTGATTATACATCAACTTTGCATCTCTCCAGCCCTCTGCTCTGCCAGGACACTCCTTGAGTTAACCCCAGGTCTGCACAAGTGCTTGCAATGCTGTCCCTCGGCGAGGGGGTCTGCTACAAGGGGAGTTGCACACGGGATTGGGTGGGAGCAGGGATGTATGGATGGTGCTTCTGGGCACCCAGCTGGGGCCGGGGAAAGTGTTCTGGGGTGACCACAGTGCCAGGAACCTCCCAGCTCTGGGCACTCCACCCTCACCAGCAGAAAAGTGCTGCTCCCCCAGCATTTCCTCTGTTCCGTGGGGACCCACCCACTGCGGTGGCAAAACCTGACATGAGGGTGTTGGCTTGGAAAGCTGTGTCACCTCCCTTCCTCCACTGGGGATGTTCGAAACCAGCAGCTAGGTCAGGGTACAACACAGAGGCCACCAACAGCCGAGGGTATCCCCCATCAAAGTAATCCACAGGGTGATACTCAGAAATGCCCCAAATCCTGGGGACACAGAACTCAGTAACTCCCAGTTCCAGGGCACAAACCCCCAGCTGCTCACACCTGAGCTGAGCACCTCGAGCTGAGCTCCTCATGGGCCAAACACTTCTCATCAGGGAGGGTTCCTCTATCGGGGTGGATCTTCCCCCTGTCAGCAGCCCTGGAGCTGGGATCCACCCTGCCAGGACAGCCCTTTTGGGATCCACCCTGCCAGGACAGCCCTTGTGGCACAACAGCAGCCTCTGTGTCATCACCACATTGCTTCAGAGAGGACTGGCCCGGTGGCATTCGAGAGAAGCTGCTGAAGAGCAGCTTCAGCAAATGTGGTTTAAGATGTTATTTTCAGAGAGCAGCGAAAGCACGGGGTGATGCTCATCTGGCAGTCCAAAGCATCAGCAGCAGTTCTGGCAGTGGATCCCAGAGATGACGAAAATTAAAACGTCCTTGAAAGCATAATCAGAGCTGTGGCTGGCACAGATGCTGTTGCAACACCCAGACGGCTCCAAAAAGGGGGATCTTCTGGGAAAGCGCAGTTTCACGGCACGAGAAAGCCCAGCTCATGTTTTCAGCCCCCTGATACGAAATCATGTTTGCTTCTCCTGGCTTGCTGCTTGTGCAGAAGCCTCTGGGGAGGCTGAGATGGAGAGGACACCAAAGAACCTCTCACGTTGGCCCAGGGGCTGTGGAATCAGCAGGGCTGGTGCCTGGGCTCACGGAGGACACGGCACAACGTGGAAGGGGACAAGATGCCAGCAAGGGACCCACTGCCCTTGTGTGGATGTGACATCAGCCCCGGCTGCAGGGTCCGTGCCCACAGGAATCAGCAGCTGAAAGGATCCACTGCAGCAGCCCCAGTGTGCTCTAGCAGCGAGGAAATACTTTAGGAGTCAACAGATACTTGACATTTTTAACAGTCCAGGAAGGTTCTATGGTTTTACATTTTGTTTTGGATACCAAAGGCCTGATTTTTTTTTCCCTATTTGTTCCAAGAAAAGCAGGACTAAGCCAGCAGCATCAGCCGGTCTGGTCAGGAAGGTGCTTCTCTGTGCCACCAAAAAGGCTCAAATGGGGACAAAAGCCAAAGTTACAGTTTTGTGTTTAAAACAAAATGTAAAACTGGAGAGGACAGCAAACAGCAATTAGTATTGCTAATGAGAGCCTTTGAAAGATTTTTAAACATAACTATAATATATTTTAAATGTGACTGTAAAGAAAATAACCTGGAGTGGGCTAAGAATGTCAGAACAGATGTTGTTCCTCCTCCCTTCAGAGAAAAGTTTTGCCAACCGTTTTGAAATGAGATTTCGCTGAGCTCAGTGTAATTCTATGAAAAACTCCAGGTGAATTGAAACAAGCTTTTCCCCTGGAAGCTGTTCCAACAGCTGAGCTCCCTGAAGGACCAGCTGCGGCTCTGGAGCCTGGCCACAGGCAGAGGGGCAGAGAGACAGCACTTGTCTGCTCACAGCACCTGGGGCAGTCCTTACAGGAACATTTTTCTCAGACTCACCTTGGCAACCTTGGGTTTGGGGTTTTTCGGTTGGGTTTTTTCGGTTGGTTGTTCTTTCCCTTCCTGGCTTCCTGCCCTCAACCATAATTTTCCTGTACAGGGTCAGTGGAAGGGACAGATCCATCTCCTGGTTGCATTACAGGCAGAGGGACTCGGTCCATCCCTGGGGAACAAGACCAGGAGACCAAGCCTGGTCTCCAGCAGCCCCGCAGGGATCACACAGGGTGTGCTGTGTCCTCCTCCTCCATACAACCCCTCAGCTCCTTCCCATCCCCTCCTGGGACTGGACTCCCATGGAGAGGAGCAGGAGAAGAGTCAATTCAGCCCCACCAGTGCCAGCAAGGAGGGTCTCAAAGAGAAGAGCCCATCAGGGTGAAGCTTTGCAGCTTTCGGCTTGAAACAGAGAGCAAGAGGAGTAAGGACGCATCTAACACAGAGAATTTAACTCCAAAATGGATGCTCAGTTCAATTCCACCTTCACCCTGCCAGCACAGGGTACAGGGAAGCTGCCCACGAGCTGATTACAGAGTGGGTGGATGGTTCTGGCTGCATCCTTCCAAAGGCAGCTCGTCTATCCTCCTTCCCGGGAGAGCTTTCTGCTGGAGGCTCTGGAGCTGGTGCAGGTGTTGTCCTCCAGCCCAGCCAGATGTGGCTCAGAGAAACCAGATTTCAGTGTGCCCCGGGGGGTCCTGCTGCATGGGATACTCCCCGAAATGGGGGTCCTGCAGTCATTTCTGGTGCAGGCAGCTCGGGCAGGTCTCCTGTGCCTTCGTGATAATATTTGCAGAGTTTGGGTTTGAGCTGATAAAACAATCCACGATTTTAAGCGCCCAGGACTGCCAGCAAATATAGGAAATAGGTAGGGCTTATTTGCCAGAGCATTCAGCATTTGCTGCAGAGGTTTCACTCTTTCTCCACCCAAGATACCCAGGAAGAAAAACATTGATAGCGAAGATTTAATCGTTCCCATGCTTAAAGACAATATGCCTTTTAATGCCCAGCAGTACCACCTTGGGAGGCATTTTAATGCCAATTACAGCTTTCATTCCGCAGCACTGCCCCAAAACCCCCCTTTTCCCATCACAAACCCTGATGCAATGAGCCCATCTGAGCAGGGCCAGCCCTGAAATTTCCACTTCTCCGGCGAGACCGGCCCCGATTGTGCTCCCAGACTCTCTTGTGATGTTAAGGGCGATAGATAAAAATAACTCCGACTCCATTGTTCTGCTATTTATACACTGAAAAGTCAACAGCATAAAGGCGAGCAGCCCCGGGGCTGCGCGGGAGTTGATGACCCTGTTCCGCCCGCTTGTCCTTGGAGGTGCCATGGGGGGAGGACCGCGGGGCAGAGGAAATCAGGCTGTTTGAAGATAAAGAGGCTTTTCAAAAGCCCAAAGGGCAGCTCAGCCTGCGGCTCGCAGGGTAAAGAGCCCCATCGGGGCCATTGTGTTCCCGGTGCCAAGCGAGCCCGCGACAAAGGCTGGGGGCAGCCCGAGGTGGGGGCTGTGCTCGGGGTATCAGCGCCAGAGCGCGGGGCTTCGGGGCGGCGATGAATAGAAAATCTCCCTGCGAAGAAACAGATGGGTCTGAATACAGATGCAAAGCGACCCTCATCGCAAGGCCATCAAAGAGAACCAATCTCTCCAGACCTAAAGTCTGGGAGATAATAGGGGCTTTTCAGGCACGTAAAAACGGAATTTCCTTCTTGTCGGGCGTTAGCCACAGGGAAAAAAAAAAAACAAAACAACTCCTCTGCCAAATTTACCTTTGCGAAATGCCCCTGATTTACCAAGCAACAGTTTTGTGTTGTCATTTCGGTAGGGAAATCACCGTATTCCGTGGGTTTAGTGCGGCGGAAGGGACGGGAATGGGGCAAACTGAGCCTGGTGGGGGTCACCCGGTGCGTGGTTCTGCAGAACAACCCCGCGGAACACAACAGTGTCCAGAGAGACCAAGGGACCAGCCAGGTACATCTGCGGGGCTCTCTGGGCAGAACGCATCACCAAAGCGAGAATTAGGCAGCAAAATTAATTTTCAGAGACAGAAAATATGTTCCGCTAACACAAACACCGTTCAGAATGGAGGGATGGGCTCTGCTCATTTACTTTGAAATTCTCCATTAACTACTGCACGCTAATTATCTCCCTTTCTGGGTTTGGGCTTTTATTTTTTTTTTTTCCATTGGAAAATTTTGTTCGTCTTAAAATCAAATAAATTGCAAGAAAATCCTGCCACTCACTACATTTATGATCAAAATAACCATTTCTTTTGATAAGTTCTTGCAGTTAGAGTGGCCCAGAGAAAACGTATTCAGTGAAGATCACTCACTGCTGAATACTTTCCTCACTTCTTCCCTCAAACCGGTGATGTCTTTTTTTTTCCCTTGTATAAACACGATACTTTTTAATGGGGTAATTTGTACTACAAACTCCTGAAAACATGTTCTGATCTTATTTTATTCTTTTGTGATTCCTAAAGCTCTAGTTTTGAAACACACACAGATAAAAGTGCTTTGAGGGTTTTATTTCTATGTCTCCAGATTGCTCACTAGAGAGCCAAAAGTCACTCCTCGCCTCTCAGTCAAGGCCTGAGCAAAATTTAGACCCTTGCACAGATAATCAGACTTGTCAGGTTACTCTAAAAAGCAGGAAGACCTGGGCCAACATTTTCCAAAATGCTGACATTACACGCTGCAGGTTCTGCAGACTTTTATGAAGGATTTAAACACAAATTTATCTGTAGAAGAGGAAAGTTTTACTCTCATTTCTAAGCAAAGCAGAGTGGAACAAAGGAACGATTTGTTGCTCTGAGAAGGTACCCACCAGAAAGGTGTGAAACTGAGTTATGTGGGCTGGGACAGATCCTCTGCTCTCCTCCAGTAGAGCTGGGCCGGTGACACTTTGTCACCCCGTTGTCACTTCACACCTCTCATCCTACCAGTCTTCATTTGCCTGCCTCACCCATCTGCTCGCTGCTGACACGGAGCAGGATGGATGGCTCAGAGAGCGGCTCTCCGGCCCTGTTCTGTTCCTGCCATTTATTCAAGACATCTAATCTGGGATCCTTGCCCGGTGCGAACAGCCACGCAAAGCCACCCCGAGCTTCCAAAAGAGCAGGGCTAGGGGGAAACATTTGAGATCTGGATGGCTGAAACGTCAGGACCCCAAGCACGTGCCTGGAAGGTGCTACTGGACCACCGTTTCCGTAGCTAAACCCTGGATTTTGACTGCCTCCACTTGGAGTCATCCCAGGGGAAAAGGAGTTTGGTTTTTGGAGATGCAGAGCAACCACCACCCCACTGATGGGAGCATCGTGGGCTCCTGCAGCCCAGGCCACCAATGTCCCAGCTGCAGGAGCCCTGTGCTCAGGAGCTCCTGAGGAGAGGGCTTGTTCTCATGGCAGGCCGAAGGGATCAAAGGTGAAATCAGCTGAGCTGAGGGAAATCAGCCATTTGTGGCCCCAAGCACCAGAAACTTCCACCCTCTGTGGGTAACCTGAAACTAGAGACCCAAAATGGACACAAAGCGGCAGAAATGAGGATTTTGCGTCTGAAAAAACGCAAGTCACGTCTCCCACCACCACGTGAACACCCCAGTTCTGCCACTGAGCACCTCAAATTGTGGCAAGTTTTAAACTTCACCTCCTGTGGATGTCCTCTATGGGAATAACCAAACCAGATCAAAGAAAATGCCTCCCTGGTTAGTCTTAAAATGTGTTCTCCTCCAATTCCCCCAGGGATCCCTTCACCTCTGTCACGCCCCGGCCACCATCTGCTGCACGTGGCCTTTGGGAAAGTTACTCCCAAAGCATTAACAGGCTTCTGGAAACACAAAACGCAGTATCTGAACCTTGTTGGAAATGATGTAACTTTCCTAACTAATTTTTAATTAGTTGTTTTAATTAATTGTGGGCAGTGCCCACCTTAAGACAGCACTAGTTATGTTCTTTCGCAGGCTTTTATTGTTATTTTGATGATTAAATAACCAAAACCTTACGTTTGTTAAAACTAACCCAGACAAGCTTCAGCAAACAAAGCCAAAGTGAGTTGAAGATTGGACATCCGAGATCTTGAATTTATGGCCCTTCAAAGACGTTGGAGTAACCAGAAGATACAGAGGAGATGAAGGCCTGGAAAGGTGGAGACTCCCCATCCGAGAAAAAGATGATAAAAGGCCAAAAGAATGTAGAGCAAAGTAGCATGAAGAGTGAGAAACCAACAACCAGGAGAGGATAAAATGCTAATTAATGAAGATAATTATGTAACTTAAAACCAATGAACATTAATTTTTCGTTTGCTAAAAATATATAAACGAGTGAAAAAGTTTTGTACCGTCGTCTATGTGGAGGCTAGAACTTTGTCAGCCACACACACCCCTCTTGGCCAAGAATAAAGTAATGCCCTACTCTCTAACACTAAAAAGACAGTTTAGGGAGTCTTATTTATCCCAGTGATTTCTGAGGATTTGGGTAACAACCTCAGCCTGACATTCATCTCACCCAGTATCTGATATCCACCACTGAGGATGATGCTGGAGTTGGACCTAGGGCTCCGAACTGGAGGGTAGAGGAGAAGTAACTGGACAAATAGTTTAGTAAAAGGTTGTAAAAAGCCATCCCAACCAGCCCCAGTACTTTTCAAAGCCCAAAATGGGTCTTTCCCCTTTATTAGGCACCCATCTGTGCCCCCCAGCTCTAATTAAGCATCTGCTCTGCAAGAAGCTAACAAGTTCTTTTGCTGATAATCCCGACCAGCTTGGCAGCATTATTTACAGCACAGCCACGGCGAGGCCCTGCTCCGGCCGAGTCGCTTCATTGTTGGAGTGAGATGTAGCTATATCATTATTTTAGGAGACACATAAAATACAATCCAATTATATGGCGGATACGTGGAATTCCCGACGATTTCGGAGCACGCTGCTTTATTCAGGAGGGGGGAAAAGATTTGAAGAGACAGGTTGTCACTGGGCATCAAAGGATTTGGGGTGATATTTAGGATAACAGTTTATAGACATGGAGCAAATCCTATTACAATGCCACATGGCCGTCAGGCTGTCACGGTGGCTGGTACAGTGCATGTCTGGGCAGAGATGCCAGCCAGGAGTGTGGCCACCTCAGAGGTGTGTCCTGCGTCCAGTGGGAACCGGCAGGTTTTGTGTGCAGCACCTCGACAGCCCCTGTGTCACCCTCTGCCCTGTGGTGCCCTCCCTGCCAGCTGGATCCAGGGGTGTGGAGCACCCGGAGCCTAAAAGGGATAAGTTTGGGTTTACCCTGCAATCCCTCAAGGGCAGGGCAGGGAAAGAATGGAACCAGAGGAGTGAAAATGGGCATTTACCAAAGCTCAGGGTCTGTGGCCATGGACAGGAGCACAGCGACAACCGTGATGTCTCAGGTTGGTCCAGAGCTCTCTTTCCAAGGGGTTGAGTACAATTCTGTGGACAAGGAGCCTCTCCATGGGCTTCACTCAGCTTTGGTTTGGGCCTGGCAAGCATGGGAGAAATGGAGAGGAGAGCTGGGAGCTCAGAGAAACCACTCAGAGCACAAGCACAATTTGGGGCTTTTTGCACGTGACTCATGATCAGCACAGCTCCAAGGCCTGTGAAAGCACAAAGGCTGATCCCTCGCCCTGGGAACTCTCAAGAGCCACAGGGACGAGCTCAGAACACAGCCTGGATGGCTGGACATGCCACACCTGTGTGCCAGCCCCAGCCAGGATCTGCTGGGGGCACTGCAAAATTCCATCCAGAGCTGCTGTGGCTGAGCAGGACCCCTCAGCCCATGCTGCTGCCCCCGAGGTGCTGAGGGGAACGTGAACCATCTCCACCACCCCCTCAGCCTCCTGTCAACCAACAAAAAGCCATTCCTGCCTCCCTTTGCTTTTTTCTCTTTGTTTGCTCCTTCCCCTCAGCAGCACTCACAGGTTTCACGCTCTCCTGTTGACAGCTGTCCCTCCTCAGCAGCTCCCGTCTCCGCTCACCATCCACCCCTCACGCTTGTATTTTGGGTCCCTGGTCCTCGGTGGCACATGGGACCCTGCCATGGTGGCACCGTGTCCCCAGCAAGGTGATGCACACCGAGATGCCACCCCACTGTGGTGGACGAGGATTCAAGGAGTAAAAAGAAATAATTTGCTGAACAGGAGATGCTTTCCTTTGTGTGCAGTCCCTGGGGAGCTGGGAGGACCAGCAGCAGGAATACAAAACGTCCCAGATAGTTTTTAAACCAAAAGAGATTCATTAGGGTCTGAAATATCCAGCACAGCAGCCTCAAAGTGAAACCCCAGCCAGCTTGTAAGGAGAGTGAGGATGTCTGCGACTTACAGGAGTGACAAGGTTTTTTTTTCCTTTTCTTTTCTTAAACACACGTTAATCCAGCTGGTGCAGTGACAGTAACACCCACAGCATCCTTCCCTGGGGGAGTCCTGGCAGATTTTCCACCTCGCAACTCGAGTCTCCCGTGGGGAGCTCCACAAAGGGAGACAGAGCCCTCTGCTCAGGTCACACAGACCCCAAGCTCCAGAGGGTTTTGGGGTCCTGTGGGGCCGTGCCGGGGTAAATGAGGTGCGGTGATGTGGCAGCAAGGAGCAGCTCCAGCGGCAGTGACAGGGACATCCCCGCAGCTGCCAGATGGGCGCAATAAAAGGCTCATTAATGGGGATCGTTGGACCTCAATTTCAGAATGCTGGATGAAGCCTCCTCAGTAAGTATCATTATTATGGCGCTCTCAATCAAGTCAAGCAGCTTTATGACAAAATCAAAAGTTGTGATCCCAGCAGCAGAGGGATGGGGGAAGCAGCCTATTTATTTTGCTGTGGGTTCACAGCGAGGACCTGGCGGCTGCCAGGACACAAGAATGATGCTCACATCCCCCAGGCAGCTGGGGACAGCTTTAAATGTCATCACAGCCCTCTGCCCTCTGAACCCCAAACCTCTCCAGGCCCACAGTGGGATTATGCAGATACCTCTATGCTGGTCTGTGGCTCAGAAAAAAGGGGGGAAAACCTCATGGAATCGTTAAGGTTGGAATAGATCTCTAAAATCACCGATTCCAACTGTTAACCCAGCACTGACAAGTCTGCCACCACGTCTCTAGGCACCACATCTACGTATCTTTTAAACCCCTCCAGGGATGGGGACTCCACCACTTGCCTGGGCAGCTGTGCCAGGGCCAGACCACCCTTCCTGTGAAGAAATTCTTCCTTCTGTCCAATCCACACCTCCCCTGGTGATTAATTTCCTCTTGCCGTGTTCCTTTCCCTTGGAGAAGAGATCAACTTCCACTTGTCTACAGCCTCCTGCCAGGGAGCTGTCACAGTGAGAAGGTCCCCTCCGAACCTCTTTTTCACCGGCTCCCCCAGCTGCCCCTCAGAGGCCAAACCCAGCCAGACCCACCCAGAGATGTGACCAGCAACATCCCAGCCATGTGCTGGGAGCACTTCGTGCTGCATTTACTCCCTAAAACTTCTTCCAGACACCTTTTCCCATCAAAACCCTTTTCACTGATTTGCACTCCCCTGTCCCCGTAATCTTCTGCCATTTTCTTGTTCCACATGTGGCAGTTTTGCTCCGCTGAACTCCACAGAGTTGAGATGCCACCAGAGAGAGCCGGGGCAGAAACTCCCAGTCCCCATCCCAGTCCCAGCCACTCCTTCCTTGGCCGAAGGTCTGATCTTTCTGCTTCTCCTTGGCATGGGAGGCACCTCCAAAGGAAGGAGGAGCAGGATGGGTGATCACCAGGCTGGTGGAGGGGAGTAACTCAGCCAGGCTGGTGCCCTGCTGGGATGGCAAAATCCACCATCCACCACCCCCAGCTCACGGCTGTGGGCCACCGACGCCGCGCGGCACACGAGCACCTTTGGATTTGGGAACGTGACTCTCATTCCCGACGTGCATCCCAAACCGTGGGTTTCTCAGCTCCCCTGCCAGCACATCTCAGCTGTCATCTCCACTCGAGGCAGGGAGCTGAGATGTGGGGCTGCGGAGCCGCTGCTGACTGGCAGGGAGGGAAGGAGATCAGAAGATCACTCTCTGAAGAATTAAGATCTTAATCTGCCTTAAGCTGCTCAGCACTGCCACGGGCCCTCCTGAGGCAGCAGCTCCTCTCATCCCATCGGCAAGGACAAGCAGATGAGGCAGAGCAAGGCGGAGCCTGGCATGGGGCTCACAGCCACAAAACAGAGGCAGGCAAAGTAAAGATCGAGCCTCAATTAGACTTTGCCCTTCATTATGTAGTTTGCTGTCGCCTGGGCTCATTAAAAGCCAGCTGCAGGTAGGAGGAAGCATCAGAGGGATTATCCAAACCGCAGCTGTGCGAGGAGATCTGATCTCTCTCAGCAGCAGCAGGCACGAGAGCCAAAGTCGCTTCCTGCTCCTCAGAAAAGCCGCCCATCGTGGAGCTCTGCGAGGACACGGGGATCCTGCTGCCCTTGCAGCATCACCTGGGAGCACGAGCAGCCACTGCCTCTTCCCAAATGTGTTTCTTTTCTCTTTTAATGGCATTTATGGCACGCAGGAGATACCACAGCCCAGAGCAAGGCTGAGCCCTGGGCTTTTGAAAATCCTGAGGCAGGGGCACACAAGGAAAAAGTGAGTCTGCCCGTGAGCCTCTGGCTGAGCACCCTGAGGCTGACGAAGGTGAGGAATGGGGATGGTATCTCCATGCTGACCCCAGGGAAACGGGGAAGGCTTGCAGGGAATCACTGGTGCCACAGGAGACCACGCTGGACATCCCTGCCCGATGGACACTGACTGTGTGGGGTTTGTGCTTCCTCCAGGGCGCTTTCACCCCAACCAGATTCCAGCAGACACCTCATACCCAATCCCTCAGCTGTCCCTGCAGAAATTTGGCACTGGGCAGGAAAGGAACACCTGTAGCCTGGGCCAGAGGGGATGACAAGGGGCAGCTCTGCGTGCCTGCCACATGCTCCTCTCACAGCGAGTGGGCAATTTGGAGGCTCAGAGCTTTAAAACTCCGAGATATTTTCCTTCATTACTTCCTCCACCTGGCAGCAATCTCCTGCTGCTGCAGCCTGGCTGCTCGGGGGAGACCTTTCCAGCCGAGTGCAGCCGTTCCTCCTCCAGCACTGCGAGTTTAGCTCCGTGCCACAGAGCAGTTTGACTGTGCACAACCTCTCGGCGCTGGGATGCTGCTGCAGGCTGCCACTGGGAAAGGCAGGTTCCCAAAATACACTGAAATGGAAACCACACAGTCCCCGCTGCGCAGCGAAGAGGAGGAAGGGAGTCAGTGAACAAATATTTGCCTGGCTACCCTGCTTTCTAGCACAGAGAGTCTGAAGAAGCAAAAGCCCAGCTTTCCAGTAAAACTCAGCCTGCTGGTGCTGCCCACACTTGGGGATTGTGGCAGCTTGGTACCTTCCCAGTGTTTGGTCTCATTTTCTACTGAAGAAGCCAACAGAACAGGGGGAACGAGGTGGTTTCAGAGCACACAAAGCCAAACTGCTGAGTAATAAATCAGCCAACGCCTCGCTTGCTGCTCCAGGACACTGAAAGTTGTGCCAGCTGCTTTTTCTCTCAGCACTGTTGGCTTTACGCCCCCTCCAGAAGTCCCAGGACTGTTCTCACCGTGTGTCTTGGGTCACATCTGGATCACAGGGCAGAGGGCTACACTTGCAGACCAGCCAAGAGGGGCCCCAAGGTGGTGGTCACCTGCTGAACACACATTGTCCCCCGGCTCAGGAAAGTAATTCCTCCAGCAGGAGGAATGGTGAAGCCTGATTTCCTCTGCGTCATGTCTCACTGCCTGGCATTTCATCCAAGGCAGTTTGTGGGTTCAGCCCCGTAGAAGGCACTACGGAATCCAGAAGGGAGACAGATGTGAATGTCCTGACCACGGGAGAAGCTTGTGAGACCATCCTGTTCCAGACATCAGTCACTGCACTTCGAGAAACCTCGGCCAGGAGTAGATTCTCTGGTGCCCAATATTTCAAAATGTGGCTGTGTTTTCACTTGGGTTTGAGTTCTCTTTCCTCAGGTGGGTGCTCTGATGTTTCACGCTGCCAGGATCCACTCTGCAGCCCTGCTCAGTGAGGTCTTTCACTGTTCAGGTCTCTTTCCTTTACCTGCTCTGCAGCCTTTATGAAATGTGTAGTTAAAATCACTGAGATCTGACTCTTTCAATCACATCCCAGCGGAGCAAAGCCCCGAGCTGAGCAGGGAATAGGGAAAGCTTGACAGCCACTCTCAGCAGAGCACAAGAAGTGCAATCACCTAAGCCACACTTCTTTAGGAATCGGTCTAAAAATAACACACAAAAGCTGTAGAAATAGAAGCCCTCGTATTTTTTAGGGTGAAACAAGTGTGAAGTTCTGATGTGAATCCTTGCCTTGCTCTCCTGACGTGCTGACATTCCTCTCCCAGCCATGACCACTCTGCTTTGCCAGGTGCTGGCACCAGCCAAGGAAATTCCAGCGCCTGTGGCAAACTCCAGCTCAAGGAACAGCTTGTTTTCCACTGCCCAGAGCCTGCAGGTTTAAATATGGCCCCAAGTTTGAAAACAGAGCCCCTTGTTTTTCGTGGAAAGCCTCGTCCGTCTTAACAAATTCCGCTGCATCCAGGCTGTGTCACAGCGTGGTGCTTCCTACGACCTGCCCTGCGCTGCCCAGGTGCAAAATAAAAATGAGAAAAGGAGCATTGTAAGAGGGAGGCAGCATCACTGGGCTTTTCCTTCACTTCTTTCACGTCCTAGGCAGGGAGATGGAAATATTCCCAAGATTTTGACCTGCCTCAACCCTTAGAAATGTGAAGCTGGTTACAAAAGCAACGACTCAGTCTGCCCATGCAGCGATGGCTGATGCAGATGAAGCCTCCACAGCAAGAGGGAAGAGCAAAATCCCAGCTCCCTGCCCAGAGCAGCATTCTGGGACAACTCTGGAAGTCTGCTGACAGCCACCAGCCTCACTCGGGCTGCAGGAGAGGGAAGGAGACCGGCTGGAGGCATTCTGTGCGTCATGCCATGACAAACAAGGGGGAAATGATAAATAGGGAAAGACTTGCAGAGTCTCCCTCCTGTACCAAAGCCCTCGCAGCAGCGATTGCCTCTGCTCTCCTGTCACAGGCAGCTGGGAGAGGAAAGGAAGCAGCAGGAGCGGGAACGATGCAGGCACACACACCCTGAGCAAATGCTGTGCTCCGGGCACCCACTGGCACTCAGGAGCTGGCAGAAGGGCACTGCAGCCCCGGCCACCACTGCAGGACAGCCCGATGCTTCTCCTGGCACCAGCAGGAGCCACGGCTGAGTCCGCCCAGCACAGAGATGCTAATTGGGTATAAGAGAAGGGGAGAGGGAGAGGAGTGGAGAAAGGAAGGGGGGAGAAAAAATACTGAAGCCCAGAATGAATGGGAAAACACTGGAATGCAACGCAGGCAGGATGAAACCAGCCCAGTACAACACTGTCCGGTTAAACTCGCAGCCCTGTATTATTCCCAGCTCGCGTTAAGTAGCTCTGTAGTGTTAGTGCTGTTCTTGAAAGATAACTTCACCTTTGACCCCTTAAGCTCCGAGACACTCCTAAAAGTACCAGCATGTTATTATGAACAGAAGAGCGGTGTTAATGCTGAAATGCTCTATCCCCTTCTCCTCCCTCCTTGTCACCGCCGGATTTTAAAGCACAAGGTTATTAAGAAAGGAAATATATGCTGGGGATGCAGCATCCCCTCCCCGCAGCAATCCCTGCGTGTGGAGAGACTCCCTTGGGTCTGCACAGCGAGCGCCGAGGGGAGGCTGTCTCCAGCCTTCTCTTGTCACTCCCGGGCATTTCTGTTTCTCCTGTTCCTGCTGTCCCCTCCCCGGGGCAGGACAGGATGCTGGTGCCCCTCGGAGGGCAAGGGTGATGCCACAGCGAGGACCAAAGAAAGATCACCTTCATGCACTTGAAAATATCCACACTATTAAAAATGCCTCAAACCCAAAATGCTCTAAAGCTGCTGAGGCACAGCTGGGGTGAGGTGCTGGTGCTGAGGGAGCCGGTTTTTCTCACCCTGCACGGACTGGGCATGGGCTCCATCCCGGCGTTTCCCAAACGCCAGGAGGAACCTCTCCTCTCCCTTTCCACCATCCCTCCTTCATCACCATCACCTGCCTCAGTTCTTCCTCCCAGGATCTGCTGTTTTAAGTTTGTGTCGCCTTCCTCAGACTGTAAAGTCTTCGGGGGCAGGAACGGGCTGTAATCTGTTTGTCAAGTGCCATGTAAACGGCTGGCTAAATGTGTTTGTTTTCAAGCGCTTATTTGTTTTTCGAAGGGGTAGTTACAGGAAAGTACACAGCGGAATAAGTAATTGGTGCAGAGCTGGGAGAGAATGGGAGAAGCGCTGTGTCCCTGTGGAGAGAGGCAGATGGCACCAGTGTGGTTTCCCCCCTCCTTTCTTTCCCCGACTTCACAGCCAGGGAGGGCCGGGGACAACTCCAAAGACACAAAAGATGCGTCAAAGGGCCTTGGATAAGGGCTGAGGATGCCAGGGCAGGTCACCAAGGTGTGCCCCATGCCAGCCTCGCCCCCGGGCTTTATTCCTGCAGGCTCCCCTCTCTGCACTGCTCTGAATCCCTGAGGATTTGCACGTCGAGGGCACATATTTTACTGTGCTCTCCTTGACAGCCGTACCCCGCGTCCTTCCCGACGCTGACTCCAGCCCCTCCTGCGTGGCTGCTACAACTAATGAAACTGTAATCGCTTCCACCGCAGCATCTGCGGGGCTTTGAGGGTGGAACTGAGAGCAGACCATCAGGAAACAGCCTGATTAAAAAGTACTTCGGGGAGGGGGCACTTTGCCTGAGGGTGACAACGTCTCTTACACTTGAAATGAAATATATCCGTGTTGAAGAGTGGGAAAGAAAAGAGAAAAACTTTGGCCCCTGCGGAGGTTCAGAAGCCCTGAGGCTGTTGGCCACCGGATTCATGTACACTGCGCTTTAGTGCTTTAAAAAGTGCCTAAAAAAGCAAGATACCACTACCCGGTGGACTGTAAAATATCGTATCACCAGCCAGCCATACACAGCGAGGATGTCATGCCATGGGGTTAGCAGCAGTATCATAGGCAAGGTAAAGATGCTTCATTGCATATATTAAAGGCAGCCCGAGCCCTAAACGCACCCTAAAGAAGATGGATCTCCTCGGGAAGCTGAGATCTATTCATCACAATCCGATCCCTAAGTGTCAATTAATCTTACAGCTTGTGTGTTGTTGCCCAGCCCTGACACATCTCTCACTGTCTCTGACTCGGAAGAGTAATGGGAGACAGTGTTTGAGTACATAAAAGATAATTAATAGAAAACATCCTCCCTTTAAAAAACAGCCACCAAACCAACCTTTTAGGATAATACGTCTTTCCACCAGCATCCATTTCCACAGATCCAACCAGCGGCTTCCGTCATTTGGGGAATGTTAATTGCTCCGCGAGAAACTAAGTGTTTTAAAAGGGTGAGAAGGACCCTGCCAAAGTATGCGGCCAACACAAAAGAAGTGGTGATTTTTTTAAACGCTCATTGTTCCCCTCTCAGCACCGAGCCCGTCCCTGGCTCTTGCTCTGACATTTCGGACTGCTGGGAGAGCCCCTGGCGCGGTGAGATGTAATGCAATGAGATAATGTTATTTTACTTCTGACATAACTTGGAGGGAAATAAAGCATGTGGATGGAGCCTGTTGCTCGCAGGGAGCCATCCCGGGGTCCTGATACAGCAGCAGGGCCAGAGGATGGAGCTGGGTTTGCTGCGTGCCACTGATGGGGGCAATGCAGGAAGGGGGGCCCCCAGGGCAAGATTGGAGCATGGCAGGAAAAAGGCCCGGGAATGGGGAAAAAAGTGTTCATTTCCTGTGTTTGAGAGCGCCGAGGCTCCCCAGGGGAAGGGGTTTAGTGAAAGGTATTTCCTGGTGAACAGTAAGGACTGGGTGGAGCTGGGGTGACTGGGATTCCCGCATGGATTTTTCAAAAGCACCCAACGTGGGGTTGGACAGGATTCCTCTTGCTCCAGGAAAAAACTGCTGGGAAAGCCAGAGAGGGGGTACCTGGGTGGGTCAGAGCTCGGCTGAATGTGGCTTTGCAGGAACCCATTTCCTGGGAAGAAGGGTGGAGGAGCTGCGTTGCCACTCAAGGCACTAACCACGAGCACAAACGTCTCTGCTCTGCCCCCACGGGAAATGCAAAATATCCAAGTTTGGCAGCATCAGCCCAGGATGGATTCTGTCCCTTTCCCCCCAAAGGGGTCTGTTTGGGCTGGAATATTGTGGCCGCCTCGCAGCTGGGCCAGGAGCACGGTCCTGGTGCTGGAGGCTGCAGGGATGGAGCTCCAGCTCTCAGCTGTGTCCTGACATCTGGAAGTCTTCAAATACCAAATCTGGTCAAAATCTCGGCAGAGAGCCCTGGCAGCTGCGGTGGTGTGGGCCATGGAGGATGGGTTAGCAGAAAAGAGCAGCTTTTTTAGTCCCTTTTGTAATGGACTGTAATTCCTGCCTGGGAGGGGGTCAGCGAGAGTTCCTAAGGGTTTGTCCTTTCTGCTTTGTCTCCCAATAAAACCTTACCATGGAGTCAAGGCTTAAAAACACCTGAAACAGATCCAAGGGGCCCATGGAAAGACACTTCCCTGGGAATGGCCATCGAGTCTTCTGGGATCCTTTGACCTCTCTTGGCTCTGGCTGGTTTTGCTGAGTGTTTCTGGGGTGCTGATTCCCAAACTTCCACTGGGAATGACACATGTGGTCAGGGAGAGACCAGAGCAGCCACTGAGCCTGCCCCTCTCAGTCCAATCTTCAAACAAAATTTGAGATTTTTTAATCAAAATTCTCTTTAAATTCAACATTTCCCTCTTGTTTAAATACTCGTTTGCTGAGAGTAAGGATTTTAATGTCAACAGTTTTGACTCTAAGATCTTCTGTTTGCTTCACCCTGGTTTTTAAAACTCACTTCTCAAGTTCCTTTCCACAATTTTTGTGTAGGGACTAATAAACAAACGAGCCTCTCACTTTTAGTCCCTGTGAACAGCTTTCCAGACAACACGTACAAAGGAGAGCAAGTGAAGCACACCATCACTGGGACAGCAAAGAAAGGTGGCCCTTTCCGACCCTCACCAACAGGAAAAAACTCCTACAGGGACTGTCCTGCAGAGCAAACCACTCCAGCATCACCCTGCCCTGAACAGCAGCTCGAACTAGCTGTTCTCCAAGGGTGGGAGATACAGTTGTAAGTTTGGAAGTGAAGGCAGGAGCTGTCAGACCCAGTCAGGTTTCATCAGCCTGAATAAACAGGCTGTGAATCTCGTAATTACAGGTTCCCCCTTAGGATTTTGGCACATCTACTCCTAACCCAACCCTGGGAAGTGCAGGAGGTATAGAAGTGAAACCTGATAAAGCCTGAATATTATCTCCCATATTCTGAGGCTCAGCAAAGGTTTGATTTACATTTCTAGCAGAAGGTTCTTGCGTCTGGAGCAATGGCTTGTGTATTGTATTTGTCTAAGATTATAGGTGCTTTATGGCATTTACTGGATCTTGTAAATATTCTGTAAAGCACAATCGACAGAACAATTATGGGAGAGGAATAACAGTTTTGAATCAACTCCTTTTGGAAGAAAAAAAATGGGTTTTGCCCTCTGCTGCTGCAAAGGATCTGCAACTCAGTAATGCTTAACAGCACATATGAGAAGAATACTGGCAGATTTAAACCCCCTGGCTGGTTTTTCCAAAACCTGGCCTCCCAGTTATGCTCCTGGGAAAGAGAACAGGGTCTGGGAGACTCCAAGTTATGGCAGCATGTTGGAAAAACGGGCTGTCCTGCAGGTGAGAGCAGCAAACCTCACCCTCTGCGTTCGTAACCAAATCTGCAGGCTGACACCACAGATAAGACCTCTGGCTACACCCCTGGAAATGATCTCGCTCTTCACCTTCACTTGTGGCCTTTCCCTGTTGCTTTCCCAACACAAGCAGCAGGGACAGGGCTTCGGGGCAGCGTGGTGTGAGTCAGTGCCACGCGGAAAGCCCAGCTCTGCCTCGGCTCCTGGGAGAAGCTCTTCACTCCCGGAAGGACCAGCCCGCTCTCCAGCGTGTCCAGAGCCCTCGGCAGCCTGGGAGCCGAGGGAAGAGGCAGCGTCCCCAAGTGCTGTGCCACTGATTGGGTGCTGGTGCTGGAGGGATGATGCTCACATCCTATTTTTAGCACAGCCTGCAGCAGGTTCCTGAGCGCAGCCGGCTGCGGGAACAATGCCACGGTGGACAGGGACGGTAAAACCCCCGCACTCGACACCGAGGCAAACAGCAGCTGGCTGGAAAAAAACCTTCCTGCCTTTGGGAAGCCTCCCCAAACCTCTGCAATCAGGCACAAAGGTGTGAGAGCTCACGGAGGTTTAGGAGCTCGCCCGTGCCCATCTTCTCCTCTCCAAAGCAGCTCACAAATCCTGCTGCCTCCATCCCAGCTCCCTGCGGGCTGACAGGCGGCTCCCTCAGCACCGGCCTGGTGTCACAGGAGTGCAGAGAACAGAGAGCAGGGCACAGACACACCCCAGAGACAAACCTGGCTGCTCTGGTGCCTCCCCAGGACGAGGGGTCAGCACAGCCGGCTCAGGGATCCTTGGCACAGCTCTGCCGCGTGTCCGTGCGGGCAGAGATCCAGCACGTGGGGCTGGAGTTGCCCGCAGACCCCGGCTGCCAGCCTGGCCCCAAATCTCTGCAGTGTAGGGACCGACGTGTCTCCATCCCCACGTGCCAGCCCTGCAGGCAGCAGGAGCCTCGGCCACGCGTCACTTCTCAGACCCAGAGGGACTGGATGGTGCTTGGAGGGTGGAAACGCGACCTTCCCTTGCCACGTCTTCCTCATTCTGTGAAATACCTGAATCTCAGCGCTTTCCCACTCTGTAAAATCTGAAGGTCTGAGCTCCAGTGCTCCTGCAGAGGAGGTGGGAGGCAGCTTGAGGAGCCTTTCGAGGGCACAGAGCAAAGCCAGTCTCATGTGCAGTCAGCCCACGGAGAATGAAGGTGGCTCTGGGCACTTGGGATTACCTGGCCCATCCCTGCAGCACCGGACCCTGCTCTGCATGCAGCGTGATCAGAAAGCACAGCCACCTCTGGCCGCAGCTCAGTGACCCTGGGACTCTCACCTGCCTCCCACCGGGCACTGTGCAGGTCTCAGCAGACCCCGAGTGATGCCCAGGCACTGGTGCTGTGCAGACCATCTGCCCTGTGGTGAGCAGGGACTCAGGGGATGACTCCACCACCAAACGGGTCTCTGCCCCAGCCCTGGCTCTTGCCCCGGCTGATTTGAGGCATTAAATCCACCTGATGTAAGTGCTTCACGGGAAGCAGCGGAGGTGCTTGTAGAGGAATCCAAATGGAATCACAGAAAACAGGAGGAAAATCTCCAGGCAGCTGGAGTGCAAACCACTTGGAAATGCCACACACGTGTCAGTGGTGTTGGTCCTGCCACAACCTGCCTGAGACAGAAACAAGCTGCGGAGGGTGGAAGCCCCATGGGAGGCTTTTGGGGCATCACTGGGCCAGAAATGTACCCTCTGAAGACCTTTCCCACCATCAGAGCCACAGGCATGGGGACCCCCAACAGCTGCAGCTCTACAGCCCCGCTGGAGGTGGCTGCACCCAGGAGAGGACATCTGTCCGTGGCCTGAAGCTGAAGTGCTTCACCATCACTCCCAGCCAAACCAAATCCCAAGTGAACCTTTCTAACAGTCTGAAGTTGGGCAACGTTCCTTTGTTTTACAGGGTCGTGTTTTGTTCTGAGTTTCTCCATCTTCCCAGTTGGTCTCCAGGCTCCCTGGTTTCAGGCCTGGTCTGTCCAGTTTTCCAAGGCACACATGGATTGGGCCAAGGGACAACTAATGAATCATTTTCTGCCTGCATTGTGCAGCGTGAAGGGCCGAGCAGTGATGTGGCTGGGTCCCAGCCTGCTGTCCCTCACCCAGCAGCCCCAGCAGGAGCAGCTCCGGTGGCATCCCACGGACACCTGTCCGGAGGCACCAGGGCCGGCTGGAGCAGGGAAACTTTTGACGGAGCAAAGCGAAAGCAGCAGCTGCAGGGTGTCCTGCCGAGCTCTGCTCAGCTCTGTCCTTCACCAGCACCAAAGGGAACACTTCTCCTTCAGTATCAGCAGCAGGGATGCTGATCCCACTCCGGAGGAGTGGTGAGGGCAGTGACAGCGTGGGTTGGCCATATAAACCCTCACCAAGCCCTGGGGGAAGCAGAACACTCTGGTTCACTCTCCTGACCTTACACACAGGCCTCGAGGCACCCCGGTCCGTGTCCTCCCAGTGCAGAAGTGGTCAGAGAGTGGGGAACAGATCCCAGGACTGAATTCCTGTGGGGTTGTCATGTCTGGGCTGACACGAAGGACACGTTGCTGTTTCCCCTCCTGCTCCCTTCCAGACAGCAGCCGGGATGGTAAGAGCAGCTTGAGTTCAGAGAGTAAGCATGACTGTGAAAACGGCCCCAAAATGTCCCAAGGATTATTCAGTTATCCAATTCACTGTGGGATCTTGCTGCCCGGAGGTCTCCCCTCTAACACAGAGGATCCCCAGGATGTGAGGATGCACCTGGAGAAGATCTGCTGGCGGCTGGAGATGAGCAGGGCTGTGTTCCACCCCTCTGCAATCGGGGTTCAGCCTTCCCCTGAGATGCACCCACAGAGACCAGGCTCCAGCTGTGCTCTGGGGAGCTCATCCCTGCCAGGACACCCAACCCACATGAGTCATAGCCACAGACGCACAGAAAGCAGTCGGTATTTTACCACCTAATCCCATTTAGCTCTTGGCTCACCTTTTGTTCTGCCCTTCTCACACGGTAGGAAATCCTGCGTATCCTGTGAGCAGTTTGGGCAATCAGTTGTTCCTTGTGATGCCGGGAGCAGGGAGATATGAGCACCTGGTAAGTTTAATGACATTTAAACCAATGTAAATAGCAAACACCTCCTCTCCAGCCAGGGATTAACTCCAGACTCCTCTGCTTTAATGATAAATATTTTGACTTAATGGGAACAAACTAATGCCCTTTTTTGAGTTAGCACTTCTATATTAGGGACACAATGCCTGCATCTGGCAGTGGCCAGAGGATAAAGTTTAGAGACATGAATCTGCCTGTTCTTCTTATTAATTCAATTTAAATGGATGAAAAAAGAACCTCCAGTGGTTTAGACCACAACAGAGATGCCTATTAATGTAAAGACCCAAGAGCCCCATTAAATTTGAGGTTGTACTGGGCCAGGAGTTGGACTCAACGATCCTTGTGGGTCCCTTCCAACAGGATATTCTACAATTCTGAGAAAATCCACTTGTGAGATACGGTAGATTCTCAAGTGTTTGGGTGTTTTCCACTGAGGTGTTTTGTAGCTCGAGCAGAAGCTGTGAGCTTGGCAGAGCAGTTAACAGATAGCGTCCTTGGGGGTAAGGTCTGAGTCAGGGTGGCTGAGTCCAGACCATGCAACAACCCATATGGATTATAGCCTGTCCACACATTTACTGCACCCAGAACGGGGCAGAAATCCCCGAGGATGAGCAATAACTGAGCTCATCTGCCACTGCATTCCACTGAGCCCTGGCACAAAGCTACTCAAGGAAAAGGTACTGCTCCAGCGCACCCAGGGCAGAAGAGGGATGTTTCAGCAGTAAAACAGAAATTTAAGAAGCAGGACAATTTTTTTTTTAAAGGAAAATATAGGAGAAGCGAAAATCCAGCCGGTTGTGTCACCCATTGCTGGTGGCACTTCAGAGTGAGGGTGAAACCAGGGGAAAGCACCAATGGAAGGAGAACTCAGCATCTCCTGGGAAGCCCCACAAAACACAGCACTGAAGTGGAAACAGAGCCAAGACATGAAATACTCTCTGAATTCCCAGCTTGTCAGGCTTCCAGCATCTCCCTTTTAAAACAGATTAGAAAATCCTACCACATCAATTTAAAATCTGTCAGACCTTTCTCCCCTTTCTGGCACAGGTTTGTCACAGCGTTTGGGACACCAGCACCACCAGAATTTCCACAGGACTCCCCCATGTCAAAATCACCGCGGACTGCTGTGTCCTAGGATATTTATGCAAACCAGGAGGCACGGCAGGATTTCACAGCAGGAGGACAAATTCATTTTGTAAAAGGTATTTATATAGTTCAATAGGTGTGTGCAGTGCTTTAGAGGTATAAAACATGAGATCCCTGCCCTGAGGGGCTTATAATCTAATAACATATACTAGGTAAATTAAAACATACATCACGATGGCGATGAATGCCCAGCCCAGCCGAGACGGGAGGGCATTTGAGCCATATGACAAGGCAGAACTCAATTTTCATTTTAGATTTGTAGTTTGCCTTTAAACAGCCGGCGTTCCCTAACCCCCAAGCGAGGGAGAAATTTATCAGCATTACATCTGGGGGGAGGGAGTGCTCCAGCACAGGATCATTTATTAATTGTTATTTATTATCTGTTAAACAAGGACAGTGTGTGCAGCAATAGCATTCCTTTTTCTGGATTAATTGTTGCCGTGTAATTCCTAGGTTTTATATTTTTAGCAGCCCTGTTCTAGCCTAACCCACTGAAAAGGGGGGAAAATGGAACAGGCACTCACACAATTAATGTAATGAGAGTAATTAATTTGAAAATAATACCCAGGGGGTGGGAGGGTTAAGGCTTTCTTTTTAAAGAAATAAAAGTCGAACCAAAGCTCCCACGTCCCTCAGGACTCGGTGCTACACTGACTGCACTCGTTAGGTTCGCATTTGAATACTCATTCGAGCACATTTCTCATGCTGTTATTTCACCACTTCCTCAGCCTTGCATAATAGATGCAGTCATTGCCACTAAAGAGCCGGCGTTTACCCGCAGAGGTGAGGAAGGAGACCAGAAAGCAGGCAGGGGGCAGAAATAAAGCTCTCCACACCAGCTCTCTCCTCGGGGCTCGCTCACTCCCCGCAAAGAGAAAATAAATAAAATCAGAACCAAGGCGCCAAAGCACAGAGCGATCAGCGTCTGGGGTCCGTTTTCTCCAGGCAGGTGGATGGGGCCGGGCGCTCTCCATCCCTCCTCTTCCTCCTGCACACCCTGCAGCTGCTGGGACCTGCCTAACTCGCTCAGGGGTGTGCTTGATTCCATTTTACGTGGCCAATTCTTGCTCTGAAGTCGGGGAAACACAACCCAGAGGTAGCTGTGGGCACAGCACTGACCATGTCCGAGTGGCTCCACGGTCCCAAGACCAGCATGGGGCTCACCCTACAAGGAGGTGTCTCATGGTGGTGAAAACGTGGAGAAAACCTCACAACGAATCTTTCTGCTCCCTCCAGAGCCACAGAGCCTTGCTGGGATGCTGTGCCCATCCTAAAGAAGCTGAGAGAGGCTTTTGTTTCTCTTGCACCTGCAACAAGTGGCACACAGATACGCGGGAGAGGCGGGAAACACGGATTGGGTGACGGTGACGAGAAATTACACCATGCTGGTGGCACCATCTCTGGGTGCTTCTCAGCACTCACCAAAAACCCCGGGTTAGCCCTGAGGTGCTGCCTTCAGCCAGAGCCTCCCAAATGAATCCTCAGCTCCCTGCTGGAATGGGCAAAGAACCCTCCAGAAAGCTCTGGTTCGTAGTTTTCTACTGCCACACATCTGCAAAGGGAAATTCAGGACTGAAACCCTTCACTTGACGTTTCTGATAGGTTTCCAGAAATAAAGAGGGGCAGGTCTGGTGCCTGTCTGTGCATTGCTGTGCCCTCCACAAAGTACCACGAGCAAAGAAGGACAAACCCTGGCACGACAAAGAGTAACTCCCCAGAGACCAGAAATTCAAACTTTTCAGAGGTCATCTGAACCTCCAAGTAATTCAAGTTTTTCTTGAAAGTTAAAATTTGGCAAAGATACAGTTCTTGGTCCCAATCATGACAAAGCACAGTCTCACCCAAACCAGACCTGGATTTAACTAATATTTGAAGTCGTTACTTCATGATGTGCACTGGGTCACGCCAAATAATAAAGCAAAAGTCCCTGAAGGCTTTGCTGGATGTGAGCACTTCCACAGCAAAAGAAACACATTTTCAGGGAATCTACAGTAATCGCATTGGTCACGCAGGCTGGGTAGGATGGAGAAGGGTTTCTATCTTCATTTGGAGCAGCTTGTGGAGGACAGCCCAGGGGGTGTGTGGACCTGGAAGTGTCTCCAAGGAGCTGTGTCTCCTTTGGTTTGTGTCTTGATGACTGAGAAAAGAATTACGTTAGCATAGATGATGTTCCAAAATGGAAATTTCAGCTTTCTTGCCACCTCCACCAGAGATTTCACGTGGGGTTTCCAGCAAGCTGCTGGATCACGTTGTATCTGATTTTTCAGTTACTAGAATATTGGCATTTCTCTGAATTAGAGGGGAAGGGAATGAATAGAACATGATGGAGGAATAAAAGTTTCCAAACGGAAGAAGAAGGATCACCCCAGGACTTTATGAAGTCAGCAGCGACCTCCAAACTCCCACACGATGCAGGAACCTGTGCGTGGCGTGATGCAGAACCACAGTGGTTTGGTCAATGGGTGTTTGCTTTTTGTTAATTCCACAGGGAATTGTAAGGGCTGTCACAGCCCCTGTCCTCACCATCACATCGGGGAGGGGTGAAGGGAAACTGTCTGGTTTTTAACAAAAACCTCTCCAAGTGAAGTTAAAATCACAACGTGGCAGCGGGAGGGAGGAACAAGCAGCTGAGGAGGCTGCTCGTGCCCCTCAGTCCCTGCCCTGGGTGGGATACACACTGCAGGAGGGCAGCTGGGCCTTCGCTACCTCCATTTGGGGGGCCAAAAACCTCCATGGGCACCCTCTCTGCCCTTCCCCGTGGCTGGGGTAGTCTGTGGGCACCGGGAGGACCCCTCATCCTGATGTTTTGCAGGCGCAAAGGTGGAGCAGGCAAAGGATGCTGAGCCCTGCAAGGATCCCCATCGGGGTGGGGACGTGCCACTTTTGCATGGGGAGGCGAGGCAGGGCCGTTCCTCCATCCCTTTCTTTAGCAGCTCGCTGCTGCGTTTCGTTTGGGGGTTTAACTTTTTTCTTTTTTCCTTTTTTTCTTTTTTTTTTTTTTCTCTTTTTTTAAAAATTTTTTTTATTTTTTTCCCTCCGGTGTTCGTTAGCAGAAGTGACATTTCTGCGGACGGGCAGGCGATGACGGCAGCTAATGGCTCCCGGGCCCTCTCTCCGGTTTCCTTAGCAACTGCGGGAAGGGAAAACAGAACCTGTCAGATGGAAAATGTCAATTATAGCGGATGCGGAGGGGAGAGATGCTGCGAGCAGAGGAGGCGTGCGGCAGCGGGGGGAGCGGGGCTGCGGCGGAGGGGGGGGTGCCCGGCAGCGCCCGGCCGGCAGCAGGAGAGTGACAATGCTCGGAGCAGACGGGGGCTGTCGGATGAGAGGCTGTGGGATGCAGGGATGCAGGGATGCAGGGCTGCAGGATGCAGGGCTGCGGGCTGTCGGATGCAGGCCTGCGCTGCTTCACCCCCAATTTTTGTCACACACAGCCCATCCCCGTGGCCCAGTGACTGAGTGACCCCCCCCAAGCCAGAGCAGAGCGCCCTGAGGTAGAGATGGAAGCAGTGGGAAGGACATAAATCAGATTGACTAATAAATAAATAAGAGGGAGGGATAAATAAAGGCGCGGGAGAGCTATGCCCGCATTCCGCCCGTGGAATCCTCACCCCCTCGGTGGATGCAGGGTGGATCAATGCTGAAGGAGAAGTCATCTGCTAAAACGACGGGGAAGGAGCCGCTGACGCAGTGTTAATATTAATCAAAGCGAGTCGTCCCCTGAGCTGCCAGCGAGACAAAAGCAGGCGGTGCCGGCAGCCCGGGGTGGGCAGTGCTGCCCGGGTGGGGATGCACGGCCTGGCGAAGGGGCTGCAAGAGGGATGTGGGTGCCCAGGGCTGCACACCCACCCTGCTGCTGTTCGCCCAGCCCGGCTGGCACCAGGCGGGGGGACGTGGCACGGTGCTGAGCTGCCAGCCAGAGCGGCGGCAGGAGGCTGGAAGGAGGCTGAGGCTGAAATCCGGGCTCCCCTCTGCAGTGAAAGCCGAGGTGGCACAAAGTCAGCCCAGCCCCATCCTCACAGCATCACCGGCAGCGCTGGGAGCGTGAGCCTCAGCACATCCTTCTGCCTCAGGCACCTCCCAGCACTGTTCGGGTGCTTTTTGTTAATGCAGCTTCCCATCTCCACCGTGACGACTACTCCAAAACGCACCTGGTTTTAAAACTAAAAGGGAAAAAGCCAAAGCAGCAGCGACCCCAGAGTCTCTGTGGGATGCCTGGCGCTTCCAGCCAGCCCTTTGCACACCAGCAGCTCCTGCTGCAGCACTAAGTGCACCCTAAGGACACCGGGGTTGTTGTTCGGTCACCTCGCGCTGACACCTCCCTGCCCGTTCAAAGCCTTCTTAGCAGGGAGAGTGCTAAATCAGCCTTTACTCTCTTCACTTAACCACCATCCAGGCCTCCTTGTCGTGCTGTGACATGGGGGATTCGGACTTTCCTTGTCTTGACTGACATTGATATCCTGCCGGGAGGGAGCCAGCCGGCGGCTCCTGCACCGTGAATGCTAAAGCAAGTGGAATAAAAGAGGAGAACAGCTACCTTGGGAGAGTGGTCACCTGCAGTTGGCTGAAAGAATGAGCTTTATTCTGTTTCATTCTGTATTTTTTTTTGTTGTTTACTCGGATGGATCAGGAAGCCTGTGGCTCAGGAGAGATGCTTTCTCTTGCCTTGATAAACAAATGCCTCACCTTGCTGGTCACTTAACCCGCTCCATTTCCGAGATGTCCCTTCATCAGACAGTACTTGCCCATCTCTGCAAAGCCCTACAACACCCTGAGGTGAAAGGAAATACCAGGCCCTGCTTAGTTTTTCTCATCCCTTCCCCTAAGTTATCTCTCTGAACGGATGTCTTGGTTTGAAAGACAGGTGTCTTCTAGGGAAGGCAGGAGCCTCCCTTGGAATGGAAAATGCAACCCCCTTCCCTCTGAATTATTATAAATTTGAAATTGAGGGGCTTTCAGGCAAAGATATGAGGAATAGGAATAACAATTCTTTTACTAATATATATATATATAACAAAGCAATAATACAGAAACACTGGTTTAACCTGACAGAGTCAGGGTACGACCTGACACCCCGCCAGGCAGGGTGGTGGTAGCAGTTCGATTAGGTGATAGCAGCAGTTCTCTTTGAAGTGGTTCTGTTGAAGTGGTGATCTTGTAGAAAAAGGTCTGGTCCTCCTCAGAAAAATCCAGTGGTGGTTGTGTAGCTCTTGTCCTCTGGGAATCCAGTGGGAAAAGGCTGCCTGTGCTGTTCCAAACCCCAGATTATAGCCAGGTGGGAATGCTTGGCTCCTTCCCCCTGGGCGGAGCATCTCACAGTGGGATGGTGAGTCACAGGGCAAGGCACTGATGGGCCCATGAACAGGAGATAGTCTGGAGGGAGGAGGCAGGGAACATTGCTGCACCTGGTTTCAACAGCTCATGAGGATGGTAATAGAATAGACTGTAACCCAGGACAACAGGAAAAGCAGCAGATGTGAGGCACAAACCAGAGGTGCCCCGAGCTAGTGCTCTGGTGAGTCTTATCCTAATTCTGAAGCCCAAAAACCCATCTGGACCCTGGTTTGCAGAGCTGACCCTCTTATCCTCCAAAGACCGGGCACCAAGGTCCATCATCTCCCTTCTCTGTCTCTGGGCCCAAGATCATTTCAGAGCAGATAATTTTTTTAATGCTCAGCATGACAAGGCGGTTTCACCTCTCTATTCCCTCTGCTCCCGTCTGTTTCTGGCTCTTTCTAAGTGTTTAGTTACAACAACAGGCTTCTGTAGGCTGAAATAATCACCCCACAAGAGCCGTCCAACTGAGGAGAGGGAGAATCTTTGCTGGAGCCAGGACAGCTCCAGGAACTGTCACTCAGGTTCACTTCTCCTGCGCTTTCCCTTCTCACGCTCACGGGTTATTTTTACATTTTCTCTTATGTAACCAGGTCAGGGTCTGCTCTGGTTTCCACTTTGTCTGAAGCCAAAGGGAAAAAACCCACAATGAATTCAAGTAATGGACTTCCAACTGATTGCCTTTCAAAGCGTCACCCCGGGTCTTTGCCATGGCACCTGGGTGGGAATCGCTCCAGCTTCTGGGGAGCCCTGGGAAATAACCAGCACAGCGTGAGCAGGGCAGCACAAAAACTCCAAACCGAGTCCAAAACGGCTTTAACCAATCTGTGGTTACACCATTCCTGTCTATGCTGGGTTTCTATCCCTTTTCTGTGCCTTCCCCAAAATCATCCACGAACCAAAGCTCCCTGGGTGTGTTAAAATCACAGCTCTACCAAACCCCTCGGTCCTGCAGGGCACTGGGCCCTGCTGGGTGTGTGCCCAGCACCTCTCTCGCCCGTCCCAGCAGAGGATGCACCTGGAAACACCATCCCATGTGCTCCATATGGGAGCAGGGCTCAGAGCCCAGGCCGAGGGCACGTTTGCACCTCAAGGAGAAGATTTCCCAGCCTGGCAAACCGTGCCACAGCTTCCCACAACGGCATTTCCAGAAGACTTTGTTTGAAAAACTTGGTGCTGTCGATAAACCTTGAAGCAGCAACACTCACCCCATCCATCCATCCATCCATCCATCCATCCATCCATCCATCCATCCATCCATCCATCCATCCATCCATCCATCCGCCTTCTCCCTCTCATTTCACACACCTCCCCGAGCCGGTGTGGGACCCCTGGTGCTGCAGGGCTGTAAATATCAATTGTTCTAACCCCGTTAGAGCCTAATAGGCTCAGCAATGTCTACTGAGGAAAGGGCCTGACCCCACTCGTCAGCAGTCATGACATGGAACAGCTATAGCATGTTCAGGGTATGCAAAAGCCTTAAATGCACATTTAATGGTTGTCAGGCAACAGTTCCTATTAATATAAAGACAGTCACATCCCAGGGCTATGGAAAAAGAGCTGAAAAGCACAGAAGAAAAATGAATTTATTTCAATGGATGTTCGCGTGATCAAGAAACGACTCAAACAGCTAAAGCTGCTCTGCTCCTGACACGCTGAGAGATTGAAACTTGGATAATTAGCACAAAAGTTTCCCTGCCCATGTGACTCAGATCTTCAATTATTGACATTTGAGTTCATTATCATTTATGCACTTCCTTTATTTGTGTTTTGCCGAGGAAAAAGCAGCGCAACTCAGGCAGATAATTTGTTGTTGCTTTGCATATCTGCTTTCCAGCATTAAATTTTTATATCTTCTCCATCAAAACCAACTGAACCACCAGCCCTCTCAGCACCCTAATACCGTAATACAAATAACTGCAACCTCCTCCCACAAAAGATATTCCCTCGCTATGTCCATAACTCCCATAAATTCCCATAAATTTAAAATGAATAATCTGAAAATATTTACCACCATTTCAAGACTTGGGTAGAAATCTCCCTCATTCCATTGTGTAAAACATAAATCTTAGGCAAAGCCAAAGCTGACATCATTTTTTAGCACTAAACTGCTTTGTCCAGGAGTGGCAGTTCATCTTCTCTCCTATCGTGGTTAGGACAGACCTTTTGTAAAGCTTTGTAATGCCCCAATCCGCCTCTCCTTGCAGGCTGTACAATGTTACTAATCTCAAAACTGATAAATTAGGTACGCGAAGGAAGAGCAAAACCCTTTGCACCGACACGAGAAATTATTTCCGTGTCACACGGAATTTCCTTCCCCCCCCGCCCTTTCTTTTTCTTTTGTGTTGTCATCTTCATTTGAACAACCTTCCCGAGACTTGAAAAGGTCAGTGCCCTCGTATTTGGGCCACAGGATTAGAGGTGACGAGCTGTGTTGAAAGACATAATTGAGCCTGGGCAGCTCGGGAGATTTCAGCCTGCCCGGGGTTCGGGCAGCCCTGGTCCTTTGAAGGATCTAAAAGGTGTTCGTGGAGAGAATGGTGCTGGAATTTCAAAAAGCTGCAGGCGAGCTCAAAAGGTAATTAATAGAGACTAATTGGTCTCGAGGCCCCGGATAGTGGCTCTGTGTGCAGTCCTCAGTGCTGGCACTTTTCCTTTGTCCTGCCAAGGATCCTGCTCAGCTGCAGGGCTCGGGAGGCTGCAGGGAGAGAACAGGCAGGGACAGGAGGGACAGGCAGGGATGGGAAGGGACAGGAGGGACAGGAGGGACAGGCAGGGACAGGCAAGGACAGGAAGGGACAGGCAGGAAACAGGCAGAAAACACGCAGGGACAGGCAGGAACAGGTAGGGATGGGCAGGGACAGGAGGGACAGGCAGGAACAGGCAAAGAACAGGCAGGAACATGAGGGACAGGTGGGGACAGGTGGGGACAGGCAGGTACAGGAAGGGACAGGAAGGGATAGGCAGGAACAGGCAGTGAACAGGCAGAGACAGACAGGGACAGACAGGGACAGGCAGGGACAGGCAGGGACAGGAAGGGACAGGAAGGGACAAGCAGCTGCTGTCACTGCAGCTGGTGCTGGAGACAAAAGGCCTCAAATCTGTGTGGGTGCCTAGTGGGGAGCCTTTGCTATCAGCCAGAATGCAATGCTGATGCAAAAAAAAAACCAACCAGCCCANGGGATGGGAAGGGACAGGAGGGACAGGAGGGACAGGCAGGGACAGGCAAGGACAGGAAGGGACAGGCAGGAAACAGGCAGAAAACACGCAGGGACAGGCAGGAACAGGTAGGGATGGGCAGGGACAGGAGGGACAGGCAGGAACAGGCAAAGAACAGGCAGGAACATGAGGGACAGGTGGGGACAGGTGGGGACAGGCAGGTACAGGAAGGGACAGGAAGGGATAGGCAGGAACAGGCAGTGAACAGGCAGAGACAGACAGGGACAGACAGGGACAGGCAGGGACAGGCAGGGACAGGAAGGGACAGGAAGGGATAGGCAGGAACAGGCAGTGAACAGGCAGAGACAGACAGGGACAGACAGGGACAGGCAGGGACAGGCAGGGACAGGAAGGGACAGGAAGGGACAAGCAGCTGCTGTCACTGCAGCTGGTGCTGGAGACAAAAGGCCTCAAATCTGTGTGGGTGCCTAGTGGGGAGCCTTTGCTATCAGCCAGAATGCAATGCTGATGCAAAAAAAAAACCAACCAGCCCACTTTGATCAGGAGTGTCCTGATCTGATCCCACCACCACCCTTGGGACGAGTTGGTGGCCCCAGCTGGGGTTCTCCGGTGCCTGCCCCTGCCAGCAGGAGGTATGGCCTCTCTTTGTTCTTCACTGAGTGCAGGAAGAGATTTTAAAGCCTATTAGGAATAAACTTGGCTGATTTCTATGTTAATTGCACATTGTTGTCCCTGGAAGTGTTCAAGGCCAGGTTGGACAAGGCTTGGAGCAACCTGGTCCAGTGGAAGGTGTCCCTGCCCATGGCAGGGGGGTTGGAAGTGGATGGGCTTTAAAATCCCTTCCAACCCAACGCATTCTGTGATTCCAGCGCTGCAAAGTGGACATGTTGCATTCCCCACACCAATATTGCCCTTTTCCCCTATTTCTGCTGTGTTAAGGTCCATTCTGGGCATGAGCAGCCAGGGACCCTGCCCAGAGCAGCATCTCCCAGCTGGGGTCTGCAAGCCCTCAGAAAGCAACCCGAGACAAATCTGCAAAGAACAAACAGAGATTCACAGCCCAGGTGTGGCCTTTCTCATGCTTGAGGCTCAGGAGCAAATAAATGAGGGGAAACCACAACAATAAACCAGTGTTGTGGTTTAGCCTGGTATTTGTTTCAGCAGAGGAAAATCCTTGCAGCAGCACAGCTCAAGCTGACTGACACCAGGGGTTTTGTTGGATGGATATTAGGTGAAGGAAAATCAGAAGCATCAACCTTCAAAATTCAGTTTTTAAAGACTCTGAGAGCAAAGCAGCAGCTGACTTCAGTGGAAGAAGACCACGAGAAAAGATCCATTATTTCCTTTTGCACACCACAGTCAGTGGGTCCTGCTCACCAGCCCAGTGTGGGAAGAGGGAGAGGAAGAAAAGGAGTTTTCCACATCTGGCTGAACCCTCACTCAACCCATCAGCAGAGAAGACCATGAGATACCTAACACAGCCTGAGGAATACACGCCCTGAAAACAGGCCATACAATCGGGTAGATTTCCCTTCATTTTTTTAATTATCCCTTTTTCCACAGTGCCCAGCCCTCCCTCCTTTCTCATCACACTCTTCACTACACACTGTCTACTTAGCAGAATAAATGGCTGCGCTGCCAGCACCGAGGGATGGAACGGCTGCTGGCTTTGCTAATGGGCTCTCCTTGCCACGCAGCAGCCACGGGGTTAAACAGATCCTGGCAGCTCCAGGAGCTGAGCCCGACAAAGACTGGGTACAGGCAGAGCAGCAAGGGCAGCTTTCACGGCAGTGATCTTTTGGTGCCCTGGGCCACCCACGAGGTACTCGAAGGGCCAAAGCATGTCCTGGTGGTGTTTGTCTTCTGAATTCCCACCCTTGGAATAAAAGCAGGACCACAAACCCTCCTCGTATGTCTTACATTTCTTACCACTGAGTAAAACACTAGGGCGAACAGCTCGTGAAACCATGGCCAGTGCCACAGCTGCTGTAAGCCCCTGGCTGCCTGGGATGGGGAAGAGACACCTCTGTGGCTGGAAAACCAGGGACAAGCAGTGAGTTTCCCCAGCTGCAGCAGCTGTGAGTGGGACACAGTGGGGTGCAGGGCAAACCTCCAACTCTGCCCTGGGGCTCTGGTGCCTGCAAGCTCTGCCCCAGTGCCTGCTCCTGCTCTGCACCCGGGCTGGGGGAGGAGGAACCCTCAGCAGCCCCTGGGTGCACACATCTGTCCAGCCCGAGCGAGGGAGGCTGTGACAGCTGGGCAAAATTAAAACACAGAATCTGTGGACGGCCTTTCTGGGTTATGTCTATAACGATGACAGTGTGTCCTCCTCAACTGAGCTCTCACTCCCTGTCCACTCCAGGGATTCGCCTTTCCTACCTATCCCTGTGTCACCACATTTCCTTATGAAGCACAGTTGCTTATTGTAACACTTCCACTTCATTCTTATTTTTATTTTTCTGTGACTGCAACATGCCTTACATAGATTTTCTGGAAGCCAGACTACCCTAATTTGTCTGTTGGAACAACAGCTTTGGGAAGCAGTGTCTGATAGCAAGGATGCTGTCAGGGGGTTGGAGAAGGGGTGTCCTCTTCCCGATCCTGGCACTGCCCTGCTGAGTGACCCTGGGCAGAGCCCTGCTACCTCCCAGATCAGCCTACGAGGTAAGAGTGATAAGCTCTGAGAGAGTGTAGTGAGGCTTAATTAAAGTGGAAAAGCACTTCAAGCTCCTCAGCACAAGCAGTTTTAAATAAAAACCACAACAGTAACAAGCTGGTTACAGCATGAAGGAGTCTGGAGGAGGGACAGTGACACACAGCAGTGGCAAGATGGCTTAGAGAGCTCCCTGTGACAACCCACACCTCAGCCTGGCTTCACCACAGATCCATCCCCAGGTGAGACCTGAGCTCCTCATGTTGCTGGGGAAAACCTTCCCTTCCCTTCCTAACAGGGACTGCCCGAGCCCAGCATGCAGCTGCTTGGAAAGAAAGGTTTTCCAAGCTGAACGCAGCTGGAAACATTTCCTTGTCGCTCCTGTGGTCCGGGAGGTCTCTTGTCCTTTTTGTTTTGATGATAAAAATATCCTCCTGGGGCGTGGGGGTGACAACCCTCCTGCACAGGCGGCTGTCCCAGCCCAGTCGGTGCCCTGGTGTGATCTCCAGTGGCTGCAGGCATGGAGGGGCAGGGATGCCATCCCATTCCACGCCTCAGTGTGCCCCAGGACGAGCCCTCAGGGCTGCTTTGTCCCAGGGCCAGTCCCCAGCAGCGCTGTTCTGCCAAGGCCCTGGGTTACAGATGTTCCAGATCTGTGTTCTCCTCCCGTATCCTCAAGATAAACACGTCCTTCACTGCAGTCACCTACTCCATCATACACTCCTATCAAATGAGCCTTGCTAGCTCGTAAATTACTGTGCAAACCATTCCAAACAATAAAGGCAATTTTACTTACTGAACCATTAAATTTACATACTTAAATTAGACTCAACCAGACGTTGAGAAGGGACGTCTTGCGGCCAGACAAACAATGAATTTAGGGAAAGAGCTGCCGTGTACTTCCCCACCTCTCACATGAAATTAATGAGGTGCTTCAATTTAATCATCATTAAAATTACATCTTTATTTAGTTACTTAGCAGAGTTTGACTCACTGCGTGGCGTGGAACACGAGGTAATGCCTGCGACATCAACCCTTCCACAGAGGGAGGCAGGGGGGAGGCCCATCTCCCCAAAATGCCTTTACACCCACTGCAGCCAGAGTGGGCACGCCTGCCATGATCCGAAACCGATCTCCAGGGCTTATCATTAAGGTCAGACAATGAGGGAAGAGAAACAACAAGATAGAGTAAATTGAGAAAATCAGGGCTAGTTTGGGATGGGTTTGAGACAGGCAAACACAGTCACGTTATCCTTTAGACAACACCAACGAGCAGGAAGCTCTTGCAGCATAATCAGCCTCAAAGTTCAGTGCATGTGACGTGGAGAAACTGCTCAGAAAAGCAAGAGTTTGGAACGAAAGCACAGTGAAATGGAGACAAAGTGACAAGACGCCTGCTCTCGTGTGCACGTGCAATTTGTTTTGCTCTTGCTCCCACACGCACAACTGACTCATCTCAGGATGCTCCCGGGCAGTCGCAGGGGAGGCTGGAGCCGAGGGCTCAGGGACAGGGTGGGCAGCACTCGGGGCAGCCACAGGGTGTCGCAGACCAGATCTGGTTGTCACCTTTCCCTGTTTGTCCCAGGGGTGCAGCACTCGGCCCTGTGCTGTCCTGAGAGAGGTGAGAGCTCACAGCCCATAAACCCTGCTCGGGAAGTGTCGAGACCCGGGGGGTGTTCTGGTGGGAGTGCTACGACCTCCCCGAAACGACTGCAACAGAAAGTCGCTCGGCAGCCACTGCATTCACACAGACACACACGCACGCTCCGGATAGCTTCTTTGACAAGGTAAAGAGGCAGGAAGGGTCTTTGTGTGGAATTCCACAGCACAGGTTTATTTGAGCCCCATGCGAGAAGGGTAGCGAGGGACCAAAGACCTTGGGAGATGAAGATTTTCAGTTTATATAGGGGAGTGGGGAAAGCATCGGGGTAGGGGCGGTACATAGGCGGGATTAGGGTACAGGAGCCAATGGGAAAATCCGAGTGAGTGGCAGGGAACAAGGTCCAGTGGGAGAGTGGGGAAGGGAGAACTTCCTAAAGAAAGAGCAGATAAGGTGTAAGGGGCCGGGAGGCCAACCGGGGAAGTGGAACTGGGATACATTTCCATAGCAGAACAGGGCATCCTGGGGGAGGCCTTTTGAGTCACTTTAACCTGGGGAGCTCTCTCGGGGTCTGTCCCTTTCACTGGTTCCCACAGGAGAGGGCTCCCACACCCACAGGCACTCACTTTGCCATCAGAGAGTTATCAAGAAGTGACAGGGATTTCTGGGGACAGCAGCAAAGCCTGTCAGGGTCTGTGGGGACGAAGGAGAGATCGGACAGTGGGGACAGGCTGCATATTTGGGAAGGTTCAGTGCCTTCTGAAGAATCGTGTAAGAAAGCAGAATAAAGAGATTACAGAGCCCTCTGGAAGTGCTGTAAAGGAAACCAGTCCCCACTGTACTGAACATAACACGTGGATGGAGTAAGAGATGGAAAGCTTCCAAAGGAGAGAGATCTGCATGAAAGTAGGAGCCCAGAGACAAAGGCTGTTGTTCTCCCAAGGTCACTCAGGATGTCAGAGGCTTGGTGAGGTCTTCCTCAAAATCAGCAATGGGCTACAACAACACAGCCCTTTTCATTACTTGAAAATATTTTCATCCCAAGAGACTAATTCTCTGCTCCCCACTTGGGCCATGGAGCTCAGTGATCTCAGTGACCTCACTCTGGTTTGGTGCTGATGAGAATGAGCAAGATTAGACCCTACTGAGTTCCCTCCGAATATGTGAAACACTGGGAACCCCTCTTTCCCCATGGATACCCACAGCTCTGCATGGATGCGGCATGCCCACGTTATTTCCATCAGGAAGTCTTTGCTTGTCTTTGACTCATTTGATCACTCTTGCTCCAGCAGCAAAGTGAGATGAGCTCCCAACAAGCCCAGACTGTGGATGATGCTGACTGGGGGAACGGCAGAAACTGATTTGTTACGGTTGCAAACACCGACTGTGTATTCAGCTACTTCCTGCCAGCTCTGTTTTCCCTTCGATTCCTGCACAAGTCCTGCACTGGCAGGTGTTATGTGCCACCCTGCACCACAGTGAGCAGTTAGAGCAGCTCAGACTGTCCCCAAAACCACAGCTCAGGCAGGGTGTGAGGGGCTTTGTCTGGAATCCCTTTTGGGCAGCATCTTTCCTCAGAGAAAGGGAAGATAAATATCAGTTATGTATAGAGGAAGCAGCACTGGCACCTGAAAGCTCACTGCATTAAAAGAGAGAGAAAAAAAAAATAAGCCCACAAAAGAGTAAACATCAAGCTGCCAACTGCTTTTTACCTTCTGTAAATCAAAACACACTCTGGAAGTAAAACCTCCCAAATTACACCAGGCGAGATGAAACATTAACCCGCCAAGAGTGGGGATGGCAGTGGCAGGGATGCACAGACTGGAGCCAGAGCTACAGTTTGTCTACATTAAAAATGCAACATCAGCAGAGGTGTCTGAAAGAGTCATTTATCAACTCCTGGATTAGAGAGACATCTCAAAGTAAGTGCACCATTTATACGCACATATGCACAAATTGTCTGCCGGGGAAGGAGAGCAGAGCTGCGCTCTTTGTGCCTTGGAAAGTTCTCCCCAGTCCTCCGGGTAAATGTAGGGCCACAATGACATTAGGCATGGAAAATAGGAACCTTGCTCATGGTAACAGGGGGTACAATTCATGTGAGCAGCCGGGATGGAAAGTAATCTAATGCTGCAATTTCAGAGAAACAATATAGAGTCGCTCACATACATCATGATTAATGGCTGGATACCATAGTGTGAAAACCATTTAAAAAATGGCATTTTTGTCACTGACAATGTTACACATATAGTAAAGGTCATACATGATAAGAGCATTATCCATATTTCTTCTGCAAACATGCTTAACCTTGTAGAGCACAATTCCCTGGAAGATTGGTGATCCATCTCCAGCTGCAAACTGCGCTCTTCAGAACCTGAGAAGGCCAATTTTACATTTATATCATTCCCATCCCTGCACACGCAGGCGCTGTGAAGCCTGGACGAGCCTTTCCAAGCAGAAAGGGATGGAAATGTTTCACAGCAGCACCTGCTAGGGGCTCTCCTCCCTCCACCTCGTCTCCTGCGCTCACCTCACACTCGAGCTGACGCTGGGCCCTTGCTGAAGCCGTGCTGCAAACACAGTTTCCTGTAAATCACCTCTCCAAAGTCTACTCGAGGAGCGCCTTTGGCACCCTCTGGCCACAGGGAGGTCCCAGCAGTGGGTCCACACTCCCAGAGGGGTTGTCTCTGCTACCTGGCAGTGCTCAGCAGGGTAGGAAAGGGGCAGCTGGTGACAGGCTGTGCCTGCAGGGAAATCTCATCCCACTCGAGGATGACCAACTTGGAGGAAATCTGACATGAGTCCACAGACCACACATTTACCTTTTCTAGAGCTGCATTTAAAACACAGAGATCCTGCCAAAAGGTTGGCTGAGCCCGTGGAAGAGAGTGGGATTCACCAGGTGAGTCATTTTGGGTAAAACCCAGTCTGACTCAGCCCCCACACACCGTGTGGAGCCCACAGGGCTCGTCAGAATTGTTACAGCTGCAGCTGCAACTTGCTTTGTCCCCCAGACTCAACAAAACCCCCGAGCAGCGATGCCTGCGAGCCTCACCGCAACCCTGCCTAGCAGCTCTGGAAGCTTGGGTGTCCTGGCTGGGATCTGGAGGAGCAACAAGCTTCACAACACAATGGCAGCAGGCTGTGCGACCCTCTGGGAAGTCCCCAGAAAGCGGCACTAAGCTGGCCAAGTGCCGTTGTCTGCTGGCTGGCACACAGCGGCAAGGGGAACTGTTTCAGTGTGTAGTCATGGTGCTGGAATCATGGAAACATAGAATCATGGGATCATAGAATCATGGGATCATGGAATCATAGAATCATGGAATCATAGAATCATGGAATCATAGAATCATGCGATCATAGAATCATAGAGTCACAGAGTCACAGAGTCATAGAGTCACAGAGTCACAGAGTCATAGAGTCATAGAATGACAGAACCATAGAATCACAGAATCATATAATCATAGAGTCATAGAATCACAGAATCAGAGTCACAGAGTCACAGAATCACAGAATCATGGTCACAGAATCATAGATTCATAGAATCACAGAGTTATGGAATCATAGAGTCATAGAGTCATAGAGTCATAGAGTCATAGAATCATGGAGTCACAGAATCATGGAACCAAAAAGTCATAGAATGGCAGAATGACAGAATGACAGAATGACAGAATCACAGATTCATATTCATAGAACAGTTTGGTTTGGAAGGGATTTTAAAGCTCTTCTCGTTCCAATCCCCACTACCATGGGCAGACACCTCCCACTAAACCAGGTTGCTCAGTGCCCCATCCAACCCAGCCTTAGCAATCCCACCTACCCGTGTTTGTGTGGGCACTCACTGCTGGGTCGCATTTTCCCTGTCCCTCTGCCTGCCAGGGTCCTTTCCCTGCTGGTACTGTTCTCTCCTGATTAACCTCAGATCCAGCTGCAATTCAGAGTTGTGCGCTGCACTAACAAGATCTTAAAGGCATTGTATGAAAATTTCATTATTTCTACAGCAAATAAACCCCTGCCTGAAACAAATATTTGAGTAGTGAGCTGCAGTGTAAAGCTTGTTGCACCGGGTTAGGCTCTACTTCCAGCACCTCTGCGATGCCCCGCCTGGTGCAGGGGCTGGGCGCCAGGGCAGGGGCTGTGCTCACTGGTGCCGTTTCCCTTCGGCAGGGCACAAACACCAAAATGTGCCGCAGCAACCCCTGGGACAGGCTAAGCAGCAGTGCAGCTCAGAGCCTCTGCACGCTGCATCTCTGCTAGCAAATAATCGTCACTATAAAAAGCGCAGGGATGCTGTTAAACCTTGCTGGAGCAGGGTGAGTGCGAGTTCAGAGGCTGCGGGCAGCATCTCCCCCCATCCCCAGCTCCCTGCTCCCCAGCAGATCTGCCCTCCTTTGGAGAGGAGAGCATGATCTCACTCCAGAGGAATTTCCTCTGTGGGAAACACTGGAAAACGCTCTGGTGCCTTGTGACCACCTCCTGGAGCAGAGCCTTCCCCCCAGCCGGCTGCCAGATGGGGCTGGAGCACCCCGAGGCATTTGGGGGGTAACCACATCAGCGGGAGTCCCTGCCAGCCCAGCGATTTGTGCTTGGCTTGGAAAAGTGTGACCCCAGATCTCCGGCCCGTGTATCCTCAGCAGCTGGCAGGGCTCAGCCCCTCACACAGCCCGGGGAAGTGGCTGTGGGCAGGGAGGGATGGAGGGGATGGAGGGAATGGAGGAGACATTTCCACGCTGGCATTTGCAGCTTGTCAGATCAGCTTGTGCTTTCTTATGTGAACAGCACAGCGAAGGCTTCCCACTGCGCCCAGGGTGGGAAAGCTTTTCCCCAGAGTAGTTTGCAAAGACTGGCTGGACCAAATTATTCTTCTCATCATGAATGCCTCTCTCTGAGCCACCTTACCCATGCAGATACTCAAATGTTATTAATATGAATGAATGCATCGTGTCTCGGGGTGTCTTGTGGTAGAAGCCATTTCAGGAACACTGGGAGGGTGGAGGGAAGGAGGGAATACAGTCGAACAGCCCTGGTTGCATCTGTCCTATTCCTCAGACGACAATTTCCCTCTCCCAAGAGCACCGCAGACTAGAGGCACTCACAGATCATACGTCACTCAGTCTTCTGCTTCGCAAAATTAGCTTTCTTAGCAAGGAAACAAAGGATTTGCTGTATTGGATCAGGCTACCGACATTGCTGCTGCGCCATCCGAGCTCTGGCACTTGAGAAACACGGCAGCTCTCCCTCCTCTGGCTGTGCTGGCCAAGTCCCTGCCTGGGGAGCTGCACACACAGCCAGAGATTGCTTCCAGATTGCCACAAAAATTCATCCGATGCTCAGTAGCAGGTAGTTTAACTTCTCTCCTAATTTTGTTGTCTTACAGACCCGCAAATGGCCAACATTATTTAGTCCTTTTAAAAACTCAGCCTGAACGTTTATCTCAGTAAGTGCCTTCGGCACTGCCCTCCGTAAAGCCGACTGCATACCACATAAAAGGAGGGTTTCTTTTCACTCGTTCAGAATTTACTGCCCTGCATGGTTTACTTTACAGCTGTTAACACAATGAAAGCTTTTGTAAGGAGAGGATGGTGCTGGGGAATGGGGCAGGAGCTCGCCGAGGAGAAAGATAACAGTCTGTGGCTAATGCGGGGCTCCACAGGCCCGGGCCGACGGGAGGACCATAACTCATAACCCATTTAATGGCACAGGCGAGGAGAGGGACTGCTGAGCGTCCCCCAGAGGGTCACACACAGCCATTCCCACCAGCTCTGGCAGCGGGTGATGGAGCGGGGAGGGTTCTGTGGGGCTGCACCCGTTGGGGAAGGCGGCAGAAGCTTTTAATCCTTCCCCTCTTACGCAAAGGAGGGACGGAGGGGGCTCTGGCCCGGGCAGAGCCTGCAGTTCCCCGTGGAGCCAAGGAGAAGAGTTCACAGCCAGGGAGAAATATTAAAGGTGATGCAGAGCGCTGCGTCTGCAAACACGGGCTGAGCAACCTGGGAAATGCCAGTGTCTGACACGAGCAACAGCCTCTTTTCTCCTGACCTTTAACTCCTCCTGGCCCAAACCAGAGCACACCAGGCACGTCGCTGTGTTTTACAAAGCCTCGGATCAAACGCACAGCCCAAGGCATGGAGAAGAGGTTTCTTTGGGGATGAGCAGACGTGGGCTGTGCAGCAGCAGCTCTTCCTTGTCTCATCCTGGAAATGCTGGCACTGAGGTGGCACCGAGAAACCTCCCTCCTCCTCCCCAGACCTGCTCCAGGGGCTCCCTGTCTGCAGCACTCGGAGTAAGGGAAGGAAACCTTCCCAGCTGCACGCAGACGGGAAAACTCGGTGTCTCTAAAAGGCACAAATCCGATCTCTAAAGCAAAACCAGTGTCCTGGCTCTGCGGGAGTGCTGCCCATCCCTGTGCGAAAGGCAGGGCATTGCTTGGAACAGGGTGAGAGCCCATGTGCCCACACAACACTGCATCACACAGCTCCACATGGACAGCAACAGCTCCGCACGGACACACGGGAGGATGCGCAGGGAAAATCCCGGAGCCCTTGGAGAGTGTGGTGACACACACACTGTGTGAGCCTGCCCTGGTCTCCACGTGTATCTTCCACCAGCTCCAATCTCCCCACAAACCCAGAGTTAACTGCTGAGAGTGCTCTCTGCCATCTTTTGTGAGCCGGGAACCAGGAACGCTGCATAAATCATTATTCTTGCTAATTACCAGGAAACATCAAACAAGACAAGCATTTTACTCCTCATCACTGAATTTTGTTATGCTAATTAGAGTTGTATAAGCTGTTGCTATTAAACCTGGAGAGTCAGAAAAACATTTGCATTAATACCCACAAAGCTGCATCAAAACCTAGTTATTAGTATTTCAATGAGGTTCAGGTTACAGAGAAGCTGCTGCCATTTCAGGGGCTGGTTTGTTGTTTTTAAATCCTGCTGTGAGAGAAAATATAAATAAATGCAGGGTGAGGCCTCATGCAGACAATACTCCTTTTATATGGGGAATTAAAAAAATAAGGCAACTTTGATCAGGAGGAGATATAGAGGAGAGGGAGGGGGAGAGGGAAGGCAGAGCAGCACAGAGATTTTGGTGCGCTGCACGTGAATGGGGCTGCACCGACTCTGGATGCCAGGCTGGGAATCACTTTTTGGGTTTCTGAGTTGCTGCTGCTCCCAGACGCTTTTCTTGATCTGGGTGGTTTGGGTTTGACTCCCTGGAAGGCAGCTGGGAAGAGGAGCTGGCTCCTGCCTGCCTCCATGAAAATGCCCCGAGTTGGCCTTCACCTACACCTCGGGCATCCCACTGACACCGGGAGGATGGGGGACAGGATTTCTGGCTACCAAAATGCACGCACCAAGCCAACGTCTAAACCTTGTGGGGAACCAACCCTGTAACAGGAATTGGCAATTCCTTCTTTTTAGTGCCAATCACAGCAGCTGAGTGTTTCATCTGAAGATCTCACAGCGCTTCAGAAAGGCAAATTATTCCCCCACATGCCCCTTTAATACAACAATTATCACTATTTGATGCATCAAATGCATCTGAAGAAATTAGGGGAGTCCAAACAGGCGGCTCGTGAGCAAGGGAAGGGTACTTTAACCCCTGAGGCCTGGGTGCTGGAGTTCCATTTTTGGTGAGCTGTTCTCAAAGGCACGCTCACACTGACGATTTCCATCGTGTGGAGGTGCTGGTACTCAGCCCACACGATGTTGTGGCAAACCTTGTCCTGCGCTGGGAGGCTGTGACAGGTTCCCACACAGCACAGGGAACCCGTAGTGGAAGGAGCTGGGGTGTAATTCAGGTTGGGAGCATCCTTATCCCAGAAAATGCCGTGGATGTTGGACCCGGGTGAGGGACACTGTGCTCCTCTCCAGACACTCGGAGTGGGCTCCATCCATTTGCAGCCCCTTGTCTCAAACCACACAACCCCCTCTGCCTGGCGTTTATCCCTCAGTAAGGAGCAGACCCTATTGACAGCTGGGTGCAGCTTAAAGCACACATCTGAGCTGTCCCTGTGACCCAAGCGCTGTTCTATCGACGGCGGGACAAGCTATCTCTTTTTAGTGTCCATTTGTCAGATCCCTGGAGAGGGAGAGGCATTCACTCTCTCGCTGTGTATTTCTATCAAAGAAATAAAAAAATAAAGGAAAGAAAAGTAAGCCCTGCCTTCTCCCTTGCTGGTGGGAAGTGCAGGAGGATTGAGCAGTGGTGTGCAGGAAGCGGCGTCCCGGTGATGATGAATTGCGGCGGCAGCGCCCGCTCTCCATCCTTTTGCCAACGTGGGGGAATGTGGATGCACAGCACAGGTCATCCAACACCTCCCTGTGCTGGCCCTGAGCTGTGGGATGCTCCAGGTGGGGTACCCAGCCCAGGGCCACGTCCTCTCCCCAGCACAGACCCCATCACACGCTCGCTGCGCGCTCTCGGCATCCTTTCCAGCTCTGGGGAGCATCAGGTGCTTCTCTCCAGCCTCATTTCCTGCTGCATCCAGGGAAGTAACCCACGGCTCCCTGGCCTCCAGAAGGTGAGGTTAAGGTCTCACTCCCTCTGTCTCTACCAGGACCACTGTTTGAAGAAGAGCCAAACACAAGGCAGGTGCCAGCACCCCCCAGTCCCACTCTGACACTGCAACCTCCCTAATCACAGGCAGATTAAAAAAAAAATCCACATCAGCCACTCTGCAGAAAAGAGAACTCTAAGAAGGATGAGGAAAATGAAGACACTGTGAAATGCAATAGATGTCAACGTCTACTTATTTTTTAATTTCATCTCTTACAAGCTTTTTGGAAGCTAACATGATTAAGTTCTTCACACAATTTATTAGCATCGTGTTGGAAATCCAGCAGTATATTACACTGTCTGAGTAATCCAATTAGTAAAATGTATTTATTTAACCAGAATATTAGCTGCACACAATCCCAAATGAAGCGAAGTCCCTGATCCTGGGGTTCCTCTCACTTCCTGGAATTCATTTACTGGCTACAGGAAGGTTTAGTCTAATGAAATAAATATCAGCCCTATGTTTTTGGAATAATACAAGAAAACCAATCTTGCTGCTCAGCTAACTGCTGCTTTTTTTTTCCCCCCAGCAGATACTGGTGACACACAGATTTCACAGCAGCATAAAGGTTTTTCTGGCTCTTCCACCTTCCTCTCACCCCAAACCCAAGAACTTCCCCAAACCCCCCAAGCCCACCTGGCTTCCCATTTCTTACAACTACCAAATCGTTCCCAAAATTAAGAAACCCTTTTTTTTTTCCTTTTTTTCATTCAGCAACCCACGTGCAAAAGCGAGCCTCGTGCCTCTTTACCCTGATTTGAAAGAGCTTTGAAATAAAACCACTGTAGGAAGCAAGGGCTCTCCAGCACTTTTTTCCCTCCTAATGAAGGAGCTGAGTGACAGCCCCCGAGGCAGGAGGTCTGAGGTGCCTCAGCAGCATCCCTGCCACGCTCACGTGCTGGCCTGACTCAGTGCCGAGCTACAGGGACTGTGCTGGGAGTGCAGACAGACGTGTGACAGTTTGGGGGGGTTATTTTAGTGATTACTTTAATCTTTTTAATTCCCTCCCCTCCCTGCTTTAATTTTGTTACTACCTTGGATGCTCCCAGCTCCTGACAGCACAGCATCCCCACCCAGAGCCCCCGGCCGCAGCACTGGGGTGGCTGTCCCAGCCTGTGGCATCTCCTGGAGGGGACGTGAGCGGTGCCAGGCAGCTGCCAGCGGGAGAAGGGGCAGGGCTCAGCCCAGCGAGCGGCCTGCTGTTGACCGATGGTATTTTTCCAGAGCTGCTACTCCAGTTTATCTCCATTAATTGACTTAATTAATTATTCTCCCCCGTGAGCAGCAGCGGGAAGTGCAGTCAGGAGCAGCAGCACGGGGGTGGTGCAGGGAGCCGAGGGCTCCGCTCTGCCCACGGCTCTGCCCCGTGACCCTGGCGCTGGGGGCAGCTTTTGGCACTTCCCCTGGCTTTGGGTTTGGGCCTGAGGGGAGCTGCAGATGGAGCTGGGGAGCTGCAGATGCCCTCCTCTCCTCCCACCCAGACAGAGCGTGGAAATAAAAACCTCAGGGCAATGCAGCATCCCTGGATGTGCATCCCAGCCACCCCAAATGTGGAATTTTGGGAGTCTGTACGTGCCAGATGCCAGCAGGAAAAGGCACAGAGGGGATGGATTTGCTTTACTTGCTCATAAACTCTTTTTCTCACACCTCCTGGAGCAGGACCACCCTCTCCATCTCCAGCAGAACCTGTGAGATAGCTCTGAAAGCCACAATGGCAGAGCTGGGTGAAGAAGGAAGGGACTAATGGCCAGAGCTGATAATAGACATCATTTGCAATGTGCCTCCAAAAAAATGAACATCCTGAGGCAAAGGAGCGAATTTTGTGTTTCCTCTCAGATCGTGCCTGAGCGCAGGGGAAGTGCCTGTGCCAGAGACTCAGCCGGGCTCAGTGTGCCAGTCCTGTGATGCTCATTCACATGCAGAGAATTGGAGAGAGATCCTCCCATTAATGCAAACAGGAATTACCCGTGTAATCTTGGGATTAGCGGAGCCCAAGGAATTATTTACATTTCCTAAATGAGGGAAACTGTATCAAGTGGGTAAGGCAGAGACAGGAGCTGAGGTGCGGGAGAGCGACTCTCTCCCTGCGTCTGCAGGAAGCAGCATCCTCTGCTGTCTTGAGAAGGGCTTCCCCTGGGGTTGCACAAAATACTTGGTGTGTTTGGACAAAAGCTGCTGCTGAGGTGCAAAGCAGACAGACTGACTTGGGCTCGTGGCCGGGGAGGGAGGCGTGCAAACCCCACACCCCAAATCTGTGCCTGCAGATCTTCCCTGCATCACAGGGTGCAGCTCCTCATCCTCCACCAATGATTACAGCCGCAATAGGAATAATTAAGACCAGTTTTTTACTTTTTAATTTAATTTCTCTTGCAAAGTCTCTCTCACAACCACCCAAGTCCCCCTTGGCGGTGCCTGGTGTGACTGCTGGGTGGGGACACAGACCTGCTCCCTCTCAGGTCACACAGAGCATCCCTGTCACTGACTCCACCATCACGCCCTGAAACGGGGCTCCAACCACCCAGAGCATTCACCACACGCTGCTTTTCACTCCTCCCTCCTCAAAAGCCCCATTGAGAGGCAGTAGAACCCTCAGAGCCCCATCTTCTCCCGAATCCTGTAACACCCACCGTAATCACAGCAACAACAACAACAACAGTTGCAATAACCCTCCATCCTTCACACACCAGGCGAGGAGTCAGGCTCCATTTCCAAACTAAGACATCTCGTGTGCTATTCTCCCTCCCCTCCAGACTAATAGCTGACAATGTATGCCTTCCACATTAATGATAAGGGTTCAAGGGGAAAGAGACTGCTCTCCTGTTTCGCTGACATTACACTCTCCTATGTACCCACCAACATACCCTAAGGCAACAGAACTCGTAATAGGTTCCTCTAACTGCCTCCTGCATCAAATTTGACACCGGGTGCTTTCTTCTCCTTTCCCATCGCTCACCTTATAACTCTGTCATCATCATTGATTTTGACTCAGGGAGAGAAAAAAACCACCACCCAACCCTCTGCCCCTGCTCGAGCAGCACCAGGGTGGTGAAGCACAGCTGCTGCAGGGACCTGGAGCAGGGAAGAGGCAGCCAAGGGGGCTGCTTCTGTTTTTCCCGAGTCTCAGTTGTGGAGGGACTGAGGCAGCACGCTGGGACCGTTTGCTGCACCCAGCAGACCGAGTCTGCAGCCTCAGGACACCACTGCTGGCTCTGGGGATGCTTCCCAGCTTGCAGCCAGCACTGTTCAGGTGCTCAGTGGCTTTTTGCTCTGGGCTCGTGATTCCTCTGAGGTCAGGAGTTGTTAATTTTTAAGCAGAACTCCTTTCTCCTTTTTTTTTCCACAGAAAAGACAGCTGGAGTGATCTCTGTCTCTGGACTGTGTCACTCTATACATTGAACCCTGCTCTGCGACCTCCCCAAATTCTCTGCATCTCCACCTGCAGCAGAGGGGATGCCTGGCCCAGCAAGCCCTCGGGACTGGTGCTGGGAAGGGGCGAGCGCTGGATTCACCACGGAGGGGAGAGGGACCCTTCCCGGTGGCAGCCCCAGGGTGGTGACAGGTATGTCCCATGGGGCCACAGCTTCAGTTCAGTTCAGTTATCAGATGACCAAGGCTCTCAGAGGAGAGGGCCAGACTCCCATGCCAGCACCAGACACTTCCCAGCACAACCCTGCCAGGAGAGACCTTGGACCAACTTCCAGCACTTGTGTTTTGCAGCTGCATCCCAAGATCGGCATTCCAGGGGCTGTAACTGTGCTGGAAGGGGAAGGAACCTGTCAAAACTCCCCAGCAAGGGGCAATCCTTCATTCCTGCAGCCCAGGCAGAGCCTTCCTGAGCAACGTGGGTGAGCAGCCGGCTCCTCTGTCTGGTTTCCTTGCAGGTCCACAGCAGTGAATCCCCAGAGTGTGGCTGACCCGCAGCTGGTGTTTTCTTTGATTTATGTCAGAGCCTATTTACGTCCCCTGCTTAAAACAATCCAGTTCGTGTCAGCGGTAAATGAAACTGTGTGCCATCCAGCAGCTGTTCGGCTGCTACCTGAAATGAGTTTCACTCCAGTTCTTATCATGAAGAAATCCTTTTAATCATCAAAACTGCCACAGCTGCCTTGGAGCTGCGGTGGTGTGGTGATTTTAACAGGAGAAGGCACATTGCAAGCCAGGGCCGTGGAAAAAACCCTGGAATTGGAGGTGATTTTCTCTTCCAGGGTTGCAGTCACTTTGGGCACAGTGACAGGCTTAAATGAGGGTCCTTGGCTGCAGAGACCAGTTTGGTGTGGGCCTGGACACCAGTGAGGTTTATTTGGGGCTGTAAGGGGCAGAGTGGGCCCAGAGATGGCCTCTGGGGCTCTCATCAGCAGCCCAAGCAGGCCCTGAGTTTGGAAACACCAGTGGTCAGTAAGACTTGCTTATTTTGAAGATCCCACTACTGATACGGCCAGTAGAGCCAACAAGGACCAGTCCAGGAAGAATCCAGATGAGATGGACTCTGAATCCGTGCTGCAGCCGCTGCACCCTGACAAGTCTCCTAACGAGGGATTTAACTAACGAGGCTGCTGGCACAGAGCACGGATGCTGCACGAGCAGCAAGGAATATCTGCCCAAAGCTATTCTGAATTCATTAAGGAGGATGGCAGGAGCTGGGCTGCTGCACTCGGGGACACAGCGTGAGGCCACATAACCTGCTCGTCCCACCAAAAACTAATGATCACAGCTTGACTGGCGAGGATCAGGCGCCTGCCACGCGCTGCTTGCAAACAAGCTGCAGACCAAAAGCAATTCGAAGGAATTATTCGGGAAATAATTGTAAATAATGAATGAATGGATGGAGAAAACTGCAAGCTGTTTACAGATAACTCGCCCGCAGAAAAGAGCTGAATTCACCGAGTAGATGATTCACTATTGATTATTTCCCCAGCTCTAGCTGTAACCTTATAAAGCATTAATTAAGACAAGTCCTCACAGTTCAGCATATTCTAATCTGCTCCAGGTCTCGGGAGCTCAGCAGTGCCCTCCTGGAAGGAAACCTGGAGGTTCACACCCAGCCTGGGTAGGGAGGAGGTGAGGGGACCCTGAGGAGAGCCCAGCACCACCCCAAACCCAGCCATGTTCCCAAGAGCTGCTGTGAATATTCCAGCAGGCTGCGGGCTGGCACTGGGGAGAGCCTGGGCACGGCAGGGGAAGGCTGGATCCTACCTGGCTGCTGGCTGGGTTTCAAACAGGACAGCTGCCCCTCGGGATAAACCCTTTAAAGACAGCCAAGGCAATCTGGCTAACCCACTGAGGCTGCCCTCACATGACCTGTTGCCGAGTCTGCCCCAACAGCAATACTTAAACGTGCCCCGAAGTGACACTCTGCAAGTGCCCCCTCTGCCACCCAGCCCTTCAGGGGGTCTGCACCGCTCCCTCGGCCTCAGCTCGGACCGACCCGGTACTGGGGGTGCCCAGAGGCACAGAACTCCCGGGGTTAGGAGTGGCACGGAATGTGGGAGAAAATGGGCCAGTTTTTGGAGAAATTCTCTGCTCCCATGGTTTGGGAGTTCACAGCAGGACCCTGATAAAGTGTCAGAATATTTGCCAGGAGAATGGTGTGGGCAACTCCAGAGATGAGCAGCTTATTACAGCGTGCTGGGCCCTGGCTGCTGTTTATTAAACATATTTATCAGACATATTTATCAACTGCACCTATCCCTGGATGCGCTGAGCGATGGCAGGCCTGTGGAAATGCAAACACCCTGGCAGGGCCTGGCACCCCTGGGCACGTCCTGCTGACACGAGCACGGCTCCAGCCTGCGCTGAACCAGCCTCCAGCTAATGAGACACAGGGCTGCGTCTGGGTAATGCACAGACATGAAAATCCAGCAGAGCAATCTAATCCAGCGCAGCAAGGCTTCTGCTTCCAGCCCCGCAGGAATACGGGATGCTGAGCCCAAGGGGCGAGCTGTGGCTCTCCAGCCGTGCTCCCCAAGGTGGATCTGCAGCCTCGTTTTCTTGGCAGAGCCACCCAACACCCTCCTCACCCCATCACTCCAGGACTGCCGGCCCGGCTCTCGGCAGGCAGGAACGCGCCTGCTTTCCCCACATCCTGAAGAAACGAGGACGTGATAACTTGGCACCTAACTGAAGTTAAAATACTCTGCCTTTCAAGCAGCTGATTAGCTCAGCATTGCCCAAAGCATGTTTGCGTCATTCCTGGATGCCTCAGAATACGGGGAGAGCACATTAGAATCTGCATTAAGCAAGCCCAGTACTTGACTGATTTTTGTTCTCATAACTTGCTTTCAGAAAGAAAAGCTCAGGCAGCAAAGTTTTAACCAGCAATGAAATCCAGGCAAGCAATGACTCTGATCTTTCTATCCCATTTCCATGCCCACTGTGAACTACCATGGGTTTTCCCAGTAGCTGTCCTCAGTTTCCATGGGAATGGTTTGCCAGCAGAGGCACCAGCCCCTTTCTGGCCACTCAGCACTAGTTGATGTGGTGCTCACTCAGCATCACATCATGGCCAGGCCAGGACCAGCTACGTGGGCCACACACAGCCTTAATTTGTCCTAATTTATGCACAAAAATTAAAAGGAAGATTCCAGTAAAAGCCCCTCTTTCCCCCCCATCGGATGCAATCAGCCACAAGCTGTGTCTCACAGGGCTGAGCTTCGAGGTAAAGTTACACTTGACCACTAACCAAGGGAAGATAGCAGGAGAGGAATTAAAAGTTCAAACAAAATAGAGCATAATCAGTCGGATTTGAGCAGCATGACTAGGCTCCTAATGGTTTCAATGCTTTACAGGCTGTTTTGGGCATGTAATGAAAATTATTTCACATCATCAACTTTGCAAGAAAACCTTGTCAGGATTGCAAATATCTGAAATAATCATTTAAAGGACACACGGCACAACATCCGATTTCTCCTGATTCAGGTGTTCGAGGTGACCACACTCAAGTAAATTAGAACACATCACTCTGTCTTGGGGTGACTTTATGCTGTTTTATCCCCTATCACTGCTCTATGCCCAGATATGATCCTGAGCCTTCCTGTGCCTTTAAAACTGGGTGCAAGAGAGAGAGAGAAAGAAAACTGAGTGAACTTCTCAGAACAGTTTGTGCTTCAAGGACACAGAGATTAGTGTGCTGCTGCAGCAGCGAGAGGGGAAGAAGCACCTTCTTGCTTTTCAGCCAGCTTTTCAGCTCCTTTTCTCTGGAGAGAGAGAGACGGAGAGTTGAACCTTGTTTTCTTGGAACTTTGTTTTTTTTTTTCCCTTCTTCTCTTCTGGACTGTTTCAACATCAGAACACATCTGGAGAGTTTTCCCTCGAGGCCCGGAGGTGGGCCCACCTCGACCCAGCTCCAAAGAGGAGAGAGACCACACCCACAGAAGGACTCTAAAATATTCCCAGGTTTCTCTCCAGAGCGAGAGGTTTTATTATTTAGCATTATTATCCTTTTCCTGTGTGTTTGTTAAATAAATAAGTTTTTTTCCCTTCACTTTCCTCCAAGGAAGATCTTTTTTTTCCCGAACCTGGCGGGGGAGGGGTGGCTGTAACCTGCTTCCCTTTGAGGAGACGTTCCTTTTGGACGTTTCCCCTGAATTTGGCCCAAACCAGCACACACTCACAGCTGCATTGCTCTTTACACACACGAACATGGGGTGGAGCATCTTTCCCTGCCCAGTAAATCCTTTAGCAGCATCCAAAACCAGGAAGAAAATAAACCCGAGGCTGCAAACTGCTGTGCCAGCCCTCGTGCCACGTGTGATCCCTCATGGCAGCAGCGGAGTTGGCTGAGGGCTCTGCTCTGGCTTTGGCTGAGCCACAACCAAGCCAGGCCAGCCCGTCTCCCCCCAGGCAGGTCCTGCACAGCTCAGCATCAAACACACAAGCAAATGTTTCTTGTGGATATCATCTGAAGGAAAATCCCTACCTGCTCTTGACTCCTTCAAGGGCTGCTTCCTGGTAAGGCCTTAGCTGGTGGTTTGTCCTTTGCTGGAAGACATGAAAAACAAAGAACAAGGGCTTGCCAAGCTGCAGTTGAGTTAGAAAGGATGAAATGCTCCTCTATGGGGAGAAAAGATGCATTTTGTGTTTAATTTCTTTACTCTCTCATTCATTTCATCTTCTCCTTTCACTCATTGCATGCCATCGACACTTAAAAACTTGCAAAATTCTCTCCACCCGGTTTATTTTATTTCGCCAATTATCAAACTCTTCCCTCTCCATGAGCAAATGTACTGCTAATTAGGACAGAGGAGCAGATTAAGTTCAAATGAGTAGGTCTCCTTGTTGGTGCTGTTGTTTCCCTGCCTCTCTCCAACCCAAAAATCGATGCAAATCTTTTGGGGAATTCAAACAAATTTTCATTAGCACTGATAAAATGCAGTCCTGAAAAAAGATACATCAGAATCAGAAACTGTGTGAGAAAAGGGGATTGAGGCAATGAGAGCACAGCAAATGGGGATGCAAAACACGTGTGTGTGTTATCCAAACTCTGGATTTCCTGGCCAAATCCGTTTCGGCTGGTGAAGGGCAGAGGTGTGGGAAGTTGGTTTGTGTGTCCTCTCAGCTGCAGACACTTCCAGGGAACGTCCACGCAGTGCAGACAGGCTTAGGAGAGTTTATGGTGATGTAAAATGACGCCGCATCTAAATGTTTTTATTTAAAGGAGTTTCAAGAGAACCTGGAGGATAAAACCTGCAAAAGCTTCGCTGAGCTCACACTGTGCTTTATTTGCCCCACTAAATAATAAATAATAATGGGTGTGATCCCATTATTTAGGGGAAAAGCCACTGTGCACGCGTCCAAGCACGGGACACCTGCAGGAAAACCCCTCTGACTTCTGGCTGAGGACCCTGGTCACCATCCCCTCAGCACACTGAGAAATGTGCCAGTGGTCAGTGCAACCAAGCTGCTGCCCAAAGGAGATATCCGGACCTAAATCCCGCCATGAAACAAGTACCTTGGCATAGGAGAGAGCTTTTTGCACCAGATGGACCCCCTGGTCTCCTGGTAAATCCAGCTCTTAGGCTTTGCCACAAAGAGGCTTAAAATTAATTAGCAGATTTTTTTTTTTTAAAGAGTTCTGCATACAAGGAGCGTGTGAGAAAGGACATTCATTAGGAGCTTTTCAGTGCTTACGGGCCAAGATGAGGATTCGTAGTGTGCAAGAGAGTTACTTTCAAAACTGGCAGTTTCAGAGTGTTAAAGGCTTGCAGATGAAAACATTCCCAACTTCCCCAGGAAGACAGTCAGGAAGGGGAAGCTCTTCTGATTTTCTAACGGTGACCACTCTTAGAAAAATCATCTGTCTCCTTTGGTCTTCCAAGGAGCAAACCACCACAGCCTCCAGCTACCGAGAGCTGACTCAGCTGCTGCTGCCCCTGGACAACTCCTGAGATTGTTCTGGGACAGCACCTGCCACAGCTGCTCCAGAAACATGGGGAGATGGTGAGAAATTTGGCTAGTTAAGCAAATCACTCAAAAAAATACTCTTCAAACACTTGCTCCCATATTGATTCATTTCTTGGCCTTGACGGAATTATTTTCAAATGGCAAATTGTTGGTGAGGCTTTGCTTGGAGTGGGGTTTTGAACCTGGGGTTTCCAGGAACTGCAGATTTTCCCCCCAAAAATAACCCCACACGAGGTGCATGCAGGTGATGGAAACCCTGCCAGCACAGCCCACCTTCCAGAGCTCTCACCCTCGCCCCGACCTCGTCAGGGGCCAACCAGAGCCACCACCAACCCACAGCGTTAATTCACATCAATTTTGTAATTCATCTTTCACAATTCACGTTAATTTGCTAATAATTTTGAAAAAAAATACAGGTACAGCACTTGGGAGGACACATCCACACGTTAAAGTTGTTCATCCACCAGTTCAAGTTTTTCATCCACTCCATTAGGCAAGAGATGACCCACCAGTGCTGGAAGTGAAGCACCACAACACCATTTAAAGTTATTTATCATCTCAGCCCTGTGCTGCCTCCCAGGAGCTTACGGTGCCTGCCAGCACACGGAAGAGGAGGAAATGCATTAAAAAACACGGATGAGCAAATACTGTGCAATGCATGGTGGCACTCCTTGGTCTTCTTCAGTGTTTCCACAAGAAGGAGACCTGGCACTGTCAGGGTGCTGCACTGCAGCCACGGGAGTGTTTTCCCAGGAAAAAAATCACCAGTTTGTGCTGCATTAGCAACACTACCCTTGACTTCTTTAGCCTTTGGCAAATCCTACAAGTATTAATTAATTTACAAGCCCCTGGTGACCAAACCCAAACCAAACAAGTTTTTTTCCTTGTCATAAACCCACCCTGCACGTACACAACGATCAGCAAAATCCCTGATTCTGCTAGAAAACACTCTAAACTTAGTCTTGCCTTTATTATGTGCTTTTCCACTCTGCTTTACTGCTCAATATTTCTTGGGAGATTTCCTTTGGAGGGAGGCTCTTGTCAGTGTTTTGCTGATGGTGTTTTGGATCAGCTCTGAGCGGCACCGTGTTTAAAGCTCTGTCAGTCTGCCCGCTCAGCCATGCTCTCCCCTGTCTAGCTGCTCATGCAGCACCGAAAAAGGAGAAATTTAAGGAGAGCTGAACTAGTTAGAATTTGAAATGTTGTTTTGAGGACTCAAGGAACTGGAAACACAGGAAAACCTAAGCAAAAAAAAGACGTAATTTGTAAAAGAAGAAATCATGTGAGGTTGGTAAAGTGGATTGCCGACCTCCTCCTGCTCCAGGTTTGGTCTGAGATGGCACAGAAATTTAAATCTCATCCTTTAAAGCATTAGGAAGGGAAACCACATCTTTACAGGACTTGAGATTGCACCAGTGTTTGGAAAGAGAAGTTCACGTGAAAAAGGTGGGTTCCCAGGGCAGAAATCGTTCCCCATTCCTGCCAAGCCCCCAAGAAAAATACGGGAATGCCTATAGCAACCTGCAGCACCAATGTTTCTCCACCGAGCCAGCTCTTAGTCTCAGTTTTCTATTTTATCCTAACGAAGGTGGATTTCCTGTACGAGAATCTGAGGACAGGAGAGATGGGGGTGTTTGCTCTAAGGAAAGCATAACGAAGATAACATCACCAGGCTAGACTACATCCAACTATAACTGTTCAAGTATTAAACCCATTTTTCCCCATCAGGAGTGTTATCCAACAACGTGAGAAATACAAGCAGGAGAAAATATTCTCAAGTGAAGGAATTGATGGCCAAAGCCTCAAAGTTTGGTAAAACGCTTTTCCACTTCATGTCCTACAAGCTGTCAGCACTAGGATGGAAAAGAACAGAGCAGTAATTGCAAAGGACACTTCTTCTTTCTTGCACTGTCTCTGTCTGTAAGGCAAGAGGATGGCAAGTTAATTAATTATCTCCAGCATCAGTTTACTTGAAGATCTTTTTTTTCCAGCAGCGCATCAAAGGAGACTGATAGAAGCCTTGATTAGAGGGATAATGAAGGAAATCTCTAATAGATTATATCATTTCTTGCCCATCTGCAGCCATTCGCTGCTTCACAGGGCTGGGATTCACGTCTGGAAAATATCACAAGCATGTAAATCCACCTCCGATGCAAAATTTATGGAAAAATTCAAGTAATTGCATGTTTACCATATTTCTGTCAAAGGTCTGGGAAAAAAGATATCAGATCATCTGACTTGCTATAGAGCAGAGATTTTCCATGTGTCCTGTTAGAGTGTCTGGCTACGTGAGGATAGATCCATATTTTGAAGTCACATCAGACACAGAGAGAGAAAATTTATTAGATAATACAGAGCAGGAGGAGAGCAGAGAAGCAGGAGGAGAGCAGAGAAACAGGAGGAGAGCACACACTGATGTGTGGGTACGAGGGACAGTTTGATGTCCACCTTGTTATCTGTCCTCAGAAGCCTTTTCCTAACAATGACTATTAGCAGGGATCACAGGTGAGGTGTTTTATCTGTTTTTTTTTTCCCTTTCTAATCTTGCTTTCACCTGCGACACCACATCTCACCCAGCCCTTGCTTCGGACCACCAGGAGCCTTTGGAGGGCAGAGCTGGTTCCCACTGCAGAGCAGGAAACTTTGGTACTGCTCAGTCCCAGCTCTCCATCCCTGCCACACCAGTGCCCCCCAGTTTGCCTCCGCATTTGCAGTCCCTGGGGGATTTCGATGCCGTTTCCCTCTTCCCCAGGCTGTGCACACACTGCCAGATCGGGAAATGAAGTGTCAGGTTCTGATGCACCGACACACCGAGCTGATTCCTATCTCACGCTGATAAACCCCAAGCCATTCCCAACGAGTCCCAGGGGCACGTTTAAGCAATCCGTTTCTTTTAAGATGAGACTGAAGATTCTCCCTGGGTGCTGTTTGAAGCTTAATAAGCTATTGGTGGCAGCAGTTGCTCTGACCTTTGGATGCTCAGGCGCCCCAGCACCAACATCTTGAGTGAGGGGTTGGACAAAGCACTGTGGTAACAAAGGGATTATTAATTCCACCAAAGAGCCACCCATCAGAGCCATCCTGCCCTCTCACCTGCATCTCCACCACCCTGCTCTTGTCCTGGCCAACAGGTGTCACAGAGACATGCTCCAGCCCTTGCCCTGAGCCTCTCCTGTCCCCCACAGCCAAGGGCCAGAGTAAATGGTGCCATGCCAGTGAGCAGAAGCAACAGCAGAGGGGGACCAGAAAGTGTTTTATGGAGTTAAACATCCCAGTCTGGAGTAAAGCAATTTCCTTCGGTCTCCTGCCATTTCCTTGTGGGGGCTTATCATCTCCAGCTGGGACAATATAAAGGCCCATTTAATCGAGATCCATTTAACACTGAATCACGCTAACAAGATTACTTAGCCAGGGCTAATTCTGCATTTGCTGAAGTGCAGTATCCAGGGTGAGTAATCTCTGTGTGCTGGTGGCAGGTTCAGAGACAGGTTAGCCACTGGCTTAGCATCCCAGACAAAACATGGAAAGCACATGTGGGACCACGACAATGAAATCGCAGCCCCTTTAGCCCATCGGGCTCTTTCCTTTCCCGTACTCGGTGTGATCAGTGTGGAGAGGGTTTCCTCATTACCCCATAGGATCCTAAAAGCGGAATTATTTTCTTTGTCCTCACAAGCAGCTGAGCAGGCAATACAGCAAAATCCTCTTCAGTCATTATCTGTTAAGTGCGTGGCATCCTTTTGTGAGTTAAATGACACAGTATTTCTTGCATGGGACTGAATTCAAAAGGTTTTGCCTTCCATCAGGAGATAACTCAAGATTTGAGTGCTAATTGAATACATTTATATGCACACAAGTGATAGGCATTCATACAATTTTTTAAAGTAGATTCTCACCATTCAGTCATTTAAAAATATAGCACTAAGGGCTCTATTATTTATGATTATTAAATCACAAATCTGAGTAGCAAAATACTTCACTCAGGGAAAATGTGAAGAGGTTGTTTCAGAGGAAAAATCTTCTTCCCAGAACTCATAGAACATCATCGCAGGAGGATGCTGATAACCAATATTGTTTTACAGCTAGGGCTCTCGGAGTGACTCACCCAGGTAAATGGATTAATCCTAATCACCCTTTCAAATGTTCCCAAATCCTCCAAATGGTCAGAGCTGAGGCTGATGTGTTCTGGGGAGCTATTCACTTTTTTGTACACCCTGACTCATTATGCCGTCAGTGCAGGGTTTGGGACATCCCCATCATTCCCTCCTTGCTTTCAGAAGATGGGCCTTGTTGTCACTTCAGGGGGGATTCATCTCACCTGGTGTCAGAGGTCCACAAGATGAGTGTCTGTACTGGAGTGAGTCTCTTAAATGTGTAAGTGGAGAGAAATTGCAGTGATTTGTCTGACCTATTTTAGGCAACCACCTCCAGATGAGAGCAATTGCCTGCTGGAGGTGCCCATTTCTCTCCATTGATGGTAAATGAGCTCTGAGTGCTCAGTGCAGATGCCGAGACCTGGGTGCCATCAGGTGAGATGGATCCTATCCACAGTAATTGCAGCCTTTCAGAAAGCGAGGCACTTTTTCTTTTTTTTTTTTTTGTCTTATTTTTCCCTAAGGAGTTTATTTTAACCATTTGAGGAATTTTCCAAGTTTTCTTTTCCGTCCTTCGTGTCTTTTGGTCTGTCTCCCTCTTTGGGCAGGCAGCCCTCAAGCAGTGGCAGCTGGGCTGTTGCAGGTGGTGGTGTGCAAGCCCTGGGTCTCTCCTTCCACAGAACAGAGCAGGGCTCATGGTTTTATTTTGCACCCCAGCCCAGAATATCCTTTATTCAGGGTTCACCCTGTCAGAAATGGTTCTCCATAGGCTGGGTACAAGCTCTTCTCTTGTGTGAAGGACACAAGCTCAGGCAGGGTGGAAGGACGAGATCAGAGATGACAAGGTGACCTTCAGAGGTCCCTTCCAACCTTGTGGAACAACCCTGGTTTTTTCATGGTTCTGTGACAAAGGAAAAGCCCTCCAGGGCAGTATCTTCCCACCAGGTATGGAGATCTCCATGCTCAGGGTGCTGGTGGGGACGTTTATCTCCTGGAAACACCCAGCCCCTCAGCACTGCTGGGCAGGTGCCTCTAGGAAGTTTTAATGTATTAAAAAAATCACCTATGGAGCTGGGGCCCTTTAGGGTACAGCAGGAGCTGGACAAAAGTCTTCAGTATTATTATTTATATTCAGATTTCTGGTTTCACTTGAATCCAGCCCATACCCCATTCTCAAGAAGTGACTTAGACCCTCAGAAAACTGAACACCCCCTGACAGGGGCTCTCAGCCCCAGGTAGGCACAAGCCTGCTAGTGTGTGATGCTCCTTCATGTGCCTCATGTCCACCAGTTCCAGGAGGAGACGAAATCCTGGCATCAGAGCTGGATCCTGGCCAGGTGCTGAGGTCACTTGTGAAGCTGGGGTTTCTGCTGAGACTTTTTACTCTGTTTTTCGTTGCAGTCTAGAGCTCAGACCAGGCATTTGCACCCCTTCCTCCCTCCCTCCCTCCTGTTACACTCAGGTGCTGAACCATGCCCGTGGTCTCTGCACACTGGGAAGGGGGTTTGCTGGTCAGCTCTGCACAGGGAACTCACTTGTTTGACATCCACCACCTCAGCGCCTGGGAAATGACCAAACAGATTTTGAAGTCTCATAAGTGAAACAGGCAGGCGTGAGGAGAAACGTGAGTGTCTGAGGTTTGTTTCCTTGAAAAACGAAGCGTTCAGTCAAAACGTTCAGCTGCCCTCATGACTTCATCCTCAACATCTGAAAGCACCAACATCTTAAAATCTACCTCAAAAATATGTCCAAGTCACACTGGAAATTCAAGGGAGTCCCTCTAGCAAGTACTCGGGTTTTCTCCAGCTTTACAAAAAGCTTTACAAAACCAAAACACATCCCACTCATATTCCTTCAAAGAGCAGTCCACTATCCAAGGGGTTGGACTGTGCAGACAGCCCTGCGCCTTTGGACATTTGGAAGGAGCTGAGAGTCTTGGACTTGATTTCCAAGAAAGAATTTCCAAGCGTTTTCCAATTTTAATGGTGCCTGAAACGAGTACACATATGGTAAAGGCACAGACTGGCACGCGACGAGTTTGAACCTAAAGCTTTCGTTCCTCAAGTTACCTTTTCTGAACCTCTCAAAAATAATCTGCCGGCTGCAGGTTGCTCCATTGCTTGTTTTGATATCATGCCATTATCTTTAATTGCTGGGGTTTGAAAGGCTTCAAGTCCTGGCTGCGTGTGTCCCAAGCAGGCGCCACGGTGTGACAACCGCCCCTTGATGTCACACCTGTTGCTTGGGCAGCAGTGCCTGACCACGGAGGCAAAGCGTCTTCCTCCCAGCAATAGGACCAAGCAGACTCCATGGGAATCGTTATTAACTTGCCTTTAATTACCAGCTAATTTCCTCCTGCATAGCCAGCAATTTCAAGCTCTGTGGAAAGTACGAGGAAACGATAACACAGCATTTCCCAGCAAAAGGAGCATAAACAGGCAAAAAGCAGAGATTCAGAGGAGAGGGGTGTATTTAAACACTCCAAATACAACAAGCTGAGAAATTTTCCCCGAGAAAAAAAGCAGAAACCTTTTTTTTTTCCAACTTCCCAGCTAAATATTTCATTTTTAAGGCCATCCAGTTTTGCTAAGTTATAGGGAACACCTTGTGAGTGTTTCTAATAGGAACTGCCTGCACCTAAAATATGCAGAGGTTACCACCTCTCTGTAATAAGCTGGTGCTGGAGGTTGTTCAGCAGCTCCTGTGCTGCTCAAACTGTACTTAGCAGCTGACAGACAGCAAGGAGAGCTGGAGGAGCGTGAAGCCTTGTTAGTGGCAAGGTTTTCCCAGCTGAGGCTCAGCCACGCACTGATTGGCAATTCCAAGCACGGAGTTTGTCCCGGTGGAGCCTCCATATGTTTCTTCCCCTGGAGGAGCGATGAATGTCAATTCACCCCTTGGGGTGCGTCAGGCGAAAACCCTCCCGAGGGTGAAACGAGAGCTGACAGCAACCAGCCACAGGTGCGCCGGCCAACTTCCACCCACCGGCCGGCTTTGCCAAGGCTCGGGGAGAAAACGGGGCTGTGTCTGCTGTGTCTCCGTGCACAGCACTGCTGAGTACATCCCCTCTCTCGAAATCAGCTACGTGGAAACGAGAATGGAGGTAACGCACTCTCACGTCTCCCAAAAGTGGGAAACGAATGTTTGTGCTGGTCGCTCATCAGCAGGGATTTCCCCAGAGCTCGTGGCGGTGCCCTGACAATGTGACAGTCGCGGTGAATTGACAGCTCCATCCCGTTCTGTCCACCCAAACACAGTGCAACGCATTTCCCTCCCTCGTGTCCATTTCTCATCTCAGCCACTCCCTCAGAGCGTTCTGCCAGCGGCTCTTGACGGGCTTTCCAGAACTTAATTAAGCTTCAAGACACCTCAGTGAAGTTGACTAATGTAATTAAGTGAGTCTTGCAGATGAGTAAGCTGAGGAGAGGTGAGATCAAACAGCAGAATGATGGAGGAACTGTTATCCGATGGCAAGTCGGTCACAGGGCACAGAGACCTCATCTCTGATATCATACAAAAATCACTGCCTTTCCCTTCCCATGTCTATAGCTGATTATGACATGATTTTCTCCCAGAAAGGATAGTTTAGACCATTGTCTTAACAAGAAAAGCAATTTCTTTTGACCAGAAGGCATCAAGGTTGAGCTGCTGTCTCTGTGTCACACAGGGGTGTTTCTCGCAAGTATCAAGTCCCCAATTATTATTATATTAAACTGGGCTCCGAGTTTGTATAAACATCCCTGGAAATGTTCAAGGCCAGGTTGGATGGGGTCCTGAGCCGCCTGGTCTGGTGGAAGGTGTCATTGCCCACAGCTGGGAGCTGGAATGAGCTGAGCTCTAAGGTCCCTTCCAACCCAAACCATCTATGGATTCTGTGATAATTCCGCCTGCACACAAAATGATATATTTTATTATTAATTATGGTGACAGGAAGATGTAGTCCAGTGGCTTCTATCAAATAAATTCTCTGAAATTACAGTAACTGTATAGATTGTATTCAAATAATTCTCAGATTGTCTGGGTGTGTCCTAAAAACAGTCTGTGATGAGATTTCTTTCTTTAATTTCAAGGTAACCTGGAAGAATGATTAAAAGGAAAACCTGAATTTTGCTACAACCTGAAGCATGACTTGTGTTGTAAGTTTACAAGGGTTAAGATGGACTTGATGAACATGCACCTCAATCCCTCCATGACTGGAGCCTTACTAAGCTGGACCATTAGCTTGCGCCTTTTTCCTGTAAGCTGAAGTCTGGAATGACATATTGGGGTGTACTTCATTAGAATGAAGTATTAGGGTGCAAAAACGAATAAGATGGAAAATTTCCCATCTTGGACTCGAGCTGGATCTGTGATGTTTCACCTTCCTACAGGGACTGTCCTTCAAAACAGCCTTTCCCAGGAAGTTCAGCACGTTCCCAGTGACTAAAAATCTCTTGCAAAGGGTTTTCTTCCTCTGTGCCTGTATCCAAATGAGATTATGCTGCACTGTCCTAAGCATGGTGGCCACTCATCACGCAGGGAGCTCGGCCCTGGGAGGCAGCGCTTCCAACATCATCTCCCATTCCAAAATGTGCGGAAGCCCTCGAGAAGAAATCACTCCTGTCACAGCTGTCAAGGAGATTTCAGCACCTGCAGAGCTCTTGCTTGGCTCTGTGCTTGGCTCTGGGCTCCTGATGCAGGCACTGGGACTGTCTGGGAGCAGCCCAGAGGCCACTGGTTCTGGCAGATCACACCGCTGACTTCTCTCCCACCCAGGCACTGGTGACAGCACCATCTGACACTCTTCCTAAATCTGCCAGGGGTGAATAAACCCACACGACTGTGGGAAAATTCTGGTGACGCCGTTTTCCTTTAAAACTCTTGTTTCCCAGTGCTGGGACTCCATGGAAAACTATGAAGTGGTGGCAGCTTTTGGGACCTCAGCCACGCTGATTTTTTTCTGTTTTGCCTCATCTGTTTCTTTATACTTCTCCGTGTCCCGAGTGGCTCTGACGCAGGAATTCCTGCTTTTCATTTTTCTGCTCTACGAGATGTCAGCAGATAACAATCCATGCTTCACTGGTGCCATTCCATAATTGAAAGAGCCAGCCATACATCAGGCCCGGAGCCTGCAAACCCCATCAATAAGTACTCTATTACTTGGGCATAATTTTCCACCAAGCCCTGGATGAGACTTCACAGGCAGTAGGGTGATATCGCTGAACCCACACTTTGCTGCAAACTGGTTAAGATAATGTCTACTAAACTGCAGTCTATTGTCACAAATTAGTTTCTCAGACAACCAGCGTCTAGCAAAAAATGCACTTAATATGCAAAGCTGTCTGTTCAGATCTATCTGTTTTCCAGGGAAAACACCTCAGGGAAAAGAGAGCTGAAGTCCAAAATAACAGCACACGTTTCTTTCCAAGTCAGCATAGGCAGATCTACACCTTCCTCCAGGAACAAATTTGTCCTGTGTCACCAAGAGGGTTTTTTTTTTCTTGTTCGACTTATCCTGCATTTTCAGCGTGTAAGAGAGACCTTCACAGCTTCTGCAGCCTTACAGATTTTGTGAGGGTGCTGTGAAACTTGCTTGGCCTCTCTTTTTAGATTTAAGTCTCTGAGCTTTTCCGTGGCACGTTAAGAATCAGCTTCCTGGTCCATTTCAACAAAATCCTATCAAGTCCCGAGAGTTTCCCCTTTAAATAAATACCAGGGGCTTGAGTTTTAATTACTTTCTGCCGAATCCCCTTATCAGCAGTAGCTTTGACAGGCACAGGCTATACGTTATCTGGAAACACAACTGAGATCTCCAGCTCCTTCCATGTCTTTAGCCCTTGAAGCTCATCTCATACCTATTACATATCATGCCCAGAAGCACTGCCAGAGTGCAGGCTCTGATACCTGGACAGGCAGCTCTTCTCCTCCATAGCTTCTTATCCCACAGGCTCCTTACACCCTTCCCTTGTTGCCAGCACAAATAAATTGCTGATAATGAAGCCGTGCTGGCTATCTGTCTGCACACCAGGCACCTTCCAAAGGTGTTTTTGCTGGCACAGAAGCTCATTTTCATTCCGGATTGGTCCGTAAGCTTTGGGGCTCTGCAAACTTGCCTGGTGTCTAGAGCAAGGAGTCTCCTGTGCAGGTTGTGAACTGCCTGCACCACCAAAGGTGTGTTGCAGCAGCAGAGCAGCTGGAGAATCGGTGCCTTTTTGAGGTTCAGAGCACCCACGTCTCTTTGTTTCCCTGAGTAAGGTGCAAGAACCGTATAAATTATTGAAACAGAAGAGCTAATCATAAGGTAAATTTGAGTTCTGCATGGAAGTTCAGGTCGTTTAATACATTATCTCAACAGGCTCAACCATCCTGCAGTCCAGGAACTGCCTCATAAAACACAGAGGGAGCATGTTTCACCCCAAAATCTCCAAAATCTGTCTGCTGCAGTGCAGGCATGATGACCTATTGAAGTATCTTCATTACAGATCTATTTGAGTGCATTCTCATTTTTATCCTGGTAACCCCCAGCGAGAAGCACTGCACTGCCCAGTGAGAATTATGTTTGGCTCTTTCACCTCCTGCACTGTTCCCTTGTCCCCTCCATCCCTCACCTGCACAGCTGGAGTCTTGTCTGACTCTCAGCCTCCAGAAATTGCTGGAGAGAAGAGCTGTAACCTAAAGCACCTGTATTTATGATCAGCTATTTTCAAAGGCTCACAGGGCTCCGTTCCTGAGCAGGACAATGCCTAAAGCTCTGGCTGCAATGCACACTTGCTGCTTTTATGCCTGGCAGAGCTGTACCTGCCCTGGAGGGCACCCACCTCCTGCCTTTTTTCCATATTAACAGTCCTCCTTCCCTTCAGTTCACCTTCATGCCAGAAATGAAGTAGCCAAACTCACAAAAGCAGGCGGCAGAGCAGCCTCAAAGCAAAAGCAGGCGTAAAACCCCATTAAACCTCATGGTTCAACACAGAAACAGAGCGAAGGGGGGACCTCCCAGAGTCCTGTGCTCGATTCCAATAACCATCCATAACCACCCCTAAGGATAGTTTCTAAAGAGGGGAGAGCAATGAACAGCACTTCCCCTCTTCATTACACAACTCCAGCAGTAACTATGATGAATGGCAACGAACAACTGGGTTTCATTGCTGGATTTCCAGGCTGTGGTGTCCAACAATAGGAGCATAATAAAGACAGATGGCAGTGGATTAACTCTTCTTGCAATGCGGCCAGCGCTGGTTGTTCAGCCGTGCTCATCCCAACCCAACAACAGCCCCAGCCCTGCCCGACAGCAGGAAAATGCTCCTTGTTTTTGTGCAGCCTTAGGTACAATGGGGATGGTGAAAAACAGAGGGATTGCTCTGACCAGAGAGAGGAGCTGAGCGATATACACCAGTCCGGGTGTCATTGCTCTAAATATGCAGAAAAATCAAAAGAAATCCAAGTGGATTTTCCACAGAATATTTCCGTTCTTTTTCAGCTGATGGTATTAATTCCTTGGCTTATTTTTAGTTTGGAAACCTCAAAAAGTAAAAAAAAACCAAACTAAACAAACCACCATGAAACTGTTGCTGCTTCGACGCAAAAGGGATTGTTTTTTCAAAAGTGGCTGTATTTTCCCCTCCAGTTTTGCCCATTTAGAATCATAGAATCATTTGGTTTGGAAAAGATCTCTAAGGTCATCAAGTCCAACCATTAATTAACATAGATAGATAGATAGATAGATAGATAGATAGATAGATAAAAACTAACAAATAAATAGTAATTATTCCATTATAATAATATTATAGATAATATTAAAATAGAGTATTTTACATTCTTTTTCAGTAGGCCTAATATGGTGCTAATAGGTGCTTACTGGATATAATTTTAAGATTCCCATGAAGTTTTGTGTCAGTTCAAGCAACAGAGAAGAAATAGGGTCTCGCAGGGCTGAGGAGGGAGGAGAGCTGGGCTGTGCAAATGTATGAAATTCACTCTGATATTCAGCATTAAACGGGTGCATGCACTGCCAAAATTAGCAGAGGAGGGGTCTCACCACTACTAATTAATTGAGTCTGTAAAGCGTTTGGAGACCTTCAGATGGAAGGTGCTAAACAAAGTGAAAATTATCATAATTTCTGCTTAAGTGAAAACACCAAGCGATGCTGCTTCCATCACTCACTCACTGCAAACCCGGGTCCTGCTGCTGTTTGCAAGTCCACTGCAACCCAGCTTAATTCCTGCAGATGTACTTGTTATTCAGGAGCGTTCACCGGGCTGAATAATTTTCAGATGGAGGTTTTGGGCAGCATGTTTGATTTGCCCATTCATTATCTGTTACTCCGGATGTGTGACGGGCTACACAAAGCAGCGTGTTGCTGTTTCCGCCTGCTGCCTGAGTGGCAGAAAGTTTATTAGATGGGGGAATAATGAATAACCAATAATGAGTACTCTTGTTTTCGTGTGAAAACAGATGAGCGTGTGAAAAGCAGTGTCTCTCCCCACTTTCCTGCCAACAGATCTCCATTGATGATAATGTTTTCCAACAGGAAAGCAAGCAGACTCTTGATGCAGCCAAATATCTGGTCATTCACAAAATCTGGTTTGACTGTCTTACCAGAATCATTACGTGACTGCCTGAAATAGGGAGGTTGCTGCTCTTGATGCCTTAGGTTTTAACTTTTATGCTTTTCCAATCCTCTATTGCCTCCTGTGTAACTGAAGTTTCTTGTAGCTCGTTAGCTGCTCTCTTAGGCCAGACAGACACAACAAAGCTTCTCTGAGCTTGCTGTTCAAGGACACTCAGACTGTCCTAGGTCTAAAAGGTGTAAGCTATGGCCGCAAGAGAGATGGAGAAATTGAAGAAATTACATCATTAGCTAAAGTTTTAATTGGCAAATTTGTGCTGATATGCAAATGGACCAAACCTATAAAGGTGTGAAGAACTCATGACTCGTTGTCCGTCTTGGGGTCCATTTTTTGGATGTAGCCTCTGGCTCCCCAGGGTGTACCTTTGAAGGCCTTTCAAATAAATCCCGACCTTTATTCCTTTACTCCTGTCTAGTCTCTGTTTCTAGGTAGCCACCCAAGGCATCACCCTGGGGTTGACCTGTTGTCTTTACAAAGACAAGACGATAAAAAATTCAATGTCTTTATCTTTAGGATGTGTGTTAACCAGTCATGTGGCACTCTGGGTTTTGTGGTGTCTCCTGGGCACCAGCAAGTTCTCCCTGCAGTACAGGATGACTCCTGCTCTGTGGGGGCTTCTCTACAGCACCTCATCTCAACGAGCAGGACTCCTGCAAACCTCATCTCTGCTCTGGTGCAAGCCTCAAACTCCTGGCAGCGAGTCAGGCTGAAGTCCAACTGCACCAACCACCCCAAACCCACATCCCCCTGGAGCTCTCCTGCCTGCTGAGAGATGGAAAACTCAGATTTACACAGAACCACTTCCTCGTTTCACTTTTTGCTGACCGTGTGACTCCCGGTTGCATGTAATTATTTTGGTATGCTGGTGTTAATGATGTGTCCAGCTCACTTAGCCTGTTCATCAGTATTGCTGGTCATTCGCTGTTTCTTTGTTTCTTGCCTCCCGAAAGGTCACTACATCATCAGCAAAACCAGGCACAATTCATCCATTATTTATCACGCCAGGTTTACTGCTCACCTGTCCCTGATTTCAAGGCCACGCTCCATCCTCCATCTCAGACCTACACGCACCTCCCAGCCCACGCCTGGGCCATGAGGCACCTACCAGCAAGAAGCACCTATTAAACAGAAATTGTGGACTGTTGGAAGCAAAGCTTGTTGTGCTGCAGACAGGGATTTGGTATGGTTTTAAGCCATCCTGCCTTTCTCAACCCCAGGCCCCCAATCCTGCTTTGCCTTCTATTGACTGGAAAACGATTTATAAGTAAATCTATGCAATAAAGGACCTGCCTTTTGCTATTTGGCCTGAGTTGTGACCTGCTTTAACCCTCCATCAGCGAGGGCTGCCTACATCTGTTCCTCCCCCAGCCTAACTGGCTGCTGAGTGCTCACCACGGCTTCCTGCACCGCGTTATTGACATCTTCCTCTGGAGCAGTATCACGGAATGGGATCCCCGAGGGAAGCTTACAGATACTGTGAGAGGCCCTGTGAAAAATCAGGGATGGCCATCACAGCTCTGCCCTGGACCACCAGCACCTGCCCAAGGTGAGTGCCCCGTGCCCCTGCAGGAGGGATCTGCAGCCTCACAGCCTCGGCAGGACGCCGGGGTACAGGTGATGCAGAATGTTATCAAAGCTTCATCTGCCTCCGGGGAGTCTTTTAAATCCCAGCCCCTGAGAAGCGCAATAACCCTCAAAAAAAAAAAAAACAAACAAAAAAAAAACAAACAAACAAAAAAAACAAAACAAAAAAAAAACAACAAAAAAACAAAAAAACCCACCAAAAAAAACAACCCACAAGGGACTTATTACAAAAGGGAAATTCTAACCTACAAATAACGGCAATAAAGAGGCAGACCTCTGCATCCCGATCACACCTAGCGGGCTCAGATGAGCTGCCGAAGGGGTGAACGCGGTGTCAGCGCTTCCTGCGGCGGCGGAGAAGCGCGGCTGTGCCGGGGAAGAGCCACCGAGCCCCGGCGAGGTCACCCCGGGGCAGAGTGGCTCTCCTGTCCCCTGCCCCTGGGGCCCGGCTGATGGCATTTGTCACCTCTCCTGCTGACACCGAGAGCCGAGCCAGGAGAGCGAACGGGGAGGAGAGCAACGCCGCTCTCTGCTCCCCCCTATTTGTCCTGGTTATCAGACTGGAAAAGATCACCAATTACCCTCTTCCCAACCACCACCGCTCCTGCCAACAAAAGATGAAAAGCACATTTATTTCTCTTAAGTGAGATCTTTTTGTGACACATAAGGACCCTTGTATACATGACAATTACTTGTAAAAAATGTCTCTCTGTCTACAGCACATCTGTAAATGGATTTAAGCCCATATAAAGGATGTAAAAATGGCAATAACCGCCTCAGTGCAGCTCCCTGGAAGCTCTCAATGGTGTTTTTTTCACGTATATAAAAGCCAACACAGAACAAAAAGGCCTGTCAGCAAAGACAGGTAGGCTCGCCTTTCCACACCTAACTAGAGAAACTTAATTTTATTTATTTTTATTGACAATTTCAACAACTATTTCTCAATCATAAAAGTAAAAAGCACAGGCTCAGCTAGTCAGCCCATCATTTCTATTTAGCTTTTTATTTGTGCGAGGAACTCTTTGGAGATGCAATATCTTGTTTGCAGAGACACCCTAGTGGCAACACGACATTACTCAAACCACCAAATGGGGCTTGTGCACACATCGCACATCCTCCTCCTCCAGCACCTCCAGCACTTTATGGATCTCACCCTGCACCTTGGGGCTCCTCTGCTGCCCCCACCTCCCCAGCCTCCCACATTACTGCCAACTCCTGGCTGTGACATTTGGGGAAGATGAGCAAAACTTGGTTTAAAAACAAATGCTGCCGTTGCCTATCAGGTAATTGTTAACCGTTGTATACTACTATTTTAATTTTAATTTTAATTTTTTATTTTTATTTTTATTTTTATTTTTATTTTTATTTTTATTTTTATTTTTATTTTTATTTTTATTTTTATTTTTATTTTTATTTGTTTGGTTTTTTGTTTACAGATGCCCCCTGGGGTTCTGCCTCCCTGACCATCACAAACGGTGCTGGGGGATTTATCCACGCCTGAATTACAGACAGGACACTCATCCTTCCCTGGCCCAGGGGTTTCTGAACCCCAGGTTTCACAAGCAGTCAAAGGATGCGGGGAGGACTGAGAGGAATCCACTGGGATTTGCCCTCTGAGCAACCTGGCTTCCAGATCCCAGCAGAGTTGTAGGGAGCTGGACATCTGACACGGAAATCTATGGGATCACTCCGGCTTTGGGTGTCACCGTCCCGTTGCACGGCCGGTGATGCGCTCGGTCCCTCTGCGTGGCTGGGGCCCAGCAGTGACCCCAGAGCAGGCGGCCCAGGGTGCAGGGAGCAGAGCGGAGCGGAGCCCTGTCTCGGGCCATCAGATCCAATCTTTTCACTCTGAGGCAGCCGGTTTCCATCTCTGGTTTGAAAGCGGGGACACGGGGGCTGGCGGGGACACTCTGCTTGCGGGCCAGGCTTGCGCTGCCTCCCCGGGGCGAGCGCGTTGGGCCGCGGGGGACAATGAAACCCGGGCCGTGCTCCCTTGGCCTCCACGCTGTCGCACGGAAACCATCCAGAGCCGGCTCCTGTTTGCTCTCCCACCCCAACAACAGCTCTGGGTGTCAGGTGTCTGCGAGCCAAAGGCTCCTCTCTCCGTGGCACGCTGTTAAAAGCATATGCAATGAGCCTGCACCTTCTGTTCACACTCTGCCAGTAATCCCGGGCAGGCAGGTTTGCTGTTAACCTTCCTAATGGAAACTCTGCTCAATGGCTTGCTGGCTTTGCCTCGGTTCAGTATTATCTGCAAAGATGCAGGCTGTTGATTTGTGGGCATCTTCTAAAGTGAGAGCTGCAGAGGCTCAAAAGGGATGATGCAGCCTAGAGCTGCAGAAGGAAGGTGGTTTTTTGCCCGAACACAGGCCAAGGCAGTCATCTATAATTCCTACAGAAGAAATAACTCGCTTTAGCTGGTTTGGGAAGAGGGAAAAAAAAGAACTTGTCTCCGCTTAATTACAAATTTACTTTTTTCCCTTTCCTCTCTTGCCATCCCTGCCCCTCACCCCCTGATAAAATGAGGGTAAAAAGCCCTGCAAATGGCAATATCCAATATTCATTAGTGGCTTGTGAGAGAGACAGAGAGACACAACTCATTACTGGGTTCTTCACCTTTACCCTTGACAATGGTTATTTACATAATAACCTGACCCTTAGGTTACTCTTCATTAACAAACACATGTGCAAACATAGAAGCAGCTGGCTACAACTCATAAATATATATTGTTAACCTTGGCTTAGAAGACTTACTTTCACTTACTAAAGAAAAAAAAAAGAGAAAAGGAGATGTTATTTTGCATAGCCATTATGTTATAACCTCAGTCAATGGTACAATGAGCCAGAGGCTGCTGTGTTTGAGCTTGCAGGACACGGCACTGGGGCTCCTGCTGCTCCCCACGCCTGTTCTCGAGCAGATTTGCAAACCAGCTCGTGTCTTGTCCCTGTCTGGAGCATCTCCTCCTGCCCTGAGGGCACTGTCCCAGCTGGGGGATGAAGCAGAGACCACTGGCACTGGGAGGGGAGTTAATCCAACTCTTCCATTCCCCAAATCCTCTGATGATGCCCCCTGAGCTAGGCCGTGGTGGGATAGAGCGCAAAGCTGGGATGAAGTAGGGCAGGACCTCTACAGAGTGACTTCAGCCAAGATAAGCAGTGCCATTTCACCCTCTGAGCAAGAGTTTCCGACTCCACGTGGAAATATTCCTGTGCAAGATCTTGCAGACCAGGATTTAGAGCTTTCCTTCATCTTTCTGAAGTCATCTAAACCAGCTTCTGAGCCTTCTTTTCCATCATCTGGCTTTGGGAGCCAACCTCCATAGCTTGGGGGTCCTGCACCATATTCCCAAAACGCAGGCCCTGTGACCTTTGTTCAACCAGAGGTTTATGATTTTCAAGGAAATACTTCAGAGGCCACACGTCAGAGAGTCACCCCCAGAAAGACAAAGCACCACCAACACCACACGGGGAGAGCAGCTTTCATTTTGGCCGTGGCTTCACACACGTCCGACCAGGTGGTGCCACACAGAGGACGTGTCCCTTTTCCAAGCGTCCTTGTCTGCGAGCTGGCCGGTGACAACTGGAACCTGGTGCTCAGACTCTACCAGTGAGCCAAGAATCAAGCATTTTCATAAAGGTTTGTGTTTGTTTTAAACAGCAGAAGTTGCTCAGAGGACCGCATCCTCATCACCCTGCACGTGGAGACGTCACAGCAGATCTGTAGGACCGTGGGTGCTCACTGTCTGCTCCTGACAGAGGCCAGCTGGGATCGCAGCCCCACCAGCTCCCTGCAGATGTGGGATGGGCTCCCTGGGCCCCACTGGGGTCACCCTGAGCTTCAGTGTGATAGTCACTTCAGCTGTGATAGTCACTCTCTCCAAGCCTTGCCCGGTCCCAGCTCAGATGCCAGGACACATTTTAGAGGCTGTGAGTGGAGAGATCAGCAGCCATGGGTCCGCCTCGAGTCTGACATTTGGGAAACAAAGGAATTGCTTACTGAGAACTTAAATGAGGATAAGGTGCCGTTGGAACAGAACTACATCTATTGTTTACAGAGTACAAATGTTAATTGTGTTTACGTATCCAAACCTGAAATTAACAACTCAACGTTTGCAAAATCTCCCAGGAAAGGCAAGCCCTGCTGTTCCAGGCACTCTGTATTATCCAGCACAAATCATTCCGAAGCCTCTTTACCTATTCACTCAGTATTTCCAAACCAATTACTAGCTCAGAGTTTGCAAAGCTGGCTGACACTTGGGGTTTCAGACAGGGACTTCCTTCAGTCCCACTACCAATCCAACTATGTTTTAATTTAGTGAAGAGGGAAAGCATATAATTTTTTAGCTCCAGGGAAGCCAGAGGCAATCACAAATATCCCTTGAGCTGAGTCAAATTCCTCAGTTTAAAGAAGCAGCCCATTCTATTGCAATAATTGGACTTTAGTGTCCCTTTCGTTTAAAGGAACAATGGCTGATCTGGAGAGCTGATGGCTCGGACAGCGGGCACCTCACCTCTGGGACCCGAGCCACAGACCCGACTGTAATTGGATGAACCCAGAATAGCAAGTGCCCCACTTGCATGGAAATAATAATAATAATAATAATGACGATGATGATGACGATGATGATGATGATGATGATGTGGATGAACACACCAGAGACACCCCAAAGCCGGGTGTTTGTCAGCAATCCAGCATGTGGATGATGCTACACCGAGATAGACCTTGGAGAAACACAGCCTGAGGCTGATGAAGAAGAGATGGAAGGGTTGGAGTTTTTGGGAAGGCCGTGACACCAGCCAGGCCAGACACTTAACCCCACACGACACCTCTGCACTGCTTCAAAGCCGAAAGGAAAACATCTCCAGCTGGAAGGAGCAGCCGAGAGAGACATCCTTGGAGATTGAACGAGCAGAGGGGAACCACTGTCCTGAGAAAAGGCTGGGAACTCTTATTAGGGTGGAAACTCAAGAAATTAAGCCCCTTGCAATATCAGGCTGATCTCCAGAGTGAAGAACTCACCTCAAGCATCCCACCAAGCAACACCAGCACACCCCACCTCCCGCAGCAGAGGCTTTAATTGCTCCAAGAACTGTGATTAGAGAGGTCTGGTCCCATCCCTGCTGGCGCACCAGGGACATGAAGTGCCCGGGTTGGGGTCCCGCAGGGAGACCCCGCAGTGCCCAGGGAGGGGCTGGCAGCTCTCCCCAGCCTGCGCCAACAAACCACACTTCCCCCTGCGCCCAGCAAATGTCAGCCCAATATTAGATGCGGCAGTGGCACTTATAAATCCAAGTTAGAAAATGCCATCATGTATTTTTAATCCAATCGCCTCGTCACCGCATAATAAAATGAAAGGATTGCCGAGTTTGACTGGCATTTGTAAGTAGCATGTGAAAGGGGCTAATAGAGGGAGAAAATTAGCTGCATTTATCATCTTAACTACATTCATATTACACTCACGATCCAATTGTTTAAAAATTGGGCTTTTAGAGCAGGTCCTTTTGAAAGTTTAAGCATTCCAAACAACCGCGATTTATTCTCAGAACAAACATTACCTTAGAAAAGATTTATTCTGTAGCCTTTGTGAATTGTAAAAGGGGTGGACTTTGTTCCGTGGGTTTCTGGTAAGTGCAGTCAGCACCAACGACAGTCAAAACACAGGATTTGTGTTCTTCACCGAGTGCTGATGTTTGGAGAAAAAAGTGTAATTGGAACCCATTTAGTGTTTGAAAAAATCCTACAATTTCTTCCCTCTGAAATAGCCCCGAGTTTAACAAAATTTCCAAAACGTTCAAAAGTTGAGGTGAGGTTTTTTTAAAATTTTGTTTCATCATTTTTTTATTACAATTTTACATTACTGCTTAACATTTAAGTAGTGGCAGCAAGTGGTTTTAGTGGCATTACAATGTAAAGCTTGAAACCCTGTAGTATTTTTGCTTTTAAATCACCCAGATCATCTGTTACTCAGCCCTGATTGAAATATATGATCTAATTCTTCGAGATTCCCATTTGTGACTTAATCAAAAGTGATAATTGAAAGAAAACAACGTGAAAATCAGGAGAATGAAAGCACTCACCAAACTAGCCTTAGTACTGCTGAGCAAACCTGACCTAGACATGTAGATATTTTCAGTGGTGCTAAATACGTCTATCTCATAATTGACTAAACAATTGAAAAAACTAACAAAATATCTAGTTTTAGCTCATATTGTCATAACTCAGAACAACAAAGAAGTTGTTCAGCGTGCTGTCATACTATAAATATATATTAAAAAATGCTGTGGCTCTGCGTAAAGTTAACAACCACAAAATGTCACGATTTCCTAAAATAATGCTTTGTTTCACAGAATTCTTGCACACTGAAAAAAAACCAACCCATTTTTTACTAGTTTTTGACTATACTAAAACAGTGCAAACTTGAAATTAAGGAAACAAGAGTTTCCTCATGATTTCTTGCAGGTGTTTATGCAAAGCTCCTGCAGCCTGTGCTGGGCTCCATGTGCAGCTGCAGGACCTGGCTCCCACAGCTGAGTTACCTATGGCCCAGCCATAGAATGAACATACAGAAAATCTCCTGCTTCCACAGAAAATTCCCTCTTCTGGAGTCCTGCCTGCTGTTCTCCCATCACAGTCACCGGGGCAGTTTCCTCTCCCGTTAGTTTTTATCAGTCCTTTTGATCCCAGGGTGACCTGAGAATTCATTCTGTTGCTGTCTCTGCACATTGCCAGCAGGAGCATCAGGAACCAAACTTTCCTTGGCTGCTCTGCTGATGTGAACTCCAGGGAGGTGGGGCTTGATGTCGTCCAGGAATGGTCCTGGCAAATCTGCCATTTCGGTCAGCTGACAGTCAGATGCACCCCGACATGGATCTGGGGGCTTGAGAACAGGTCACAGACTCCTCTGCAAAACTTGGGGTCTCACCAGTGCGATGGCACCTGGGGTCTGGAGACAAAACCCTCCAGCAGTTACAGCACGGCTGACACAGGGTCACCCTCCCGAGATGCTGCCATGTCCACCTACCTTCCTCTGGTGTCCACCTATTTCCCCTCTGGTGTCCACCTATTTTCCCTCTGATGTCCACCTCCCCTCCGGTGTCCACCTCCCCTCTGGTGTCCACCTCCCCTGTGATGCTGTGGGTCGCTCACTCCGTCTGGGACCAGCAGCCCCTTTTCTCACAGAGATGTGGAGCAGAGGAACGCACTGAAGGTGTCAAGAGAGCTTAGAGGAGGGTAAATCCCAAGAAAAACGCGGGAAACCAGCCACGGGGCTCAGGACCGAAGCTCCACAGACACCGTGAGGTCCGCAGGGCCCTGCTCAGACAGGGATGGCCCTTCCTGTCGGAGGAGGTGGCAAAAAGCCACGTTACTTCTCCAGCTCATTGCTGGCGGAAAACTGAACCCCAAACGCAAACTGTTGCCTCTCCTTCCAGCCAGACCACCTCGATCCCTGCTGCTGCATCTCCCCTTCACCCTGTCCCTTCTCCCTGTCCCGAACGCCGCTTTCGCAGCGTTTCATTCTCGCTCGGAGGCGCGGCTGTGCGCTCCGGTGGGGCCCGCAGCCACACGGGCGGTGTGGAAGCGGGCGATCAGCCCCGAGCCGTCGCTCGCATCCCTCTCCCTCGCAGCCGCCGCCGCGCTCCGGCGATAGAGATGTCGCTGGCAGGGCGCAGCGCTTCAGAGCGGCTTGCTGGGAGGAGTCCCTGACCCGCTCGGTAATTACTCATGCTAACAGCTTAACTAACATGCAAATTCCTCTGCTGACTGACAGGTAAACAGTGAGCCGGCCCTGCCCGGCTTTGGGGGGAGCGGAGGGGGCAGAGTGACATAGATGTAAAAGCTTGTGTCAAAATCCACGTCTAACGTGGCTTCAAAGTGCGGCATGATTCATTAGCCTTATTTCACGCCCAGGATAACAAAGTTGTGGTCGCTGTGTTAATTGAGGAGGGAGGAGCGGGAGGGGTTCGCTGGCACAGCAGCTCCGGGGCCACCCCTGTTAACGGGGATGTTGGGCACCGTGACTGGCACCTGGGTGGGCGTTTCTCTGGCTTTGAAGGAAGGGGACCTCTCTCATCTCCTGCCAGATCCAAGCAGCGTGCTGGAGAGGCTGGAAGATGCTCCAGGGGCTGTTTCTCCTCCAGCATCCTCCACCCCTCCCTGCAGCCACGTTCACTGCAGCTCCGGGCAGCGGCAAACGCTGCTCTGCCGCTTGCAAGCAGCAAGAAGAGGAGGCAGGTTTTGAGCAAAAAAATCTCGAACTCTTGTCGTGCCGATCCTTGCAGCTCTACTTACCCCTCCCCGTGCCCACCAGCTCTCCCCTCCCTCTCTCCTCTGGACACTGTGGCCAACCCCAGGCCCGTGAAACGAGCCCAGCTCTGGGTTAGATGAAGAGGCTGAGGCAGCACTGAGGCTTACGGCAGAGGAGGTGAAAGGGAGGAAATTGCAAACCTGAATTTAAGTCACGCTTTAGAGTGATCTAACACAGCCACTAAGCCCGACAGCTCCCTCATTTCCTGCTCCTCGTAGTTTCTGCCCTGAGGTTTGTTGACGCTGGCTCGTGTCCAAGAACCTGAAGAAATTGTACAAATCCTCCTGTGCCACAGTGCAGCACAGCCTCCGAAGGCTAACAGGGTCGGGAAGGAGTCAGACAGGCGAGAGCACTTCCATCAGCATCCTTAAAATGAGGGGAGAACCTAGAGCAGGACAGGACCTCACACACAATACCCAGCACTGGTGCCTGGCTGCCCAGCACCAGCTCAGGTCTGCGGAGGAGGAGGAGGAGGAAGGGGATGATTTTATTCTTGCTGACATCGTGCAGGGGCTGGAGATAGCACAGGCCGGGTGCTGTGGGTCCGAGTGACTGCAGTGACAGAGCCAAAGGCTGCTGTCCACCTTGAGCATTCCCCAGCCTTCCCACCCACATGGTGAGCTCAGGCTTGAACAGAGGAGAGAGAATAAGGGGCTTGCTCAGGGTTGCACAGCTCAGTGCCCCATTTCCCAGCCCAGTGAGGCCCCGAGCTAACAAACTGCAACTTAAAGATGCCTTTAAGAAGGAGAAAATGTCCAAGAACAAAAGAGCACTAGAGCAATCCCAAACTTCACCTGCTGCCTGCAGAGGAAAGGGGCACCCAAGCAGCAGCCGCTGGGATGGAGCCAGGGCATTCCCACTCCGTGGCGGCTGTGGAGGAGCTCTCCAGAGGGGCTGGTGGGCTTGGGGGCTGCATGGCACTGTCACAACCACCAGCCTCATCTACTGTCACTGGAAGGATTTAAAAGACGTGTGATGTGGCACCTGGGGACATGGGTTAGTGGAGGGCTTGGCAGTGCTGGGTTAGTGGTTGGACTCGATGATCTTGTGGGGCTTTTCCAACCTGAGCTATGATTCCATGCTCTGCCAGCCTGGTGCCAGAAGCCCCTGCCACTGGACTGGATCATCCCTCCCTACATCCCTCTCCCTGTGTATTTATTTCTTTCGAGTGGCTGTCAAAAACATCTGTCAGACGTGGGGATTCGAGGGGGATGGGGAGAGGGGAGCGAGCTGCCCCGCTCTCGAGGCTCCTTGCCACAGCCACCGTCTTCATTTCCATTTTATTTATTTATTTATTTTTGGTGCAAACCTCCGGCGTCAGCGCTCTGCGCAGAGCCTGCTTACAGCTCCAAAAAGCACCTCTATTATTCTCAGGCCATTTGGTAGCAGTTGCCATGGAGATCAAAAGCAAAATGGCATGCAAATCAACACGGCCCCGCGCTCGATAACAACGGGAAAAGGGCAGCCGGATAAAAAAAAAAAAACCCACTTGAAATGCTTCAACCTGCACTGCTGGCTGTGATTAGATCTCGAAGGCAAGAAAAATACCCTAATGGGTTACACCAAAGGACTCGAAAACACAGCTCAGCCGTGGCCTGTGCGGCGGTGTCGGTGTGGACCCCCTCACGCGCTCACATGCCCCACGTCCACACACATTAAAGCCGAGCAAATGCTCTGTGATGAGAAATTTATGCAACGGTTTGCCCCGCTCCCCTTTTCCTTCCGTGCCATCCGTGCACAGCCGCCAGGTTCCCGGTGTTTATCAGGAATCTGCGGCACCACTGGATTGTAGCTGAGTCCCTCTCCGGGGATGGGTGACACACGCTGCGATTCCAAGCCCTGCTGGCCCTTGCCAGGCCGCTTCTGCCCAGCTGAAAAGTTGCTTCCCGTCAGCAATTCCCCACTGCTCGGGAGCCTGTGGAAAACCGAGCTCCAGGCAGGCTGGGCGAATGCACCAAATGTTAAAATCTAGCACCACCGGCCTGTTTGATTCACAACTTCTACCCCGAGGTGTTGCAAGCAGTGAGAGGAATGTAGGGGTGTGAACGCAAGCCTCCAGAAACCAGATTTTTGGGTACCCTGGGGTTGGCTATCTTCTGATGCGGGCTGTGCATCATCATGAAACCCTCAGTCCAGGGGCACGCAGGACCCCAGCCCCGCCGTGTGCAGGGGGAGGATGCTCACTTAACAAGCAGCTCCTCAGTATTTTGTTTTCTTCTCATTGTTGTGGGCAAACTCGTGCCTTCGCACAAATCAACCCCGCTTTGAAGACAGAATTACTCATTTTTCACAGGCCTGCCCACAGCATTTACAACTACACTACTTAGTGCCTCAGAAATATGAATGAATTTATTATCCGCCACAACAGGCAGCGCTCACACCACAGCCCGTATTTGTACAGACACAGAACAAAGACTCAGGAGAGAAAAGCATCAAGGATTTGGGATGAGGATATTTGTTTTTTTCCTAGGTATGGAGCAGCATTAGACAGCAGCGCATGTGCCCAGGGCACACGTCCTGCCAGCTTCGTCCCCAAGCCAAGAGCCCAGCAACCCAAGCCAAAAAAAAAGGGAACGCATAATTGAGTGCCCATCAGTGGAGAGTTTGGCCAAGGGACTTCAAATGTGTCATGTGAATTTTGATTTTCCAAAGGCTCAAACTTAGAGCAGCCAAGGCTTTTCCACTGAAGTCAGCTCCTCCCATGTTCCAGGAAAGTTTTCTAAAATATTTTGGGTGCGTTTATGCCAAAGGACCTCAAAGACTGCTGGATGTGACTGAGCTCCAGCAAAGCAGCTTGCAAAGGAAAGGCTGATTCCTCCTGTTCAGCTGCAAGGTTTGTTTTCTGGAAGAACACGGTGCAAAGGAGAGAGAAGGATTATGGACACATGAGATCCTAGGAGAGTCTGAAACCGAAACGAGAGGAGAGGAGGTGCCCTTAGCTCAAGGAAGAATTTCCACCTACAAAGGGCCACGGGTTCTTGTTGTTCAGGGGGGACACACAGCCACCCCATTTCCTGCGAATTACCTAAACTTTGCCAAGTGCCATAAATTCCGGCTCTGTTTTAGCAAGCTCTTTATCAAATCCACATGCTCCTCTGGCCTGTGGAAACTACCCTGGGACAAGTCAAACATGCAAAAGTTGCTGCCTTGAAGGCTGGTTGTTTGATTGCCTTTTTTTTTTAAATACTTTTTTTATTTAAAGCCAGACTCACTCCTAGCAGGATTCAGGCTCAGGCTGTTTCAAACTCTCCCTCCGTCCTGCCTTTGGGCCATTCATTTCCAGGCTGCTAAAGCTTTTACAGCAAGGTGTGAGTTTGTTCCAAACAGCACATTTGGAGCAATTCAGGACTGCGTGTTCCTAATGCAAAAATCCCATTCCTCCACTTTACACGAGCCAGAAAACTTCTCTGTGCAGTGTTGAAAGCAAATTATTTCATGGAATCACAGAAAGTTTTGGTGGGAAGGGCACTTCAGGATCATCTCATTCCAACCTCCCTGCAGGGACACTTTCCACTGGACCAGGTTGCTCCAAGCCCTGTCCAACCTGGCCTTGAACGCTTCCAGGGAAAGTATTTCTGGGCAAAACCTTTCACCCTCAGTCACTTTTTCCTCCGCTCCGGAGCTCCCCAGTGCCACGAAGCTCTGCTGCTTCCCAGATCCATCTTGTGCCTTCTTGCACCACCCATCCAGGGCCCTTTCCACCTCCTCAAGGGCATTCTAAAACCCAGGCCAAGCCTGCACTTGCCACTGCCTCTGCATTACAGAAGGAGCTAATTGGGAACCATCTCCTCGGCCTCCCCTGAAGCGTGGTGGTGTGAGGAAAGCGCACCTTCCTAATTACATTTATTCACAGAAATCAGAAGGAGAGGGAAACAGTTGAGTAAAGGTCACATTAATAACACAGGCTGAGAGTCTGTGGATATGTATTTTTCATTAGAGACACATTTGACTGAAGGGGACGGTTCATTTTTGGAGTGACAGAGTTTCTCTGGGAAGCCATCAATACCGTCGGACAAATTTAGCTATTTTTCTTGTCACAGCTTGCTGCCTGCTGGAAATCTGCTTCCTTACCAAGAAATGTCAGTACCACTGCATGCACTCGAGCTTCTTACACGGCCAAGGTGTCAGAGAAAAGGCATTTCTGCCTCCATCACGGCTGTGAAATTCCTGCCAGACTCTATTTCTGCATCCAGTGGGAACTCCCACAGCATCCCACACCCGTGTCCCAGCCACCCCGGGGCTGCTGCAGCTCCAGAAAGAGCCTTCAGTGATAAAACTGACACTCTTCTGGATCACTGCCGCCAAAATAATCACCTGGGGATAACCTCTCAAGGTGCCAGGTCCATGCCCAAGCACTGGAACCTTCATCTTTGTTGTCACCTTTGGGATCACCCAGCCCTGTAAACCAGAGGTGAACTGAAGGGACCTGGCCTACGAAATGTCACTGCAGCTCCATTTTTCTAAGCACAAAATGGCAATAAGATGAGGTTTAGGAACCTATTGATTGGATTTGGATGGCTGCTAATGTCGACAGGAACACCGTGGCCGGTTCTGCAGCACCTCTACCAAATCCGCTGTGCCACACACGCTGAGTTTTCCCACACATCTCAAACTTGCAGCTTCCTCGACATCTTCTTTTTCTGTTTATTCCCATTTTTTCCCAAAGCACCTTTTCTTCAGGCCTGCAGTGCAGTACCCCTTAAGCCCAGCTCAAAGCTGGGTGACCCTGAACTGGTGGGAAGGTGCCCAAACACCTCGAGAGGTGCCAGGAGGCTTGTGGGGGCTGCTTAACCCAGTGGCTACTGCAGGCAGGAGGCTCTGTCACAGCTGTCTGAGCAACACATTTGCCAATTAAGTCAATAAACTCAAATCCCTCCTATCCACCAGAAAGGGCAGAGCAAACCCAGGTGAGAGGGAGTGGGGTCTTACAAGTCTCCTACGTGTCACACGGCGGAAGAACAAAGGAATAGGAAGGAAATATATGGGAAAAAGCTGTGAAATCCACTCCTAATTACCACGAGGTACCAGGGGGCTCGTTTATACCTTGGCCTGCTGCTCTGCGAGGAGGAAGGGGCAGGTACACCCAGCAGTGGGTACACCCAGCAGTGGGTACACCCAGCAGTGGGTACACCCAGCAGTGGGTACACCCAGCAGTGGGTACACAGCGTGGCTTCCTGCAAGGAACTTTCGGGAACTGCCCTGCAGCTGTTCTGGAGGAGACACAGCTAAAATTCCACCGAGGACCCACCTGGACCTGCTGGGGCGCGGGTGTGCGAGGAGCTGAGCTTGGCTGCTGTGGGTATGAAACCAGTCTTTAGGAGTTAAAGCTGTTCCTGGAGCCCCTCAGAAGGGGATATTAGAGAGAAACTGGCCCCTAGAGTGGAATATTTCAGAGTGGAGGAGCAGCTGATGTGACTAAACCCTGTGCTTTTTCCAGCTAAATCAGTTTAAAAAAAACCAAACCAAAAAAACCCGAGCTAAACAACAACAACAAAAACAAATAAGCAAACAAACCAAACAAAATACTTCAAAAAATTAAAAAGGAAAAAATTTTTCTTGTTCTTGTACATCTGGCCTCCTCCATGGGCTGAGCTGGGTTGAGCTCCCAGCTCCTGACCCACGCAGAAACCACCGAGGCAGCTCCAAGAGCCTCTGGCTGCTCGTGAGCATCATCTGTGCCCAGGGCTGTGGGGGCTGGTTTGGGTCCCCATCGCACCTGAGTTTGGCACAGGCTGGTGACGTCCCTGCTGTCCCCCACTGAAGGAAGCACCATCCTCCTGGAGAAGCCACCAAGAGACAGCAGCCGTCTGGGGACACCTGGTGCCACTCAGTGCCCCACAGGGACAGGGACATCCCTGGGGTGGACAAATAAGAGCTGTACAAACACGACCCACCTGCAGAGAAAGGCTGAACGAGCTGGGGTTTGGTCTGCAAAAGGCTGAGAGGGGATGGGATAATCCAGGCTCTATAATGAAGCCAGCAGGCAATTGTTTCTCGTGTCCTTAGGGGCATCACAAACTCATCAGCTTAATTTGCAGGAAGGACTTAAAGGAATTAAAATGTATATACAGTACAGATTTGCACCTATACATTAAATATGTATATACTTAGTGCCTTTTCACCTGTGTATATTAACTGTATAATTCATAAACATAAAGTACCTTAATACCTCAGGATGAATAATAAATACATTTAATAAATGTATAATTAATGGATCTTCACATGCACGCACTCGTACACATAAAGGAAAGCCCTTTCTGTCTGGTGGCTCTGACTAAGTCCCAGAAGCTGCTGGGGAGGGAGAACCATGGGACTCACTGCTTTGAAGGTTTTTAAGAGCAGGTGGGACAAGAGCACCTCAGCCGTGCCTCTTCTGAGGGCTGAGAGCGTCTCTGGAGGACAATTCTGCTTATGCAAATTACAGAGCTCTGCCCCATCCCAGTTTGTGGTCCAGACTTCTTTATACCCATTCTAAAATTTTTTCTTAGGAGGAAAAAATCTCCCAAACCCAACATACCTCAGCAAAGGGTAGCAGTGCCGAATACCATCTGCAGCCAGGTCACCAGGGTTGGGCTGGGCAGAGAAAAGCTGTGTATGGACAGGGCAAACACCCACCTCAGGTGTGATGGGGAGAGAAACAGTGACCCAAGGAGAGCTGAGATCACAGCCCAGAGAAAAGGTTTTCCTGCAGAGGGCCTTTAGCCAAAGGCATGCAGTGATAGGACAAGGGGTGGCGGATCCAGACTGAGAGAGGGATGGTTTAGTGGGATATTGGGGAGGAATTGTTCCCTGTGAGGCTGGTGAGGCCCTGGCACAGGGTGCCCAGAGAAGCTGTGGCTGCCCCATCCCTGGAAGTGTCCCAGGCCAGGCTGGATGGGGCTTGGAGCAACCTGGGACAGTGGAAGGGAGTGAAATGAGCTATCTGTAAGTTCTCTTCCAACCCAAGGTATCTACGATTCCTTGATCTACTGTTGTGGAGCAGCACTGGACATATTCCCTCCCCCAGGCTTCTGTGCAGGGTGAGGAGGAGGAAAATGGGGTTGCAGGGGAGGTACAACATTACATCCCTCCAAGGCAGGACCAAGTCCGGCCACGGGGCAGGAGAGGCACCAACAGGGAAGGGATCACCAGCAGCCACCAAACCCCAAGTAGAGGATGCTTTGTGGGCAGAAATCGGATCAGGAATGGGCTGGAAGTGAGGAAAATGCTGCCCTGGAGTGGGATGATCCCATAATCCCAGGAAAGGCAGAGAAAAGAGAGAGACAGCAGCTCTCTGCTTTAGGGAGTCACCTTCAGGGTGAAACCAGTCTGCCTCCCTTCCTGAGCCACGGGCACAGGACTTAATAAAGACTGTCAGCACCTGACGGGTGACTAAAATAGAGAACAAGATACTGTAAATAATAGCAGAAAAACACTTCCACACGGGAGGGGAAGAAAATTTCAGTAAAATATCTCCAGCCTATTGGCAAACGGAACTGAAATGAATTAGGAGGATGGCTAAAGCATGGGGCTCATACATAACAGCAGAAAGTCCCATATTTATCAGGAGATGTGACCGATTTGCTGCATGAAGCAGAGACATCTGTCAACTCTATGAGCTGCAATTAGCTGCTACTCTGCTACCCAAAAGAGGTCACCGAAAACTACAGGTTCTCCTTCCTAACAGAAAAACTCCCGGGCTCTGCATTTCCATTAAGAGCAATTGCAAGTTTGGTCTTCAACATGATTGAATGATCTGGAGGAGTGATGGCCTTTGTGGGTCCTGCAGTTTGTCTCGTGGAATACCAATTACAGTCATTTTAGAGACATGACACAGCCCTGGCAGCTCAAGGATGGCGGTCTCTGCCCGAGGGGGCCGTGCTGGGCTTCAGGGTTGTGCAGGACTGGGGTGAGATTTTTTAAATTTACCTTTCAATAATTAGTTTCATGGCTCGCAGCACCAATGTGGAGAGCAGGTGCTGTGGGCGGCTCTGTGCACAGCTCCAGCCCATCCCCTGTGCTGGGATCTCCTGTCCCAGCACATCCCTGATCTCTGGGGACATCCTGTCATGACAGGTCGCGTCCCTGTCAGCACCGTCTGGGTTTTACAACCTAAACAGTATCTGTAGCTTGGTTTTCTGATCATCTTTATTTCCTGATCACTGAGGCCCCTTTTCCCCAACAGCGCAGGCAGCTTCTGTGCCACAACCGGCGAGCAAATCTCTGACAAATAATTCACACCACAGGTTTCACTTCTGCTCGGGAGGAGCCCGCGAGCTGCAGCTTTCTCAAGCTGAGCTGAATTTTCCCCCTAATAATTTATGCAAATATTGCACAGCCTGGCAGCAGTTCACAAACTACGTGTTGCAACGTTCTGAGTGCAGGCAGGTGCCCTGGGATGTTTCCCTGCCTGATGCTTGGGAGCTGGTTTCCTGTGCTGATATTAGTGATCAGATTTAAACCCTCGTGTCCTGCAGGTGTTCTGGGGGAGCTGAGGGCTTTTGCTGCCATCCTGCACAAAGTAGGTGGGGAGAATTCTCAGCAAACCTTCAGAGGGACCCAAAACCAGGCAAAGGGGATTCTTTCCTGTTCTGAACTGCTAATTTATAGAACCGCAGAGTGGTTTGGGTTGGGAGAGACCTCGAAGACCACTTAGTTCCAACCTCCCTGCCGTGGGCAGGGACATCTTCCACTACATCAGGTTGTTCCAACCTGATCTTGGATGCTTCCAGGGATGGGGCAGCCACAGCTGCTCTGGGCAGCCCGTGCCAGTGCCTCCCTAGCCTCACAGGGAAGAATTGTTGTTCTCTGCTCCTTCCCTTCCCGCTCTGTTTCCCTGCCTTTTGCTCCTTGTGGACACTGGGCTCCTGCCCCACCTGCAGATGGGACTGCATCATCTTCTTTCTTCTCTCCTTTCAGGTTACCCAAATATCAGCCTGGCTCTTTACCCGCCTCAGCAGGAATCTCTGCAGCATTCGGATGCTCCTACCTGCAGCGGGGGATGAAGTCATGAGCAGACCACAGAGGGAGGGGAAGGGGGTGGGGGATAAAAAGGTCTCTTGGCTCCTGTGCTGCATCAGGTGGTGCAAACAGATGTGCTGGGGCTGCTGCAGAGCCCGTGCCCCCTCCCACTCCCATCAACCCAGCCCTTGTCTGCGACACCTTTCAAAAGCGGCTCTCGCCACAAATCTTCACTGCGCACATCAGTTATATCAAATTAATTCAATTGAATTAATAACAGTAATTAATTCATGCATATTAGCATAACACCATGCATCATAGATGGAGGCTAATAAATGCAATACTGATTTTCTTAATCGACTTCTTCAGCTGCCATGTGTCTTAGTCAAAGGGATGCTGTGGGGTCTTCCTCTCTTTTCCGTATGCAGACGAGAAAAAGAAAGCAACCAACAAACCACCAAAGGTACTTCTGATTCTGACTGTACTTCTACAACAACAACAACAACAACAAGCGTGGGGTTTGTGCTCTCAATTCCCTGCAGCCCAGCCAGGCCACGGGCTGCAGTCTGGGGCTATTTAAAGGTCACCCTGCAAATGTAAGGCTCTGTAAGAGACACTGCCCCAAAAGCAGGGAGAGGAGCAACAGTGGCCAACAACCACTGTAATAATCATATATCTGGATATTATTTTCTTCCCTCGCACATGGTTATTAAGAGACGATGTGGGTCTTAAAGCTAGAACCTTTTGCTCTGGGAAAATTATACGTGACACTTTACATACGGATTAGATAATTAATGTATGTCCTGATTTCTTCCACCGTAACATAAAAAGGGCGAGAGCAGTGCTATAATTCCAGATAATTAAGGAGCGATGGAGTTGCAGTGGCCTCCACGGCGGTGGGAGTGCTGCCCGCTGTCATTAGCGCCGGAGAATCCCTCTCTGTTCTCCACACCTCGCTGCCGGCTGTGTCCTCCTCCCCAGGGACCACCCAGCTATGGCCCCTGCTGTCCCTGACCACTGCCACCAAACCCAGGCCTGTCCATCTCCCACCATCTGCAGATGGTGAGAGGAGGAAGGACCCTGGAGTCGCAGGAGCCAAACTGCAACACACTGGAGCTGGTTTGTGGTTCAGATGAGCCCATCCCATGGAGCGTGGGCAGCTCCTCATGGCCGGGCACATGGGGCTTGGAGTGAGGGCAGCACCTCGGCGTTGCTTCCAAACCTTTGGTGTCCCCAGCAAAGAGCTCAGGCAGCTCATCTCCTACCTCTCCCACTATCAAAGGACATCAGGAAGGACAAGTGTAAACCTGGGCTGGCCACACCAGAGAAATGAGTGCCACACCAGTGCTGAAGTGAGCTGCAAGCTCCCCAAAATGGGCTAGCAGGCAGTCCTGACGGGACCCTGGTCTGGCAGAGGGCAGGTGTCACCCGTGTACCTCAGTGGGGACTGCAGGGCCCTGCACCCCTGCGCTGGCACGGAAGTTCTGGTGCCTCTGTAGCACTGGCGGACAGAGTCTTTGGAGACACGGCAGAGCAGAGCATATCCCTCCCAGAGCAAAAATGCTCATACCGAGCCCAATTTGCATTAAGCCCAAACTAGTTTTTTCCAGCGAGGTAGGCGAGATGCACTCATTTAATGTAAAGAAAATGCATGTCGGTGCATGGGGACAGAGTATCTTTTGAAATCCCTGCAGGACCTCCCTGCCTGCTGTGATCAAACATTAAAATCTAGAGCTGTCACTAAGCAAAACAAACACAAACTGTCTGTGCTTTCATCTGCACAGCATCCCGCATCCTGCCCCGCCAACTGCTCCTGCCGCCCCCGGGGCTCCTGCAGCCCGGGACCGTGCCAGGCTGGTGGGACAACAACAGCACCCGAGGCACGCCACAGCGCGACGTTAATGTGCTCTGAACAGCCAGGTGTTTCCCAGTTTGTTCTTGCAGCAGGAAGCTGCCGGCCTGGTTTTAGCTTGGTGCGGCCTCTGAGGGCTGTGGGTGCAGCCCGGTTGCCTGCTGTCCCCAAGGAGGGGCAAATATAAACAACCAAGGGACAAGAGGGGCAGCCCCAGGTGAGAGATGAAGGTGCAAGGCTGTGTCTCCCTGCGCTGGTCACATCTGTGCGTGCCAAACCTCCCTTTCCCTTTCCCTGAGCAGCTGAGCTCTGCTCCCAGAATGAAACTATGGGCAAAACCCACCTGCCCCGACTGCAGAGCTCTCAGACAGGCTCCTCTCATTTCCTGGCGCTTGAGCACAAACTGAGGAGTGGAAAGCTCGGGCCGCAGGTGAGTAATTGTCCCTTTCTGGCTCCTCGCTCGATCTCTGCCCGCCGCCGCTGCCGCAGCCTTTGTTTACCCGCGCGGCTGCTCCTCAGCACATCACTCAACCCGTCCCAAGCGCTCGCCGCTCTCCCTGCTCCCCAGCATCCTGACAATTCTGTATTTAAAACACTAATAATAATCAAGCCGTGTTATTTTTCCTCCTCCTGCAGGATTCTCCCAAGGCTGTGAAGGTCTCAAACGTTTGACCGCCAGCCTGATAAATGCTTGCCTTCAGCGATGCGCTTTCTTGTAGCGCCTCTGAAATATGTATGCACATGTTATGCGGTGTGGATGCATATCAACGCCACATCTACCTTTGCATATTAAATCATCGCCACGTCTTCTCTGGCAGTAAAATATGCAGAGCATATGCTAAAGACGGCATCTCCCCTGCCTAAGCACAGCAGCCCTCCCCCTGTGCACTCTCCCCCAGCACGGGCTGTGATCCCAGGTATTTCAGCCCCTCTCTTTTGTTCTTCTCCTAGGAGAGGTATTTATTTTTATTTCCTCCCCGCACGCTGCTTTCGCTGTTTTAAGGACTCCTGTAACTGCCTGCTTACAAATATATTCCAGCCAGAGCTGTACCTTAACTTCTCTCCCCCTTCAGAGGGAAGACAAATAAGAGACACCGTGGAGAAGCTGCCTGAAATAACAAGCCAGCAGGAGCATGGGATTGCCTTCCCTGTATTTACCCTCTCCCACCGCACAGTCCTGCGGAGGCAGTCAGGGGTTTCAGACAAACCTCAAGCCCTGACACCACTGCTGCCCCATCTCCTGCTTTTACACCTGAGCAGTCAAACCCCGCTGACATCAGGTTTGAGTGACAAAAAAGGGAATGAGAGATTTCTGATGGAGAGTGGGAATATTCTCTTTGATGATCACTGGGATAAGAGCCAGAAATAAGAATAATCTTTTGGGAGGCCTAAGCCAGCTGCTCGGTGCTGGGATTAGGCAGAAATCTCTTGTCAAGATCTGCTCCTTGGAAGGAGCCTTGGTCCTGCTCTTGGCAGCCATGGAATTGTGCTGCACCGTGACTCCAAAGCCTCTCCCACTATGGGGCTTCCCATTCTGCTGGTTTAATTAAAATGCTAAAATTTACGGTAGGGCCATTCAAATTCACACACAAAACATGCTCACTTCCCCTTTGGAGCAGCAAGAAGTGGTTTCCCCAAAATAATCCTGTGGGCATCTAGATCATTGTGTGCAGGGGTGCCAGGCCTGGAAGCAGGAATTGTGCACCATGGAAGCAAATGGGGCCTGAGTGGCTGCTCTATTGTTACAGATGTAATAAAGCAAATTGTTATTATTAATAATATCCCAGGCACCCAAACCAACAAATCCTGCGGCCCAGTCCCCGGGCCAGGCAGGGAGCTGTCATCTCTCTGCTCACACCAAAGCTCCCTGGGTCTGGGGCAGTGGCAGAGCAGAGGGACTGGCTGCCCTGCCCTGCACACAGCTCTGAAATCCTCCCCAACTTCCCTCTCTCTGCAAACTAGGCCAAATTCAGGTTCTCCTGTACCTGCCCACAGCCGAGCTGGCTGGTGATCAGCCCTCCTGCTTTCTCACCTGCTAATTCTTCTCTCCTACCGGGGGGCTTCTGTCAGGCATTCCTCTTTCACACTAACTTGGCTCTGTCCTCCTCCCCCCACCCTTCACTCACCCTAATTTTGCAGATTTCAGAGAAGAAGTGAGGAAAGCTGTCACTGGCAAAGGGAGCTCTAATAGAGCAGAACAGCACGAGCCCTTTTGTTTCCTTAGGAGATGTCAGAAGGAGCAGGATTAGTGAGAACCGTTTCCTTCTCAGCTCCCAGGCGGCTGCTTTCTCCTGCAGGTACTGACCTGCTCACCTTTCCCTGCTCTGCAGCAGAAGCCCCTGGATGACACCTTCAGGGGTGTCCCAGACCTGACCCATCCCCAGGCAGGGAGCAGAGATGCTGTGCTCAGTAGTCCCACGTCTCGTCCCCATCACGCAGCGCAGCGCTGGGGTCATGAGCTGTGCGAGGCATCAGCCTCTCAACCCTCCCTCCTGGCTGCCACCACTGTCATTTTCCAGGAACAGAGGCACCGGGCTGGTTATGTCACCACGTCACCAGGCTCATTTCTACCCACAGCCGCCTGCTTTTCAATTACCACCCGCCCCAGGTCGAAAAGAGCTTGACCCCTCTCACCCGGTGAGAACGTGCTCAGCTCTGACCTGTGGCACGAGAACAAATCCTGCGGCACAGATTAACAGCACATGGAGCACTTTCTCTCCTGAACTTCTCTAGAAAGCAAAGTCCTGTTAAAGCCTTTCAGAAAAAAAGAGATCAAGGAAAGCCCAGAAGGGCTCAAGCCTGAAGCCCCCAAGCTCTCCAATGGCACTGTGTCCTACAGAAACCGCAACGTGGAATAGAATCTCCCTGACATCCTTTTGGAGCCTTGATCCTCAGTTCTGGCACAAGCCAGGTCAGCCAGCGCAGGAGGTGGAGCTGCTGGAGCGAGTCCAGATGAGGCCACGGAGATGCTCCAAGAGCTGGAGCCCCTCTGCTCTGGAGCCAGGCTGGGAGAGCTGGGGGTGCTCACCTGGAGAGGAGAAGGCTCCAGGGAGACCTCAGAGCCCCTTCCAGGGCCTAAAGGGGCTCCAAGAGAGCTGGAGAGGGACATGGGACAAGGGATGGAGTGACAAGACAAGGGGGAATGGCTTCAGACTCAGAGAAGTCAGAGTTAGATTGGATATTGGGAAGGAATTGTTCCCTGTGAGGGTGGCGAGGCCCTGGCACAGGATGCCCAGAGAAGCTGTGGCTGCCCCATCTCTGGAAGTCTCCAAGGTCAGGCTGGACAGGGCTTGGAGCAGCCTGGGATAGTGAAAGGTGTCCCTGCCCATGGCAGGGGGTGGAATGAGATGAGCTTTAAGGTCCCTTCCAACCCAACCCATTCTGTGATTCCACGATCTCAGTGCTGCCCACCCGGCCAGGTGTCCCCGAGCTGTGGGGTCAGTACCAGGCTCGTGGCAAACCCTGGTGATGTCAAGCTGAACCAAAGCCAGGAAAAATGCAATCAGGTACATTTAAAACCAAGGAGCGATGCCACCTTTTCATTTGCTAGAGCTGCACCCCACACAGCTAAATTGGGGTGCCCAGGCGTGCTGAGGGCAGTGGCAGCCCACTGACAGCCAGCTCTTGGCACCAACAGGGACAGGATAACCATCAGCTAAACCCACGCTGCTGGCACAGAGCTTCAGAAAATCAAACCTAGGGACAAGCAGAGATGAGAAACAGACACTTCACAGCACTGCTGCTACAAATTTTAGGAGGAGATGGGCCAACTTCATGCATCTGTCTGTCTTTACAGGAGGCTAAATTAAGACTCGCCATAGAAGAAAACACGAGTAATTGAAAATGTGAAATCTCTGCCAGTGTGGCCAGTGATCTTCATCTGCTGTGGCACCATGAGGATGGGCCTCACCCAGAGGGCTGGCCCTTCACACAGGCCCTGCCAGGAGAGCAGCAGTTTCCCCTGGGCATCACCAGCACAGCCAGGACTGTCCGTGCTGCAGCAGCAGATCACAGCCTGCGGTGTGTGAGGATGCAGCGTCCAAACCCGTGGTGGGCTCCATCCCTCTCCTGTTCCTGCAGCTCCTCACAGCCAGCTCTGCTTGCCCTCCCTCCCAGCCACTCTCCGAGGTCTGGGCATCAAATCTGTGCCCCTTTCACCAGGAGAGAGATTTTACTCTAGCGCTGGTGTTCCTCTCCATCTTTCAGGATGAATCATTGCTGGTTTGAGCACACAGCAAAGATTTATGCAGTAATAGATGTGGGGAATAGCTGTGGCTCCGGGGTCTCAGAACAATAATACATAATTCAGAAATTAATACAGGGTAGCAAAGACAATGGGATTTGAAATGAACATTATCGGCCAAAGCAAAAGGAAAACTCCACAGGCTCATCGTGTGCAGATGCTTCCACAATCCACACACCCAATTATAACTTTAGCTCTTACAAAGGGAACTGACTTAAACCATTAAATCTTTATTATTTTTTTCCCCGTGGTGGGAGGGGGAGTGGGAGTGCAGATTCCTTAAAGATAGAGAGTTTAAATTAAGCTTTAAAACTGTGACTGAGCAAGATTTAATACTGACAATTAGCCTGGACAAACAGTTAATCGTCCTGCAGGCATAATTTATATATTCTCTGTGCAACAGGGAGAGAATGTCAGCACATTGCACTGCAAATTAGTGCAATAAAAGAATCTCATAACCTCTAACAGCTCTGCTGTCTGACAAAGAGAGATCATTCCTCCTCTCCCCATGCTGTTGCCTAGCCACATTCCCGTCACCCTGGGCTGCTGCTCTTGCGTTTTAGACCCTATTTCCCAGCTATACCCCACTGCCCAGACCTTCCTGCCAGCCACACCACTGGTGGAGAGCTTTGCTGGATCCCCTGGAACGAGCCAGGTTGGAGCTCTGGTGAGAAGAAGGTAAAGAGATAAACAAGCATCTTCCAGGATGTGGTGATGATTCTGGTCCCGAATTAAAAAAAGCAGTTAAACACGGGACTAAGGGCAAGGATAGGCCTGGGCTGCAGCCTGGGGCTTGGCTGAGCAGGGCCAGACCCAAGTTCAGATAACATCTTTCCAAGGTGGGCATTAGCCAGCTTGGATGTACATTAGGGTGGTGGTGAGGAGCTTGTGTGCTTCCAAGTCAGCATTTCAGGTAAAATTTACAACTGAGACCAACAAAAAGCACTTTTTTTTCCAAAAAACATTGCCAGTGTCTGGGCCACTGTGATGAGTAATAAAAATCCCCAGTAAGGATTTCGCTGGATGTTTTTATTTGGTAAGGACATGTGGGCTGGAACACTTTTTAGCAGACCATGGCTGTACCTCATTCTTTATATTCTCATGCTAAATCCCCTTTAGAAAAAGTTAAATGTGCTCTCAGTGTTCCCCACAGGCCCAGTGGCTATCGCTGCAACCCATATGTCACATCACAACAGAAAGAAAGCAGGAACTCATCATGAAGGAGAAAAGAAGAAAAAAAAACCCTTTAACAATATAGCCCACATCCAATATTATTATTTCAAGAGTATTATTTCAGCGGAGGCTTTCATGATGACTTACTGACCTAAACTATTAAAAACCATCCCCATGTCTGCAGTGGAACAGATGAAGTACTTCAGAAATAGCTACAATTCAGTGATACATACATTATACACTCTGCAAATTTGTTGAGGAACTTTTATAAGAGGGCTATAGAAAATTAAATTAATTATTAATACGGATCAGCAATATCTTTCAGCTCATCTGCTCCTAATACCATACAGGTGGCCTGTGCTGTCCTATTCTTCCATGCAGAATTTTCCCTGCTAAAATTCTTTTGCCTTTCTGTGCTAAAGGAGTCTGTGGGAGGCTGCTGTATGCAAAGAATTTGCTTTAAGAAAGGCAAAATGTTAGATCCCTCAAAATCAGCTCCTAACCAGTGGGAGACACAGAAATATTGGTAAAAAAAAAAAATCTTGTCTTATTCAAGGATATCCTTATTTCCAGTGAAATTAAATTTGCACTTCTTTTGGGGTAGAAGAAAAAAGAAGTGGGGAATTAAAGTCCAGAGAAAGCCAGTGCAGGGATAAAATATAAAACTCTACTGGGACTTCCAGCTTTTAGGCACAGCAGGAAACTCAATGCAGATTTACTTAAAATAGGTTAACAAGGCAGTTTGCCATCATCTTCTTTTAGCACTAGAGGACTCTGCTTTCGAAGGACACAATTAAGGGAAAGAAGGAAGAATCAGGGCTCGGCGGTGCATTTCCAGCATTCCCTTCCACTGCAGCTGGAGCAAATAAAGTCTTTCTGCTTCCTTTTAGTATCAGAAATACGAAAGAACAGGCAAATAGGGCAAACCAGCACAGGCCTGTACTTCACACTTCCCAAGTATCTGGTCCAATATCTGCTCTTGAAGGCTTGAGGATGCTTAAATGGGAACCACAGGCAAACACAGACCACGGTCATCATCACAGGCTTCAAATCCAGCCCAATTTCACATCCCTCTGTTCTCTCTGAGGATATCCACCAGTGCTGAGCAGCTAAAAAACCAGCACCACCAGTTAACTACCAGTGACCTCCCAGAAGAAACCTTTCTGGATGCCTGAGGAGCACGACAGCACCAACATCGGCTTCCAGCAGGTTTACACTCTGTGACATCTGTGAAAGACAAGGTGTTTGCACGAAATGCTGAAAGCACCACAGATTCTCAACGCCGTTTCTCTAAAGACACCAACAGCTCACCCCAAGGAGCTCACACACCTCTAAATGCTCACATGCACCCAGCACCAGCTCGGCAGTGTGGATGTACGAAAAACATGCCAAAACATATTTTTAATAGGCAGTTTAAATAATCTTAACTGGAGGAAAAAACCCAAACGCACAAAACTCTTCTTGAGCAGCAATTTCTTAGTGCCATGGTGAACTGTTTTCTCAATGCAACCAAAATCTCATTATCGGTGTAAGCTCAACCCAAACTCTGACTTTACACGTCTGTGCTGACAGTTGTTGATACCAATGGGAAAAAAGGAATTTTGTTTGCATTTGTTTGCATCTTTGACCTAAATGAAAACAGCAAATATTCTTCAGAAATAGCTACACGGCTTTGTAAGGTCATTTGTTTCCTCCCCCAGCTCAGTCCCATCCTCTCCGGGATCACAGGCAGGGCAGGTTTAATACCAGGGCTGTTCCTCATGGGCAGGCAGTGCCCTGCAGGGCAGCCTGGCTGCTGCACTGCCTTGCCCTTGCCCATATCAGGGCCTGCTGGGGACGTAAAAGTCCCCAAACAGTCCTGATGTCTTGGAATAAGGGGAATATAGGAGGAGCTGGAGTCACTCAGTGTGTCTACTGCGGACACTGAAAAGCTTCGGCAGAGAAATTTTCCAGTTTTCTGCAGCATTCTATGAGAGCTCTGTGTTTCTCACGAAAGCTATGAAAACCACTGATATGGGTTTTTGTAAATAATTCCTTTATCTTGGAGCTGTACAGTGTTCTGCATTATTGTTATGTTTAGTTGCAGAATTGTTTTGAAATGGGTGTTGTAGGATTTAGCCAATCATCCTGAGAGGTGGATGGTCAAGAGACCAATCACCTGATGCTGTTCAAGCGAGTTACAGGATAAAAATCTGTCTGGATATTAATAAAATATCCCACTTTCCCTGGATCCTGCCTGCCTCGTTTCTCTCCGTCCCCGGTACAACAGTGACAGTCTACTGCTGAGGGACCAGGTAAATGTCTGCGCAATGAGAGCAACTCCCTCATCCCATCCCATCCCATCCCATCCCATCCCATCCCATCCCCTCCCATCCCATCCCATCCCATCCCATCCCTGCAGGCTGTCCCTGTCCCTGGGCAGCAGGGCCTGGGCCACTGAGCGCACTGCAGGAGCTGATGATGCTGAGGGTGCTGGCACAGCTCGAGTGAGGACACAGCTCCTCTACCACCTGCCCAGTGGAGGTTTCCACTTAACGCCAAAGCCAAACCATCCCTTTCAAGTGGAGCTAGAACTGTATGAACAAGTCCAGGACATTACAGAAGAGTTTCCTCCTCTGTGGTGCACGGATTGTCCATAAAACCACGGCAAACCACCCACCCAGCAATGGATCCATGGCTGGATGGGGCTTTGTGGAGATGCAAAGCCCCTGGGCACGGTGCCTTTCAGAGGTGTTTGCCCAAGGGAAGGGCAGCGAGAGGGGCTGACACGGTCACCTGCACCTCTGACCGGTCACCCACACCTCTGACTGGTCATCTGCACCCCTGACCAGTCACCTGCACCTCTGACCGGTCACCTGCACCTCTGACTGGTCATCTGCACCCCTGACCAGTCACCCGCACCTCTGACCGGTCGCCTGCACCTCTGACTAGTCACCCACACCTCTGACCGGTCACCTGCACCTCTGACCAGCTGGGCTGGGCTCAGGAACTGCTCCAGGAAAGGAGCTCAGCCACACACAGCCGAGTTTGTAACAGCCTCGGGGTTGGAGCATGACCCAGAGCCCATGACCCCACAGCTGTGGGATGGCAGCAAGTTTTTACTAAAAATAAACTCTTCCGGTATGTCAACAGCTCTGCAACCCAACGGGAACAAAGAGCTCTGCAGCAACCACCAGAGAGACACAGGCACTGGAGATCAGCTCTGCAGGACCCCACAGGCTCACTTGCATCCCAGACTGCCTCCAGGTTTACAGGAGAAACAAATATGGAGGAGCTCTTGTAAGGAAAACAGTCACTGAAAATTATTACTGATTTATTTCCCCATGAAAAGATGGCATTTTGTAAAGCCTTCTGTTCAACAACGGCCCAAAATGTCAGCGAAACACATTTAATTCTCTTATTTACGATAATTATGCATTAGTTTGTCTGTTGTGACTAGAGTGAACCCACCAAAATAGTAGGTGAATAGTAGGTGAAACGCTGCTGTTTTTTGAAGTAATGGCATCTTCTAAATACCAATCAAAACAACTTACTGTCTTCTGCAAAGATTCACACCTTCTCTAACAGACATCTGCCAGTTTGATGTCATGAAATAAAACACGGAGATACGGGAGCTGGATAATAAAAGCGTAAGGAAGACAAATTGAATATTCAGAATTTCAAAATTTCATTTTCAATTTTGAAACAAATTTCTCAGAGTTGAGTAATTCTGTGGAGCTTAATTAAAAAAAAAAGCTTTTTCAGTGAAGAAATGAATGGAGCTATGTCTGGAAATAGCTCCATTTCTGGTGAGATACGAAGTCAAAGCTTCAGCCAGACTAAGGTGAAGTGTTGAATGTTAACTGGGGGAACGTCAGGGGAGAAAAGGAGGCTGAGGAGAGACGTTATTGCTCTCCACAACCACCTGACAGGAGGTTGTGGCCAGGTGGGGGCCAGGCTCTTCTCCCAGGTAACAAGATGAGGGTGAATAATCTCAAGTTGCACCAGGGGAGGTTTAGGTTGGACATCAGGAGTGATTTCTTCACCAAAGCACTGTCGAGCACCAGGAGAGGCTGCCCAGGGAAGAGGTGGAGTCACCATGATTTAAAAACCGTGTAAATGTGGCTCTCAGGGATGTGGTTTATCGGTGGCCTTGGCAGTGCTGGGTCAGTGGTTTGACCCATGGTCTGAAAGGTCTTTTCCAACCTAAATGACTCTGTGATCACATAGTTAAAAGCAATTGATTATCACAGGTGAACTGAAGGCCTGGCGAGCACCAGCTCCTGGGGATGGCTGCGGGTGCTGCTAATTAAGTTCAGGAGCTCAGCCTGGATGTGCAAAGTGGCTTGCACAGGAGAAGCGCCTTTCACACCTAGTCACTGTGCATTATAGATCTGTTCCAACAAAATTATCCCTTCAGCATCCGCTGTGTTGAACGCGGATTCACATTAGTCATCCCCGAAAGAGACGGCAGTGAATGGTCTTTATCCACTTAATGAGGGTGGTAATCACTTTATTCCAATGGGTGCAGTCTGTAGCCCACATGCACAGTTTATAGTACTAAAAGGATCCTTCTCACTCTTCCAACCTCCCGTGCTGGTTTCAGGAAATGCAAGTAATTTTTAATAAAAATTGGGCTGTTTCAGCCACAATTGCTTTTCTTATAGTTTATTGCAACTCTCTATAGGTTTAATAAAATTAAAATCTGCTGTATAAACACACTTCCTGTCCTTGATACCTGCTGTTGGTTTGTTGTGAAGTATTTTGCTGTGAAGATGCTCTTCGGTGGTCCCAAACTGTGACACCAGAGAGCAGACAGACCTCAGAAGAAGGCTGAGCTCCCCTTTGTGGTCCTCTGCCACCAGTTCCTTCATCAGTAAATGAAATATATTCTGAAAGGTTTCAATTTGGCTGTGACCATTTGGACCCATTTTCGGGCAGGTTTTTTACTTTGCTCACAAGACTTCTGATCTTCCAGGAGGTGTAGAAGGATGAGAGTACACGCAGATTAACGAGAGGGAATTTGCAAGGAGCTATAACAGAGGAGGGGGAAATAGGTCACATTTTTAGGCTTAGTAGCATTAAAGGTGCCCCTTTAAGGAGTTAGTGCTAATGAGCCAGCAAATTATTGCGCCGGAGTCAGAACTGGCCTTCTGGTTCTGCAGATCCGGAGAACCAATCTGGAGGTGCCCAAGTGGAAAATGATGTGGTTCGTGGAGGTCACTATTTCAGGTCACTGTTTGTGAGGGCTGCCTGCGAGCGCCGGGGCTGCCCACAAATACATCACAGCTGAAGTCACACACGGCGAGCGGCTGCGACCTTTGCAGAGATTACGGAGCAGCTGCAATTGCAAGGAAATAGGCTGGGAAATGGGCTGGGAACGGCGGCGGGGTTTATGCAGGGCTCTGTCGGCACAGCAGGGTCCTTCCAGCAAACACTGCCCTGCCCAGGTTCAAGGTGCAGGGGAAACCACCCCTCTGAAAGGCTGTTGCCCCCACAGGTAAAGCAGCAAATGGACGGGGAGAGGGAAAAATGGGATCTCACGCGAAGGGGCTTTTCCTCTCTGAGCATCTCTAAGGGCAGAGCAGGGAAAGGAGCCTCCTGCCAGAATAAAGGCACTGGAGGCAGTGTTGCTTTGCAAGCTCCAGTCTGATTTGCTTCTCATTAGAGCACACACATCTCAGTGTTTTTACTCATTAGTGTTTTACATCCCTCAGAAAATCCATATTTTGCACTAGCTGTCGCAGTGTTTAGTCTCTTACATTTCCCTGCCGGAGTTTTCTGCCTGTTCCCCGTCTTGTTAATTCTCTTCTCTATTTTCCCATCTGCCCTGATCCATGAAGCACCTCTGAAGGTAGCAAAACCTGCCAGGAGGGAGGCAAGGCAGCCCTTAAGGGCAAGGTAAATCCATGAATGGCTTGGAGTCGTAGAATCACAGAGGGGTTTGGGTTGGAAGGGATTTTTAAAGGTCACCTGAGTCCACCCTTCTGACATGGGCGGGGACACCTTCCATGAGACCAGGTTGCTTAGAGCCCATCCAGCCTGGCCTTGGAGACTTCCAGGGATGGGGCAGCTTCTCTGGACAACCTTTTCCAGGCCCTCACCACCCTCACTGTAAAATCTTCTTCCTGGTATCTGTGGGGTATAGGAAGGAAACAACCTATTTCATCTCAGCTGCAGGATCACGCCTGCAAATCGATGCCTTCTGCAATGGGCACAGGGACAGGGGCAGCTCTCCCAGGCCCACCTCGAGCTCCCCAAACCCTTCAGAGGAACCTTAGAAAAAGAGGAGCAAGGAGAAGCCCCTCCTTCCCAAACACGGGAGGCCACGGAACATTTACATTATTTCTTATAACAACGGATAGGGGGAATTGGAATGGAAACCGAGATACAATTAATTACCTGTTAACTGGAATGAAGGACCTTCTGCTCCCAATATCTAACCCAGTTTAATTATAGGTGTCTGGAGCTGGGGAGCCTGTGTGTGTTCACAGGTGGGGTAGGAGGTGGTAATAGGGAGCTCACCCCCCCACGCCATAATCCTGCCTCCAACCTCTCACCGTACCTGCTTCTGATACGTGCAATAAGCATGAAGAAGGGCTTTGGATTACAAAGAGAGACCTCCCCCTCACCTTGTAATTACCAAATTAACACATTCTAATGGGTGAAGTACTCCAGCAGCAGACTATGATTAATGCACAAGTCCAATTAGCCGCAGATTCTTTCCCTCTAATTTTAGCCCACTTAAATAGCATGAGACAATCTGTAATGTCTCTGGGGTGAGCCTCCCCTCCACACAAGCTCCCTCCTCTGCCATTTAATGAAATCTCTGGTGTTTAATGCGAGAGGCAGCTCAACTCTGCCACTCTGCTGGAAGCCTTGTTCTGGCGCAGCACCGGCACGGCTGAGGCGCGGGCGGGGGAAGCTGTCTCCGTTAGAGACAGAAAGAATACCTCGCCTCAAAAACATCACCTGATGGCAGCTTCTCTGCTGTCACACCAGGTGGAGAGGCGGGGACAGCTAAAGAGAGACCGAATTTAAGCTCCCTGAGAATGCTGTTGATGTCCCCAAACCTTACGCCCACCAGGAGCCTTGCTGGCAGCAACCCAAATATTTCTGAAAATGACTACTCAGTCACATGGGTTCCCAATCTGGCCCCTATCTAAACACAAGTCCTTTACTCCATCACTCCACAATGGATATACCAATTGTTAAAGCTCTCATTTCTTTAAGAAAACACTTGGATTCTTTTCCCTTCGAAGAAAAACAGGACAAATTCCTCAGAAACGGCCTTTGCTGAGCCCCATTTTCAGTGTCAGAGGGGTTTCCAGTTGGCCTCATGATGATTTCACTGGTTTGATAGAGAAGGAATCCAAGGACAGAGGGAGAGAAGGAAAATCAACAAGATGCTCGAATTATTGTGGGTGGCCTGACTGAGCCCAGGAAGGAAAGGGAAAAATGGTTCTTTGTGCCAAAGCTGGAGGAAACTCAACCCAACACTGGATGGCAAAACAACCATTTTTAGTAAAAAAACCCTATCCCAGGGGGACACTGGTGCACCCCCACTTCTGGCATCCGAATGCAGCGCTTCGAGGACCAGCCACGGAACCCTGGGCAGGAGGCAGGGTCTGCTCCAAGGGGAACAGCCCAGTGGCTGCTTGGAGAGGATCCCGTGTCCCACTTGTCCGGTCAGGGAAGCACAAATGTCAGCTGCTGCTAAGAACTGAGCAAAATCATCAGAGGAACAGCTTCAAACTGACAGAGGGCATGGTTAGATGGGATATTGGGAAGAAATTCTTCCCTGTGAGGGTGGCGAGGCCCTGGCACAGGTTGCTCAGAGAAGCTATGGCTGCTTCATCCCTGGAAGTGTCCAAGGCCGGGCCGGATGGGGCTTGGAGCAGCCTGGGATAGTGGAAGGTGTCCCTGCCCATGGCAGGGGGTGGAATGAGGTAATCCTAAAGGTCCTTTCCCACACAAGCCACTCCGGGATCCNCTCTGTGTTTCTCACGAAAGCTATGAACAACACTGCTAGGGGTTTTTGTAAACTAACTCTCCATCTTGCACCTGGTGTTTTTTACCAAAGGATTGCTATGGTTTTCTGTGAAAAATATTTTCAAATAGCCTCCACCAATCATTCTGAGAGGTGGTGGGTCAAAGAACCAATGATCTCTCACTATTCTTGTGAAATAGGGGATAAAACCCCTTCCATATATTAATAAATAAGTCACTTTCCCTGAATTCTGCCTAGCTCGTTTCTCTCCGTCCCGGCTACAACAGCAACACACTCAGAAATGTGCAGAGCCTCTGAACTGGGGGATCCATAGCATTTGAAGCTGGTTTGTGAACTTCACCCCCCGCGACAGGGAAAGGAGGGCAGGGCTTCTACAGAAGGAAAATGCAGGTGACACTTGGCAAGGTCACACAGCCAGTGTGTGTCAGAGAGAATCGCTCTCTCAGCTGCACTCCTGATGCTCCTTTCTCCACCCAGCGTGGCACAAAACTCTCTTGCCACCATGAACAGACACATCACTGTCTCCTGCGTCAACCTTTTTAATTTCATTAAACGCAGCCTCGTTTTTTTATTAATAAAATCCACTACAGTAGCAGCAGCAGGTTCTTCACTAAGCCATTCCCAGCACTGCCCTTTTTGACCATCTTTTTCTGAGACATAAGGAAATCTAGTAAAGCTTTCTAAGTAGATGATGTTGTGTACAAAATATTAATGCTGCTTATCCCTAAATTGATATTTCTTTGAAGACTTCTAATAAAGCCCAGTTCCTCCAGAGCCTTAACCATGACAAACGTCAATAAATGTTATGAGTCCCTGAGGCTGAATTTTAAAGGAGCATTAAAGATTAAAGAATGCACAGGTCAATTACTGAAACAAGCAAACGACTTTAGGAGTAATTACATATAATTTTGCCTTGTTTATTTTGCATTAGTTATAAGTGTCCATAATCCTGTGTCCCACCCCCAGGGTCTCTTATGATTTGGGTTGAAAAATTCCTTCATCTCTCGTTTGATTTTAGGGGCAGTTGCTGGGGCCAAAAAGTGGTTTTGAAATGATTTTTTGGTGCCATATATATAAATATATATATACACACACACACACACACCCCCTCTGGTATCTCATCTATCCAGCACATGAGTTCCTGCCTGTCCCAAGGCCCCTGGAGCCATGTCCCTTGTCCCTGCTGGCACAGCCCATTTGGCTGCAGTAGACCAAGCACATCTCCCTTTCAACACCTGCAGAAATGGCTAAAGATACTAAATGGTGTATATAATAAATACACCACTTAGTATAAATAGAAATAAAAAAATATTTATTTATTTAATTATAATTAAATTTACTTATTTAATTATAAATTAAAAATAAATAAATAATCTAGATTATTCCTTCGTGAAGCACTGGCAGCTCCATGTAATATGAGTTTGAGGAGAGAGGGCTCAGAGCCGGAGCTGTTCCCCCATCCCTGGGCGTCCCAGCTCCTCCCTCCCCTCCCAGCCCTGTGCACACACGTCACACTGAACTGCTGTAACATTAACTGGAGTTTTAACGCACTGAGATCTCGTGGCTCCCACAGAAAACCTTCACCTGCCCAAGCTCTAGGGATTGCCATCATCTCCATTAAAGCCTTGCCCAGGTACCAGCTGTTGGCCAACCCAAGGCTGCCCCAACCACAGAGCAGGGCGGGATGGGCCCTGGAGAACCCAGGGGTGCTGGGAGGGGTCCAGAAGGAGATAAGAAGTGCTTGCATAGGGCTTTGGCCCACTTTTCATTTCTTCTGTGCTCTCAGATGGCACTAGATTAGCAAAGTATTTACATAGCCCTTATGAAGTACATTTGATGTTCGGGGCAGAGTCAGCATCTCTCATGTGGCTGTTCTGCCTCTAATGTCATTTTATAGCGTGCCTGCCCATAACAAGGGCAATAAAATAAATTTGGGAGGGGAGGCGGAGGTTGAGGAACACATTACGGAGGAATCTGGCCCTCTCTGCAGCCAGCAGGAAGAGGAAGCTCAGTAATGGACATGTCATAATCTTTCTGCACCAGTTAATATACGTCCAGCGTTACACTGATGTTTTATTGCACTCCACATTCAGCAGAAGCCCATTTCTTTTAAGTGATTTTGATAAGCTGATTGATGCAGTCCCTGTTTTTCTCATATGTGTGTGTTTGTAAGAACCCGTCTGCCTGATGCCATGGGCTTCTATCTAATAAAGGACCCATAATGTACTTATTTTCCTCGACCATGACTTTCCTCCACTTTCCCCTGCAATTTACTACTTTAGAGAAATTTAATCTGCTGCTGGAATTTACTGTATTATTAATGGAGAGTCAGTGCACAGCCTCACTGTAATTAAACTATGCACCAAAAAAAAAAAAAAAGAATAAAATCTCAACCCACCCAGTGTTCAAATGGCATCGAGGGTTTCACTGGAACTACGTGAAGCCAAGAAAGGCAAAGCCAGGCAGGGTATCGTTGCTGGTTATGGAGCTCTCAGCTGGTTTTCGCAGAGCTGAGACGGGAGGCAGGTTGCCAACCTTCCCAGCTTCCAGGGGAGTAGAGAAAACTCCTCATTGCAGGTGCCACCCCTGCAAGTTCTGGGCTGAAAGACGGACAGGTTCCCGCCTTTCGGGCAACAAAACACCTCAGCCCTTGGCACATAAATTTTGGAAAACGCTGGCCCAGGAGGCAGCAGAGGGGAGAAGAACAATATAAATGGGTAAATCCACACTGTAGGAGTTCATTGGTAGCTTAGATGATCCCAATGCAACCCCTGCTGTGGGAATCTCTTCGGCTGCTGGCAGAGCAGGCAGGACAGGAGTACTCCACTGGGACCAGCACCTCCAGACTCAGGGCACTCACAGGTGGCTGCAGGACCTCCAGAATCACTTTTCCAGGCTTGCTCTCAGCCCGAGGCCAGGAATGATCCTCTGTCTCTGTCCAGGGATGCTGAGGCTCAAGAGCTCAACTCTGAGGCACAAAACTCCCGTTTAGCAGGAGAGACAGACTGTCCCTTCATTGCCACCCTGACACGGGGAAGGACTTCACCTGTGAGACTCCATCCTAACACCGGGAACCTCGTGTACCTCACGTTCCCGTGCAGCACGGCCAAAACTGAGATAAAGCGGTGCCAAACTACCTGAGAGGAGCTCATGTAAGCTCGTTCAGATCTCAGCAAATTAAAGGATGGCAATAAACCCCCAGGAGTGGCTGGTCTGTGCCTCGGGGTGTCACTCGGGGAAAGCTGAGCTGTGCCAGGTCCCGGATCACAGCCACGGGCAGCAGGAGAGGGCTCACTTTAGATCTTGACACGTTAGCTGGTGCTGGGCTGCAAAAGGCAGGATATGGCATGTTTTCCTTGGTTCTGATGGGACTCAGGAGCCCCAGAAGATCACCAGGCCACTGTTTGAAGCTCTCTCACTTTAAAGCAGTCAGAGAAAACAGGGCTGCACCCTTTTTTTTTTTTAATTCTTTTTTTCTGGGTGTCTCTTTTCATTCATCAAACCTCCAGAGCGGGATTAAGCCATGAAGAGAATATTTGGCAGGACACAAGCAGAGGCACGAGAGGTAGGGACAGCGTTTCTTGGGAAGGACGGGAACGGCGAGGAATGCAGCAGGAAAACAACGCGATGTTATCTCTGCGCCTTTCACCGCGGGTTTGTTCTCCTCTGGTTCGTTCCCTCGGACCCTGCACTCCAGCCCACCACACCTGTGAAAACACCAGCTGGGCAGCCCGGGGCTCAGCTCTGCGCTGGGTGCGCTGCTGGGAAGGGCTGACCACGAGCGAACAAAAGAAAGGAGAGAAAGGAACGCCGGTAATTGCTTTTCTGCGAGAGCAAGCTCCGAAGTGCTGGCAAAAAGTACCGGTGTTGAAAACCCGCAAAACACTCGAAATTCCCTTGGGAAAAAAGTACCTCCGCTGCCTCATTTTATACAACTTGCTGAGCAATTTTGGGATGTAACCCAAAAGTTGGAAGGGTAAAAATCTGGGGGTTTGAACAAAACTAGACTCAACTCCTCAGCAAAAGAGCCCCTGGTGCATCGATTTTAGGGGTGCGTACATGCCCATGAATACTCAGAGCATCCCCAAACTCAGTTAAAAACAAGACACAAAGCTCAAGCATGTTTGGCAAGCACAAAATCTCCACTAATTTCAGATGTTTCAGCTAATATTTCTCTGTGAAGATTGCAAAATGCATTATATCAAGACGATAAAAAGCTGCAATTACAAGGGGTTTCCTCGGTGGAAAACCAGAGTTGCATCCCGAGCTGCAGGATCACCCCTCCCTCGGCAAGGCTGGGGTTCTGCTGCGTGTTGTAGACAGACAGGAGGTTTTCAGCGGCATTGGACACCACAGTGTTCCTCCTTCTCTTGTTTTCTTTGTTTTCTTTTCTCTCTTTTTTTTTCCTCAATGTGTAGAGCAAAGTTTTCCCCCTCCCCAAGTCTCCTGAAAGGTAACTGAGCTATTTTGCCCCAGCTAAAAGAAACCCACACGCCTTATTAGAGCTGAAGTAGAGCCTGTGCAACTGCAGGCCGAGATTTTATACTCAAAATTGGGAACTGTTAGACAATCTTAATTCTTTCTTGTTCTGACCAGCTCTGCCAACAAGACACTGCTGCATGCAGCGTGCAGGTACTAGGGACAAGGCATTTTGTGCGTATTTTTTAGCAGAAAACTCATCAATGTGATCTCCTGGAAAACAGGAAACGATGCCATGGCAGTGGACACACGGAGAGGAGGAACACAAGAAACATCCCAGAAGCTGAAAGAGTCTCTGCATCCCTTCCAGAAAGAGTTTCAACTCCCTGTCTGGAAGTAGGCGGGAGTTGTAAGGGCAAATATATAAAATAATACTAATTTTAAAAATCCTCGTTTGTCTCCCTTAGGGTTGAAAACAGAAGGAAATTTGATGAGTGAAAGCAGCCTCTTGACTTGGTAGTGCAGCTCCTTATTGGTATTTATTCGCCAGGCTGCAGTCCCCACGTTTCCTTCACTCATTTGGGAAGGTTTTGTACAGTGTATTTGTGAAGGATGATTGACTACAGGGAGTCTTTGTTGTACTATCTGCTGTAATTATTTTAATTCAAACACATTCCCTTATAGGACTGACATCATAAACGCTGTTTTCTATAACAAATAGCTGTCAAGGCTGTCAAGCAGATCTGCTTACTGTTTTATATCATTACGATATTTAATTTCAACTCCGCGTTCTTTGTCAAATGTTCTCAAGATTTCCTTTCCCCAGCAGCAGATCAGACAGACGCCTTCAGTTTCCAGCAGATCATTCTTTAGGGTGAGGTCAGGGAAAGAGAGACAGGGAATTTGCAGGGATATGCCCACAACCCGATGCGAACTCCTGGCCAGTTTTGACTTCCCACATCCGTGTGCAGGGGATGTTATCAGCCACCAGGCTGGTTGGGGTTTTTATGGCATGCTCAGACTCAAATCTTCTTAGTAATAAGATCACAGAGCAGCCTTTCTATTTTCAGGTTATAAACAGGCCCAGGAGCTGATAGGAACAGGCAGCACTTCATTCCCGGCTTCTTCCTGCGTTTCTCATTGATCTGACTCCCAGCCTTCCTCGTTAAATGAAAAGCTGCGGCTCACAAATAAACACTTCATAGCCCTCAAAGGAGAGAGACAGTGGCGTGGGCCAGAGCCACCACCAGAGCCCGGTGTGTTTGGCTCAGAAAAAGTCTGGTTTCTGTGTCTGTTGCTGCCGTAGCTGCTCTGCCCTGACCCCCAAACTGGCCTGGCTGGCACCTGCTCTGCCTGAGCCACCTCTGAGCTTGTTCCTGCCACAGAACCCGATGGGAAGAGGCACCAAGAGCCCCAAACACCGTGTTTTTATCGTGGTTCACTGAAACGCAAATAATTTTGCAAAATAACAAAGCCAGGAGCTGCTCTGTCCCAGGAGAGGTTTGGAACAGCGTGTCCTCTCCCACAGGTAGCTTTCCTCATTTATTTGGAAGGGAAAGCACACAGGGAGGTGCCAAACGGAAATGCAAGGAGTGCAAAGCAAATCTGACCTTGCCGTCACTGCAGACAGACACTGAATCTGTTCTCTGTGGGCTGGGGTGACATCTGACACCGGTGTTACATCCTGGGTGCTCTGCCAAGTCATTTCCAGGAGCTCCTGGAAAACACACCTGAAACGAGGCTTCCAGAGACTGCCTGGGTGTCTCAGTGCCCTTTGCACCTGCAGGCCCGAGCAGAGAGGGGCACAAACTCCCATCCATCTGCTCACAGCCTTTCAGGGCAAGAGGAGAATGAAGCAGAGAATTCCTGGGGTGCAGGACCAGCCCAGAGGGAAGGAAGATCCCTGAAGAGAGGGTGTTCCAGAGGGGGTTGAGCACAGCCCTCTCTGCCCGCAGCAGGCTGCCCAGACACCAGAGAACTCCAGACTGTCCCAGCTGCCCTCAGCGCTGCTGGGAAAGGTCCCTGTGTGTCCAGCGGGCTCCCAGCTCTCCAAGACAGAAGCCACCTTCATTCTGATTATTCCTACACGGTACAATGCAATCCTGATTCTAGGCTATTGGCAGAAATCAGAATTAATGAGAAGTCAGAGGCAGACACTGCTCAACCACTCTTTCCACTCAGAATATGACTTCCCCACATGAACAGCAGTGCACACAGCCATAAACACAAACCCTGCTCCCTCTGAAGGACTCAGCACCAGCACAGCAAACACATCATTTTCTCAGCTGCTGCGACGTGGGGCTGCAGCCTGTTAGGAGCGCTGCAGATGCTCTGCTACTTGGAGCTTATCATTTAATTAAAAATAACGCACAGGTTTGGGGCACCAAGGCAGCGATGTACACTGAGCTGCTCTCCTCTCCCTCCCCTGTCTCCCTCCAGCCCTCCCCGCCTGCCGAGTGCAGGTGTACAACACTGTAACCTTGCTTTCCAGCACACAAGCGCCATAAACCATCAATAAATTTTACTGACTTTCCTGTGACCTTCATGAGGCCTGGACGAGCCACATCTCACACCAAAGATGGAGCTGTAAATATTTTATCTGTGCAGTAAACACAGTGCCGACAGCAGCAACTCACTCATGTCCCGGGGACTGCTCTGTGAGCGCTCCCGCTGTGCCGAGATGGAGATTTATCTGCTGCTTCAGGAAGAACCTGGGCACAAAGGCAGAGCAGCTCTCAGAAAGCCATCCTTATTCCCAGCAGTTTCATGTCACCGGCAGCGGCTGCTGCCTCGTTACAGAGCCATTCCCCGGCTCCGTGGGAAAGGCAGGGAACAGGAGCCAGGCTGGCAGAGAGGCAGAAGTGCTAAATGCTCCTTCAGCAAGGCCCTGAGCCAGAAAAACCCTAAAACGTGCTGGAGTTTGACAACCGGAGATGCTCCCTGGCTGTTGTGGGGTTTATATCACCTGGGGTTTCCTCTTTTGCAGACTCTGGTGCTAAGGTCTGAGGGGAGGGTTCTGAGCTGAAAATTAATTCACGTTTCACCCAGCCATGGAGGTCTCTTAAAAGTTCACAGAGTATTCACACACAAGCAGGTTTCTCACTGCTGCAGGTCAGCATGAGCTGACCCATCACCAGCAGGAGACTGGACTCTCCTCACCCTGCTTTGGGGGATAGCTGCACCCTGGAGGTGCAGCACCTGCAGCCTGCGCTGCTGCCATCCACCCCTCGGATCAGCTGCTCCCAGGCTTGTGCTGGTGGGAATCACAGTGGTGCTGCAGGACACAACCACTGCCTCAGAACTTCCCCCCAGGACAGCAGCTGGGCTCTGGGATGCTGTTTGTTGGGGATCCCCAGCATCCGTAACAGAGGAATGGGCTGCTGTGGTCCCAATAAGCTCTGTGGCTGCCCATCAGCAGAAGGTGGCCAAGCTGTACGTAGCCCTGAGGATCCCAGCAGCTGGAGCCATCCACCTGCAGTGAGCAGCCATTCAGGAGAAAACCTTTTCTTACGAGGGGTTTTTGTTAAGGAAACGAAAAAGCTCCTTTCTGCCAAGCCCAAGGGCTGCGGAAGGTGAGGAAGAGGAGGGCAGTGATTCTGTTACCAACCAACTCCCCTGCAAGGGTGAAAAGCAGCTCACATGGGACACAATCCATCTCCCTGCACCTTGCTCGGGGTTTAAATCTATCCTATGAAATGGTCTGTCCCGTCCAGTTTTAAACACTCCTGAGGACACACTCCCTTGAGGCATTCCCACTTCTCTGGATCCCCAACCAGTAATTCAGCACCGTGGTGCCCAGACTACTGAGCTACCCTTCAAAAAGCCCAAAGCTCCTCAAGATCTTTGTTCTCCCTCATCACCCTGTGCCCTCTGAGCCTCTGGCACACACACCCACCCACCCTCCAGCTCACCATCCACCCTCGGCACGCTCGCGCCGGCCCGGCCGCGTTGTTATTCTCTAATATTTCTTAAGGCAAAACCACGTCTACAAGACAATCCCCAAGGATACATGCCTTTGTTTAGCGGCACGCGCTGCCAGGAGACATGCACGTGAAGTGCCTGCTGCTATAATTGAGCCAGGAACAAGCGAGCCTCCGAGGGTTTCACTGACAGCCTCCGCTCCGGCTTCCCCGGCTCCACCGCTCCTGCTGCTGGCAAGGGATGGCACTACCGGGATGGGAGGCTAAGAGGGGCTACTGGCCTGGCTCCCATCTCTCCTGTCTGTCCTCAGATGTCCTTCCTGATCCTGCTGCCTGCATCTGGCCCTAAATCTTCAGCTTTCTCCCCAAGTGAAACAGCCCAGCTTGCCCTGGCATGGCCTGCTGCTTTGGATCATCCTCATCCCTTCCCTGTGGAAAGGGGGAAGTAGAAGCCCTCCTGCTGAGTCGAATCTCACTGCAGCAGCTTCAGAGGTCAGGGACAGCCCAACCTGTCCTGCAGCAGCTTGTTTTGGGTCATTTGTCCGCCCCAGACCCCTCTGTGAACACACACACAAAGGCACAGAGCTCACACCAAGCCGGGCTGCTCAGTTTGCAAAGGGTTACCTCGAGAGAGTAAAGGGTTCGTTTTGTCTGGCAAAGGCTCCCAAGCACCACCACCCCCCTCCCGATTTATTCCTGCAATTGTAATTAAGGCCCTGACAAAGTGGTTTAGCTGCCTGAGTCTTTTGTTCAATTTATTGATTAGCTATTTCTCAGAAGTTCATTACCATCCAGAGGCTGGGAATTGGGAATTGGGTCTATGTGGTTTTTCAAGGCTTCATCTCTGCTTCAGATGATTAAATGCAGCCACAACACATCCATCCTGCATTGAACAGCTCTGCCCAAGGTCAAACATTCATGCAAAACAGGAGTGCATATCTGCATGTCTAAATATCATCTGCATGAATTTCCAAGTGGATGTTTTTAAAGCCTTCCCAGCAAGTAGGGAAAAAAAAAGTATTTATGGAGGTAAGGCAGGTCGTGTCTTAATACTCTTAATACAATATCCTTTAATTATAAACTAACATTAAAAAATATCTCAAGATCAACTCCCTCAAAGGAGGAATGGGGGAGGTGGGAAATTGCTGTTGGCACAAATTGGCAGCTCCTGCTCAGGAGGAGAGGGCTGAACGACAGGGTGGACAATCCTGCAGGACAGAAATACCGAGGAAATACTGGATACCACCATCCATCTTATACTGGGGGAAACAAAGGGCTCCAGCACACGATGCTGTCCATCAGCAATCTTCATTAAGTTCACTATTCATCACAAGCACAACACACCACACCCCCCCAACCTGCTGTCTTTCCTTGAGAGATTTTCTAGGCAAATGAGATGCAGCAGGTTTCATCCAGATTTCCATAGAGCATTTGTCATTAGCTAAGCTTGAGAAGGCAGGATTTAGTAGAATCTGTGACATGGGTGAAAGTCTCAACAGAAAGTGAAGGGCACAGCACGAGGAGGAAGGAAATTATTGATGGAGAAACCAAATAACTCTTCTTACTCAATGTTTTTTAGAGCATTGACCACAGCATAGTTAAAATAAACACACACGAGGGAAGGTGCAGAGGGGCCCAGGGCAGCAGAGAGCTGGAAGGGGCACGGTCACACAGGGAGAGCTCAGGACCAGGGTCAGAGCTGGCTAAGTGCCCAGGCAGGTGGCCAAGCAGGCCAGTGGCATCTTGTCTTGTACCAGCACTGATGTGGCCACAGGACCAGGGCAGTGACTGTCCCACCGTGCTGGGCTCTGCTGAGGCCACATCTCAGATCCTGGGTTGTTTTGGGCCCCAGCAAGGAGGACATAGAGGGGCTGGAGCATGTCCAAAGAAGAGAATGGAGCAGGGGAAGGGGCTAGAGCACAAGTTTCAAGGTTGTGCTACCCTTTCCTGAGCCTCCTGTCTCCAAGGGACACAGTCTCCCTCCTCCTCCAGGCACTTGCTCTCCCATCTCCCAGGGTCAAGAACAGACACAGAGAAGATGCACGGGGGATAAACAGGAATTTCTGCTTCTAACCGGGGATTCCACCACCTGAAAGAGCTGGAGGCATCATTTAACATTTCCAGTAGAGAAAGGTGCTCTCATCCCTTCTGCCCAAGGAAGTCACTAGAAGAGGCACAGGCTGCGAAGGAGGGAGGGAGATTGAAGCAGTTTGAAGTGATGCAGCCATTTAAATGACAGAAGAAACTGCTAATAGAAGTTCTGAGAGTGTAAACCTTTGGGTGAGGAGCTTAGGAGCAATGCTGAGCGCCGTTAGATGGGCGTGGAGAGAATACAGCTCCAGTGCAGAAAGTAAATACAGAGCTGGACCCTGCACATCTCTGCTCTGCAGTGAGAGGGAAGCCCAGCTGCCTCTGCCATTTGGAAATATTAACGAGTTCTTTTTCTGGAACATTAAGAAGTTTGAGCTTGGCGTGCATCTGGGACAAAGCTTTAAACCATGCTGGGTCTGCAGCACCATCCAGCTCTTCAGCAGCTGGCACAGGCTCTTTTCCTGCGTGTTAACAGGGAGGGTTCCTGCTTTAGTGCTCCCTCAGTATCTGCTCTGTCACAGGCCAGCTCTGTGATGTGGTGAGAGGCATTGAAAATAAAACCAACCCCACTGAAAAAAAACCAAGCCAACTCAATCACTTGCAATAGGAGAGAAGGGGAAATAGTAAAATCTTTTTTAAAAGTTGCCAGAGAAACAACTTCTCATCTCAGCACTCTGCTCTTTGAAACTGTGCTCTCCATTTTCCAAGCCTGTCCCAGTGCAAGAAGCCTTTTAAAAAAAAAAAAAATCGTTTTCAGCTCAAGGACAGGAGATGAGTAGTTTGCTCAGTTCCTTTTCGAAAAAAAAAGATGCTTTGTTTTCGTCTCTGACAATTGAATTTCTCTAAAATAAATACCATTTATATTCAGACAAGACTGTTTCCTGCTCCCCTTTTGAGTCAGCACCTGTGTGTGCAGCACTGCAGTTATTTCCTCAGTGACACACTTGTCACCAGAGTTGCTCTGTCTTGGCTGCCAGCTGGAGCACCAGGGAGCTCAGCAGGCTTTTACGTAGGGATAAGGTGCTGGTGGTGGGTAATGGGTAAGGAGGAAACGGGAGGGGATGCTTCTCCCCTCTACCTCCTGCATCCTCCCTTCTGAAGATTTTTGTCTGCAATGTTCTCCCCTTGCCTTGGGGTCCCTTTCAAGGGATGTAATTGACATAGTCACTGAAAATAATGGAATTTATAGCCCAGGCTCAACACTATAAATTTAGCTATTACATTCCTGATGGGAAAATGAAGAACAAAATGAATTGAGACAGAATATTTGTCTTAATAATTGTCTCTTTTCTGTGCCGTATGTGTTTAATACGTCTGCACCTATATATGTGTGAATATACACGTGCACACACGCAGAACTGTACTTAGAAAACGGGTTTTTAATTTGATTTTTAAGGGTTTTTGGGTTTTTTAATTCTTAAATGCACATCGGCATTTAAGAATGATGCATGATAAAACATCAGCACATGCCGTGGCCAGGCAAGCACAGTCAGAAGCCATCTGTAACAGAGCAACAAGGTGAATTTCCATCCCGGAGCTGTTTGATGGGGGAAGAGCTGAACTTGGCACAATCCAGACATGGCACCAGCCAATTGCTCTGCACTGCAAAAACTGCACAGCCTCTTCTTGGGGTTTTTGGCTGTTTTTCAGATTTATTTCATTTTTAGCCAGGAAATCAGAGCTGAGCCAGCACTTCTCCGCTCAAAGCCATTGCCCTGAGACTCTGATAAGGTTTCCCAGTGAAACCTTCCCTCTTCTCCACTCCTCCCTTCCCATCTGTGCTCCAACTTAGGAAGTTTTGGGTTGGGTTATCCCAACCTTATCTCCATCCCACTGCAAATGCACCACCACCACCACCACAAAAAATAAAGTGCATGTCCAGGCCGTGATCATTTGTCATTTAGATGGAGTCTATGATATGAACCATGGCAAACACTGTAATGACTAATTTCAAACATTTATTACAACACTTGAGAGACTTGAAAGCTCTCCCTGCTCTTGATTTTAATAAATGCAGTCTTGAAGCAGCCGCTTATCAAAGTGACACAAATTGTGTGGTAAATAGATTATGGCACAGCTGAAATACTGGAAAATGAGATCAGAAATGCTACTATCTCCCATTTAAGGCTTTGTAAGATGCTCCGATCGAGCGGATTCCAGAAAAGTGGCACAGGCAGAGCTGGTGGAAGTGGGAAGAAGCCAAAATGCCAGGGGATCAACGCGGGGCCAGCCGGCTGCTTATCACCCCCCGATTTGCATATGTACAATTTCTTGCACATTAAGGGGTTTGTACACCAAAGGCAAGAGATACCAACAGGCCTTGAAGTCAGCATTTCAGTGCCAAACCAAGATAGAGGAGCGGCTTCATCTGGGAAGGAGTTATCACACCAGCAGCCAGACTTCCTCACGCTGTTCCCTGCTCATTGTCTTCGTGGAATAAACAGAACTCTCATCAGGACTTGCCACGGTACTAAAAAGGGAAATATTTTGACTTGTTGTCAAATCGCTGCAGATTCCTGCGTGCAGATAAACTAAAAGCTGAGTTGGTATTTGTTTTCATAAAGTTCTGAGAAGCTGAGAGGAGAGCTTTGTTTTTGGAATACACTTTGGCCAAGGAAATTGGTGAAAGTCTGGAAAAGAGTTGTTTCGTTTTAAAAGAGCATTCCCAAAGGGTACAGAGAAGGGAAGTGTAACTGGACACGTTTTTCAGCCAGCCACACAGGGACTCTGTAAGGCCAGCTGGTAAAGGAACATAAACACAAGAGACAGGAAAATTACCTCAGAAACGTAAGAACTTTCTCACCAAAATAGGATTCATTTATAGAATCAGCTGCTGCCAATTGTTTTTAGGGTTCAAAGAGAAAAAAAAAAAGCATTAGGTATCTGGTATTACGGGATTTCTCGTTCGATAGCAAACACCGTGGGTCAGATTATTTTTATATTTAGAGCTCTCTTCTACTGAAGCCACCAGGCCAGATTGCAAGGGAGGGAAATGTACCCAGTTAGAGTGAAATGGGAAGTACCAGAATTTGGGGGCTCAGCTCAACTTAAGATGAACAGCAGAGTTATCCTCGAGGGTACCCGCAACACCACAGACCCTTCATCCCAACCCAAGGCTGTTTTAAGCTAAATTTTGGAGTCCCTCTGGTCACTGAGCATTGAAGTGGGAGCAGAGACACCGCTGGCCACCAAATCCAGGTATCTAACTCGGATATTTTAAATCTGATGGAAAGAACACCCCCCCACTGTGCTAATTTTGGAGGCTCTTTGCCTAAATCCCCCTGGCAATGCATCTTTCCCTCTTTATGGCTCATTCCTTTGAAAAGATGCTGCCTAAGAATAAGGCTGCAAGTTTTGAATATGCAAAGCAGGAATATTCCCTATCAGATATTCTTTTGCTTTATTCATATGATTGAAACTCCTGCTATGGTTCTTGCAAATCCAAGGAAATATGTTTACAGTCTCATCAACTGAAAAGAATTGGATTCCCACGTTGCGGTTCAGGGGATTTTCTGGGGTTTCTATCAAACACAGCAACTCTGGCAGCACAAGGCGACTTTAATAAGCGCTTGAATTGGAGTTTCTTACTAGAATACACAATTAAAACCAGACGAGGAAGAAAACACACATCCTTTCTACCTCCCTTCAGGAGAAACTCCAGGAATCTGGGGAGCAGCGGGAAACAGATTCATCCCAGCCACCCGAAGTGCTCACCTGTATTTCTTTCGTCCTTGGTGCTGGGGCACTTTCATCCCCGGCCCTGAAACATTGGTTGTGCACACCAAGGTGGAGGAGATGCTGGCAGAGGAGGGAGGAGCTCTGCAGCAGCAGCACTGCAGCTCCACTGCACCCTCACTGCACCCTCAGTGCCATCACTGCACCCTCAGTGCCATCACTGCTCTGTCGCTGCCATCACTGCTCTGTCACTGCCATCACTGCTCTGTCACAGCCATTACTTCACCCTCACTGCCCTCACTGCACCCTCACAGCCCTCACTGCTCTGTCACTGCCATCACTGCACCCTCACTGCCATCAGTGCACCCTCAGTGCCATCACTGCACCTCCACTGCCATCACTGCTCTGTCACTGCCCTCACTGCACCCTCACTGCCCTCACTGCTCTGTCACTGCCCTCACTGCACCCTCACAGCCATCACTGCTCTGTCACTGCCATCACTGCTCTGTCACTGCCATCACTGCTCTGTCACTGCCATCACTGCACCCTCAGTGCCATCACTGCACCCTCAGTGCCATCACTGCACCCTCACTGCCATCACTGCAGCCACAATTGTTGCTCCTACTGAGCCAATAGGGGAGAGGAGCCATCTCTGGCTCTCCATCTTCGTCTCTGATCTCCGTAGATCAGGGTTACAGACACTTCCCTGGGGTACAGATATGCCCAAAGAAGCTTCTTGAAGCACGGGTTCCCCACGCAGAGCCTTTCCCCTCCTGCTGCAGCATGAGCAGGGCACGCATGAGAGACTTGGCTGGCGCAGGGCACAAGCTGTGAGATTTCCCTAGAACTGAGAGAAGCTGCCTGGCAAAACAGAGGCAGCTGGTGGCACATCCAGCATGGATGAGGCAGGTGTGGCACAGGACTGGGCAGTTTAAAATGCTTAACCCAGGGCAGCCTGATTTTTCCTCTGTGCATGATTCCTTTGGCCAACAAACATACTCATTTCTCGTTCCTAACCAATGTCCCCAAACGAGATAACACACGTTCAGTGGGGACGGCTGAGAAAATACAAACCCTAGAACCAAATAGGGCCCAACCTGGCACTATAAACATCCCATGGAGATGCTGAGTTTTGTTTCCAGCTGTCTTAAGCAGAGCAGTGGGAACCCCACATCCTCCTCCCGGTGCAGCGCTGGGGGCTCTTGTTCTCCCCAGCCAGGAACCACCCTGGGCTTTCCAACCCTGACATCCATGCCCTGGGTCCCATGGTCTTAGAGAAGGTTTTCACGCTCGGTCAAGGAGCTCAGGCCCTCCATAGTGACATCCCCCAAACACACCCCATTACTCTGGCAGCGTTGCTCTATTTCTGCTTTACAGCCCGTAAACACATCCAGGGGTATTTTTGTGACAGAAACCCACAACCACTGTTGCATGACAGAGGAGCAGCTCTCAGACAAGTGTAACAGCCCCAAATGTTCTTTCAGTGGCTTTCATCTCCGAACCTCGAGCTGCCTTTAGGTGGCAGGTGACTGTCACCCCTCCGGTGCAGGGCACCGCAGCAGGCAGGGGAGCACCGGGAGGGGCAGAGCTGCAGCTCAGCTTTCCCAGCTCCCCATGCAACCACCTCCCTTCTGCTTTTCACTGTCTCGCTCCTCGACTCATGAACAGAAGCAGCGTTTCTGACAGGAGTTTCAAGCCCTTGCTGCGCTCTTTTTTTCCATTTAAGGAGTGGCTGGCAGCACTTCACCCACCGCAGATTCAGGCATGGGGAGAGTTTGTGACCCACTCCCCACTGCCCCTGTGCTGCTGCGGTGCCCAGCCCAGCACTGCCCGTGGCAGGGTGGGCTTTGAGCACAGGCAGCGACCCTGGCAGAAGAAAAGACGTTGGGATAAGGAGAGAGATGCTCACACTGAGATGTAGCCATGGCAACATACTTCTGCAGAGCAGGAGGCATATCTGCCAAGGCTCAGAGATTTGCCATTTGATCGCATGGATTTCCATGCTCTGGATGCGATCACATCACACAAAATCCAGGTCAGGCTTGATGCCTTGAATAATTCTTTACCCTCAGGGGCACAGAACTGATGTAGGAAGCTGCGTCTCGTGGAGGATATGGTAGGATTAAATAGATTATCTTTTTGGCCAAAAAAAAGAGGTGAGCTGTGCAAATGGAGAGACACCCAGTTCTGCTTTTATTGCCCAGGAGGCAGCCGGGAAGAGGCAGAACCTCAGAGCTGTGCCTGGAATCTGTGTTTCCTGGGGAGGAGACAAAGCAAAAGCCTTTAGAAGCAGGGTAGAATCCTTCTAGCTAAAAATCCCATCCTGTTCTCCTCTTCACCTTCTCAGTGTTATCCAAAGATAGGAGTGGCCACATTTCCAAACTCACAGCACTCCCAGCAGTAGCTTCCAGCTTTTCATCCATCTGGGCTGGGCAGGCATCTGTCAAACCAGGGGTTCAGACCTTTCCTGGGACCCAGCAATCGCCAGCAGCCACGGATGTGACGGACAGTGCCCATCCAGCAGCAATCCTGCTTTGGGGAGCCAGCTCCTCTCCCTGCACCCCTCTGCAAGCACAGGGGCCAGCAAAGAGCAGAGCCACGAGGTGCCAGAGGAACGACCTGCACCAGCACGTGTTGGAGGGCAGGAAGGATGTGAAACCCTGAGGGGCAAAGGCAAGGAGAGAGACACAGAAACCACAGACCCTTCAGGGCTTCGCGAGATTTGTGACACAGCCTGGGTTGCAAATATTTTCCCTGGGGTTCTGCCACTGAAGCAGACCTGAAAGACTGGCAAGGGCTGTGTTTGCTCTGATCTATGCCTGTGCAAATCATGAAAGCCAGCTCTGAAGCCCAGAAAGAGGAGGCAGCTTGAGAGCAAACAGCACAGAGGAGGATGTGCCAAGTGTCTTGATCCGAGCAAGAGCTGCTGCAAACTCCACACTCCTCCCTGGGTTGGTGGGGAGAGGACATGGGGAAGGAAGGGGCAGAGTTCCACGCCCCACTAAACCCCTTTTAGTTCCATATCCCACTGCTCAGCCCCCTTTGCTCTGATGCAGCCTGCGCCACCCGGCCTGGGACAGGACTGGGATAGCAGAAGCCATGGCTCCCTGGAGCTGCTTTACCCCAGCTTAACCATGTGTGTACATTCAGATCTCCATAGCTGGGAGGGAGGCAGGAGTCTCATCTGAATCAGAACTCAGCTGTGTTTGAAAAAAAAAAGGAAAAAAAAGGAAAAAAAGGGAAAAAAAGGGAAAAAAAGGGAAAAAAAGGGGAAAAAAGGGAAAAAAGGGGGAAAAAGGGGGAAAAAAGGGGAAAAAAAGGGGAAAAAAGGGGGAAAAAAGGGGGAAAAGGAAAAAAAGGGGAAAAAAAAGGAAAAAAAGGGGAAAAAAAAGGAAAAAAAGGGAAAAAAAGGAAAAAAAGAAAAAAAAGGAAAAAAAGAAAGGAAGGGGAGAAAAAAAAGAACCAAAGGTTTATTTCACATTTGGAATCTGTTTTTTCCCCTTTTATACTAGCAAACCTGAAACCCCTAGAAATCTAGATGTTCTTCACCTGGCATCTTTTAAAGAGTGTTCCCTTCCCTCGGTAGCTCGAGGGCTTTAACCTTTTGAAAACAACAGGTCTTGAGACCTTGGAAAGAAAAGCCAGCAAGGCAGAGCTCATCCTCCATTAGAGCAGAAACAGGGAGGGAGGGGGGATTTATCCCAGTGCTCCGAGTCTTTTGGAGAAGTTTAATTCACTCCCTTGTCAGGTCCTTTCTGTCTTGCCCTCCCCACTCCCAGCTCCCTCTGAAGCAGCCTTCCCGTCCCTTGCTTTTCACCTCTGCAGGCTTGAGCATGAGATAAACATGCCCTAATTATTTTCCTCTTGCACAGCTGAGCCCTGCAGCCCTTCATTTCCTTACCTGAATGCTCTCGCTTCAAGTGGGTTATATACGACAAAGCCTCTCGAGTATATTTGTTGTGCAGCAGAACTCGGGTGTCACACAAGCAACTCAAACCCCTCTTTTCCCTGGCATGCACTAATAAAGGACATGAATTACTGGGGCCTTCTTACAGTCTGGGAGCCAAAAGACTGAGGGAGGGGAGAAATAAGGTCACGGATCCTCTTGCCGTCAGACAAATAGTGCAAATACGGCTCTGGCTGGTAGAGATTAAAAATTGCCTTCGTTTCTGTGCTCAGTTTCGCAGAGGGTCATGAAGAGCTGGGTGACATTGCAGCTACCAGAACACAGACACGATGCGCTCCATCCCAGCAGGCATCTTGTTGTGAGGTTCTGCAGAGCACGGGGAGCAGTGGGAACAGGCACTGCACCTCCTGTCCCCGGGAGGAGACGCTGGGAGAAGCTGCTCCTGCTCCGAGCACAGGCAGCTCAGCACAGGGCTGGGCAGCGCAGGGGTGTTGGTGCTTCGGCTGTGTTCACTGCACCATTCTCAGCACCCTTTTACAGCTGCTGGGTTCCAGAGCCTCCCATCACGAGTGCTGCCTCCTTGCTCCAGGCACAGACCCCCAGCCCCTCTGCACAGACACCACCCCTGCTTCCACACACCAACACCAAGTGCAGGATGGGGACAGGGAGGGGCAGGGAGGGTCAGCAGACGTCCGAAACTTGCTTTGTGCAACTAAACTACAGGAGGAAAAAGCATCACAGGTCTTTGAAATGCTTCTAATGTCACGGAATCATGGAACGGTTTGGGTGGGAAGGGACTGTAAAGATCATCTCATTCCACGTGGGCAGAGATGCCTTCTACTATCCCAAGTTGCTCCAAGCCCTTTCCAACCCGGCCTTGGACACTTCCTGGGATGGGGCTGCACAGCTCTATCAGCACCAGGTACATGGCACGAAAGGACAGGACACACTGGTCAGCACAAAGTAACCCTTTTTCAAATTTTTCTGACCCCCTGGAGCCCCCTGAGTGTCAGGGAACTGCCTCACCTGTTTTACACCACATAGGAACGTGGAAACCTCTCCCAGTGATGTCCCAAGTCCCTCCTCTCCTTGTAGAGTCCTGTGGCAAGCTGACTCCTTCAGGAGGTCGAGGAAGACACCCCCAAAACGCACGGAAGCTGCAAAGTTCCTGCGTTAGTGGTGCCAGGAAAAGCAATATCACTCCAGAGGTGTTACCCACAAAGTCTGTGACACGGACCAAGGCCACCAGCACTTCTGGCCACCAGGTACCCCAGCCATACCCCCAGTCTGGGAGCACGCTGGTGTAGAGCTGTGCTGGCAGGATGCCTGGGGGGCCATGAGCTCCCCAGTGCTGGAGGGAGCTGCTCAGCAGAGTCGGTGGGAGTTTGCTGGCAGCTGGTCCCACAGCCCAGCCTGGCTTTATCCGCTCCCCATCCTGTAACACAGCAGCGTGGAAACCTGGCAGCCCTCAGTTCTGCTGCCAGAGCTCACTTTCCATGGCCTGCTTCTCCCAGTTCCGTGTGGATTTTGCAGTGTGGCTTGTAAGATCAAAAAGGTTGGCTGGGCTTTGCCCCAGCCCCCCTCTCTGCTTTGAACTTCTAATTATTTTGCTAATTCTGAGCCTAGTGCTAAGATGCTCAGAGCACACCTAAAACCTTCCCCACAAAATCAAGCTGCAAATGTCTCCCAGGATGTAATCCCCAGCGAGAAATACTCTAACCTTTCCCAATAACCACAAGCAGAGCTTGTCTAGTCATTTGCAATTAAGCTCCTGAGCTAATGAAGCTGCTTTGAAAAAAAAAAATAGAAAAAGAAAAAACCCAACAACCTCAGGTCAGTCTAATTAAGAAATGTTGTACCTTGCAGTCCCAGTGTATCTTGTGGCACACAGCTGTGCATGCTTTCAGCTTTGACAGCAGAAAAGGTGTGATTATTTATTTATTACGTGAATGCGGGGAAGCTTCAGGAGCAGGAGATGCCTGTGCTGTGAGGGAGCTGAAGCAGAGAGAAAAGAAATGACATTCAGCTGGAACCTGTAATTATAAGAGGGGATGTTGACCACAGAAAAATGCAATTGTGTAATGAATACTTATGCATTAGCTTTTCTTTGAGATTAAAAGTACACAATCGAATCAAGGCCAAAGTGGAGCTTGCCCTCAAGGAAAAGCAGTTTGGAAGACAAATGTAATTATGCCACTGTCGTTTGCAATGCTGCAAAAAGTGGCTGAAGAAACTTCATGAAAAAAAAGTCTTAGTTAAATAAACTATTTGGAAAGGATCCTGCTCCTGATTTGAGTCTCTTTCTTGCCTCAGCAAGGGAATGGATCTGTTCTGCTGGCTGCACGTGCACAGGATCCCCCCAGCCAGCATCTGCTCCCCACGCACGTTCCTGATCTGGGATCTGCAAACAACCATCTTCCCTCTGCTTTGCTTGTGACTGAGTAACATTTGCACAGCGAGAACCAGATCTGATCTGCAAGAGCAAAATTTTAATTAAGTGCCTCGCCAGAAAAAAAAACCAAACCAAACCTAATTTTAGGAACTGGTCCAACACACAATTATTTCCTGACATTCCCCTCTCCCTCTGCACTGCATTAGCCCACAGCCCTTCAGGGCTGTGCCTGCACTGCATGACAGGATCCCAAAATTCCCAAGCATCCATCAAGCCAGTGGTATGTGTCACTGGTGCCTGAAACACTGATTCTCTGAGCTTGGTTGCTCTCTGCTCAACAAGAAGGAATGACAAGGTGTTAAGCAGCAGAAGTTGCAGTTAAGCCTATCTTTCTTTTTTAGCCAATTAGATAATTTTTACTGTCTGCAGGAGACGCCAGGGTTAGAGGGGAGCTGCCAGCACTGCTTGGGCACAGCTCATCTTGATCGGTTTTTAAAATTCTGCTTGTTAGCTGGTGAGAAGGGACACATCCAGAGTGACCTCACACTGCTGAGAAACCCACTGAATTATCTCCATGGCTCAATGGAGCGTTTGCACGCAGTCTCCCCACCAAACAGCGACAAAAAAACCCCAAAACCCAAAAAACCAAAACACACATCCAAAATTAAACCATCCCAGTGAAACTCTCAAATCTTTTCTGGATTGTGCTACACATTATCCATGGCCATAGGGAAGAGAGGGACACTGCTGGGTTCACAGCTGCAGCTTTCCATGGGTAAACCCCAGGCCCTCAGCCCCACGGCTGAGTTTGCTGAACCCCCACTGCCTGGCTGAGCAAGGGCTCCAGCACAGCTCGTGCAGTGCCCAGCTCCAGAGATCCTCCCCCAAAAAGGCGGCACACACAGCCCTGGGACATCACAGCCCTGGAACATCACAGCCGTCAAAGCAGCACCCTGAGAGCACACTGTGCCCATCAGACCCACACCACGGACTGACACACCACTGAGATGCACTCCAACAGTGAGGAAAACCCTCTTCTGATAACCATAACCTTCATCTCTGGGCTATCCTACAGCCTGAGAGCTCAGCAAAACCCCTAAATGAGTGGGGGTGCACAAAGGGACTCGAGGGGGGAGGGAGGGGAGAAACGACAGGGAGAAGACAGACTCCTCAAACCAGCACACGGGGATTGAAGGATGGAAGGGAAAGTGGAATTTAGACAGAAGAGATGCAGCCAAGTGTGGGAAAAAGGAGGGAAGAGTGGGGGAAATAAAAGATCTCAAGAGCATCCACTTAAGCTTTGAATTGCCTGGCTTTGTCTCTGCTTCACACAATGGAAACATACAGTAGCAACAGACAGATGCTGAGAGCTGGTTTGCTTCTCATCTGCAATTCCAAACACCCTGTCAGGAACAAATATTTGAAAAGACATCTATCCAACCATTAATGTATCTAGTGGGGCAAATTTTTTTTTCTCCTTTTTTTATTTTTTTTTGAAAGAAAGAAAAATAATTCTGCATTCATCACAAAGATGATCACGCAGAGAGATGCCAACAGAAGCACCGGAGGGATAAGTAAAGTTTCAGGTCTTTCTTTAGGGCTGAAGACAGCTCACTATTGAGCTGAGAAGGTGCAGCTGGGTAAGTATTTGCAGTACAGGGAAAGGGAAGAAAAATAATCAGACAGCTGTATTTTTAACTGATCATGTGCTTGCTTCTGTTTCATAAGATTTATTCCCTCATTAATCACTGCCCTCCCTTCATTCATGTTAAATATAAAAATGATTAGGAAAGATCCTCATCATGGTTAAAAAAATAATTAGCTGCTACATCATGTTGCACACATTCAGACAGAAAGGAGTGATTAAATTAGGAATATTAAAACCCCATTAATCTGTGTTCAACTTAAGCTCTGCTTGTTCATCTCACTGTGGCACTTATTATTTCTGACACTGAAAGATATTTGAATTACTAGCTGAAACAAGGTCACTATCAGAAAGATGTCAGGTCAGCAATTAGTCAAAGGTGGGAGAAGCTACCAGAACCGAGCTGTGCTTGACATGCCACAAATGTGTGGAGAAGTCTCCCCTACACAGGACCCCCCGGATGAGCAGGTCAGCGCCGGGACCCCAGCGGCTCACGGGTGCGGATCAGCCCTGCCAAATCCTCCCTGCAGCTTCCAAGCTCCTAAGGCTGCCCCAAATCGCTGTGTCCCAGACTTTGGGAGAAGAGCTGGGCAAAGGGAACAGCCTGGAACTTCCACCCGGAGCTGTGCAGGGCTCCCCACGGGCACACCTCAGCACAGCAGGGCTGGCAGGGCTTAAGGACAGAGCCAGTGCCAGAGAACAGAGCTTTAAATCTAACCCAGAGCTCTGATTTCAGCACCGCAGACCACCTTATTCCCACCTGTGGGCAGCAGCATCTCTTGGCCACCTGACCACACTCTGAGATGTTTTCTCCCTCTCAAGAAGCTAAAACCTCACTTCTATTTTGGCCCACGAGGCAAAACAGCGAGTGCGGCATAAGGAAGATGATGACAGGTGCAACAGAAAAACCCAGAAAAACTTCTTTTCTCTGGGGGAACATGTGCAAGCACGGGAGCATTTGATGGCAATGAGAGAAGGTAGCCACGGATCCGTGTGTTTCGTGGGCTTGGACATGAAGAGTGGTCTGGAGGAAGGGTACGGCACAGGGCATTCACCACGCTGTGATCACCATTTGCCTGTCGCTGTGGAGCTGGCAGCATCGCACGAGCAAAATCCCCCACGGGCAGCTGGTGCTGGCCCCAGGGTAAGGGTCTCCAGTGCTTCCAGTTTCCCATTCCAAGAGCAAAGAACCGTGTCAACAAAGAGCTATGACAACAATCATTGCCAATTTTACCTTCAACTTCAAGAGTGAAAATTTTAAAAATGTATCTTTTCAATGCAACTGCCAGCTAAACTTTTCCGAGAGCCCCAGAACTGATGTGTAGGAACCTTTAGGCTACAACAGGAGGGCTTTGTTGTTGCTGCAGGCCCCGTTCACCATTTCCACCAAGCTGGGCAGAGCCCTTTGAGATTTGCCCCCGGGAGCCAGGCATTCCCTGCCACCACGCACGGATTAGGGAGGCTGCGAGCACAGGAGGACAAAAAGAACGCTGACAAGCCAGTCACATCTCACAGATGAGTTCCTAGGCTGGTTTTTTCCCAGCCACAGGTGGACTCAGTGCTCGGTGGTTGATACCTTTGATATGTTTGCTATGCTTGCCCTCATTAAGGGGAATAAAAAAAAAAGCAGCACACAAGACGTTTTCATCCCCAGATCTCCCGAAGCCTTTCCCAAGCACAGTGCTCCAGTATACAAACTATTTACTCTGTACTTCATTCAGCACTGACAAAACCACCTCTGAGCCTCTTTAGGAAGGAAACAGATAATAAATCAGCTAACAAGCCTGCTCTCTAATTGACAACGCAGGAAGGAGGGAAAGATGCCGCGTCTCCTCGTAACCGCAGGAAGAACTTTAGGGAAGCAGGATATAATTAATCGAGTTGGGATTTCACCGAGATCCCCCGGTCTTATGAAAAAAAATGCCGTAAGACATTTAATGACCACAGGTGAGGAGAATCTTTGGTTTACATCTCATTTGGAGCTGAGCACACAGAACACAAAGCGAGTCAATGCCACCCCCAAGCCCCGCACGAATTATGCTCTCCACTTTTCCGTTTGCCTTTGGACGTCCTGCAGCGCTCCCTCCACCAGCTGTGGGACCTCTTCCTGAATGAGGTGAACCAGACTGCTCCTTGTGACCACTCCAGTAACTGCTCAGGGGAAAAATTAGCTGAATACGGATCTCTCTGCCATTTTGCTTCTACTTCATATTAGAAGAATGCAGCGGGGATGGAGGGGGAGAAAAAAAAGTCAAAGCAGCAAAAAAGCCTTTGCTAAAATATTTATATACTATCAATAGTTCAGGATGTGTTTTGTTTAGGCAACAGCCACAACACAGCAGCAGGACACCCTGACTTGACCCAGGAGGCGTGGGATTTTCAGCTAGACACAATAGCAGCTCATCGTTAGCCCCGAGGGCGAGCAGAGGTTTGCCATTGACTTCTCCAAGGAGAGAACTGAGCCAGCAAAGCACTGCCAAAACCCTCCTACAAATAATAGCGCTAGCACCACTGGGCAGCCGAGTGTTCAACAGGAAAGATTTGCTCTCTTTCACTTTGTTTGAAATGACTTTCAGGCTCACCTACGTGAAAAAAAACAACCGTACATGGCTGTTACAGACCCACAGCAATCCTTAATCATCAGCATCACGGAGCTTTGTTCAAGAAGCGAGGAAAACCGCAAGGAAAGCCTGGGAACTCCCACAAAATCCGCTGCCTGATGGGCAGCAGAACCAGAGGTTTGCTTGGTGACTGAACTTACTGTGCCAGCCTCTCCCTACCCCTTGACCAATGAAGTTTTGCTGACAGAGCCACAGCTATGCTTAAAAGCTGGAATTATATTAGTATTTTATCCTAAATGCAGTTTGGAGGTGAGGGAATGGGACAGAGGGGTCTTCATTCGTGTGGGACCTCTGTGGTAATTCAGGTGTAATTCCTGTTGTAGCCTGTGGTAATTCGGGTGCAATGTTGTGTGCACAGCGTTGCTTCTTTTGCAAGATTAATTAAAAAAATGTCCTGAAGACCAATAACTGGAAAAACTAAGAACACATCCAAAACCAGGAGTCATTTTGGCCACCAAGAAGCAGGCAAGCACTCCCCTGCCTCAAGTACTGTGGAATTAAGACGCTCATAAATCCTTGCCCAGCAAGCCCTGGAGAAATAAAAGAAGCTTTAAATATAATCTATCCTACCACTTCACAGAGCAAGGGGAGCAGCAGAACGGAGCGTAAGCTGCGAGGAAAGGACAAACGTAATTGCTGGAGTCAAACAGAGGAAATTGCAGGTAAATACCAGCTGGGTGAGACTCCAAAAACTGCCCCAAATCCCGAGGTGGCTCGGGAGTGGCTCGGGGACAGCACGTGGGGTGAAGGAAGGGGACTGCTGCCACAGGGGTCAAGCAGAGCTGCGAAAGGCACGGCTGAGTGCCCGATAGCTCGTTAATCAGAGCTGTGCCTTTGAGACCGCGGTGCTGGATGGGCTTTTATACGGCTTTGACACTCAAAAATGGTGTGAGGAAATGCAGAGCTTGCCAGCTCTTCGGGCCTCCAGCCAGCACAATGAGTGGCATCTGCAGGGCCTCTTCCAATGGGCTGGCACAACGTTTTGCCACACGTTCGGCACGCGTGTCCCATGGCAGGGACCTGGAGGAGAGTGGGCTCAAACTGACAGGTCTGGCAGGGAGGAATTGGGCAGAGCTCGACTCCTAAAAGGAAAAATTATTCTAAAAAACTTTTTAAAAATCCACCAACAGCTGCACCAGCTCATCCTTTTGCTTCCCAGCCCGGGTCTGTACCAACAGAGGTGTTTCCCGTGGCCTCTGGGCAGCACTCACCCTCTCAGCAGCTCAGAGAGGGCATTCCAGGGCAGGGAAGGGCAGTCCAAGAGCAGCCACACGGCGAGAACTTTGTGTTGCCAGGGAAACAGCTCGCTTGGTAATGGAAGCATCATTCTGGGGTTATTTTCTGCTCCTCATTGGCTTTGAGTCCCCACAGCCTCAGGTAACTAAATCAAGCCCCAGAGCACAAACCACGGGATATAAAGCAAAATGCAGCAGAGCCAACGCAGAGCAGGCAAGAAGGTGAGGGTGCACAGCGGTGCCAAGGCACCAGGAGGGGATGGCACCAGGCAAGGTTTTGTCCTTTAATACCTGGAGAACTGCTCAACATTGCTATTGAATGAATCCTCATTCAGCAATAAATAAAACCAGGCTGTGAATGACCAAGCCACCAACTCCCTGCAACCAAGTCGGTCTCATGCCTTCTTCTCTTGGTTTAATAACTGAAACAAAATAAAATATTCTAATAATATTAACCGTAAAAACAACGATAATAACTGTAATGAAAAGGAGGGGGAGAGGAATAAGACCCAAGAGAAACAAGTGATGAACAACACAGTTGCTCACCACCCCCTGAATGATGCCCAGCCCATCCCTGAGCAGCAACTGGGAGCTCCCAGACAACTCCCCCCAGTTTACGCACTGGGTACGACTTTCCATGGCCTGGAATATCCCTTTGGCCAGTTTGGGTCAGTTGTCCTGGCCACTTCCCTCCCGGCTTTTTGTGCAACTCCTCACAGGCAAAGCGCAGTGAACTGGTAAGTTCTTGAGTTAGGGTAAGCACTACTGGGCAACAACTGAAACAGCAGTGTGCTACCAACACTATTCCCACGCTGAATTCAAAACAGAGCACTGCACCAGCTAAGAAGAAAATCAGCTTTATCTGAGCTGAAACCAGGACACACACGATCAAGAAGTAACCGTCAGATAGTAGGAAATAAAAATCAAACCAATTATCTGAGAAGGCAAGAAAAGAGGTAAAATTCACCAATGCTTTCTGATGCCTTCCCTAGTGGAGAGCATTCTCTCAGTTACCATGACACACAGCAAGAGGAAAGCTGATCCTCCAGGGGATCCCTTCCAAAGCAACCTCCATGCTCTGTGCTGCTGGCCCCATTCCCAGCACAGGGACTGAGTGGGGAGAGCACCACAGTCAGAAACTTTCAACTTTAGTGATTCTGAAATTGTCAGTCTGGGGGTTGTTTAAACTGCAGTGACTTTTCATGTCGGTCAAGGTCTGGGGGATTTCCAGAGCGTGTCATTTGAGGCTCCTCTAAGCAAAGAAGAGATGGAAAGTTTTACAGATTCATCTTGTCACTCTTACACGTGTGAGTAAACGGGCCCAGAGTGGTACGTGGCCCAGTTTAGACCCAAACCACCCCAACCAGCCCCTGTTCCCCTCTGAGCCTGCAGGGGGGAGCTGGGTGTGACCCCACACAGCAGCAGGGCTGCAGCTCCCTGAAAGCTGGCGGAGCTGGGGGTCTGCAGGCAGTGGCACGAGGCTGTGTCATCCACTGTCCCCGGCTCTTTTCAGGTCACCAAATAGCTCCAGTTTCCTTGGAGGGAGGAGGAGAAGACAGGCAGGGAAGTATGAGGAAATTTGGAGTTTTCTCATTATCTTTAAGTTATGTAAAATAATTGGTTGTGGCTAATTTCAGCACCATCAGCTCCTCCAGTGAAGCGGCTCTGAGCACGAGGAGCTGCACCAGAGGGGTTATTGCAGCCCTCCTTTCGATTTCGGGGGCATCTCAGGATTACCAAAGCAACAAAGCTTTGGTGTTTCCATCCCCCCATCCATCTGGCACAGCGCAGAGAGCTCGGCTCGCTGGAGGAGGGTGACCACATCCTGGGGTGCAGAGCTTGGGTGCCACCAGCGTCGCTCAGAGCTGTGACAACAGGAAAGGAACATGGGCACGAGGGCACCCCAGCACCACGGGGTGGGACGGGGCAGGGACAGGATGGAGAGGTAGAACCACAGAATGGGGGCTGGAAGGGACTTTTAAAGGTCCTCTAGTCCACGGGCAGGGACACCTTCCACTAGACCACGTTGCTCAAGAGCCCTGTTCAACCTGGGAATGCTTCCAGGGATGGAGCGTCCACAGCTTCTCTGGGCACCCTGTGCCAGTGTTTCGAGTAATCTTTCTGGATCCTTTCAACCCCAGCAGGGACAGGTTCAGGCCACTCCTCACCAGCTCTGCTCCTTTGTGCCACCACACACGGAATTGGTGCTGCTGACATGGCTCAGGTCCCTCCCCGGGCTCTCACCCAGTGTCCCAGCAAAGCCCAAACAGTGCAAACCTGCCCTGCCACGACAGCAAAGCAATTTCTCCTCCCTGATGCATTTTATTACCAAACAGGCGGAAACCCGTATTTTTGGAAATTGAATTACAGTTTCTCGAATATTAAGAGAAAAAGTTATTCCCTTCGCTGAGCTGCATTAATAACACCCCTGGTTTACAACTCGCAGGGAGGGAGCAGCCTAAATCTTCTCGTGGTGGCTTTCAGCCCTTGAGTTGAGACCCTGCTCCTCGAGCTGTTCGACGAGGCTGCGTCAAACACCCGGCGAGGAGGCACCTGGCAATGGGAGAGGGTCTGGTTTTTAGAGGCAGGACAGGCACTGGAGGACAACTTTTGAGCCAGTGGCATCATCTCACTGGCACCCAAAGACTGATCACAGAAGCAACTTTTAAGGAAACAAGTAAACGAAAAGAAAAACCTGCTTTACGGTCCCAATATAATTTTGATTTCTGCCAAGAGACACTAGTCTGTCTTTACTCGTTGCAAGAACTTTTACAACACAAACGGGTGGTGTAAAAGGGATATTCCTTGCAACAAGGACCAAAAAAATCCCCAAACATGCAGATATTTGAATGGGATCTCCTAACTCAAATCATCTCCCAGAATTTCAACTGGATTTCAAGGATCTCCTACCTCTGTCACTTGGCAGAGAAGGACACTTACCATGTCTTGGCAACTTGGGCCTTTGGACAGAGGTGTTTATCTCTTTTCCTCTCATTTTTTTTAGCTTTTTTTTTTTTTCCCCAAAGCCCGAAGTTCTTAAATCACGACTTTTATTAAACCCCAGCATGGTGCAGATCACAGCCATAATTCTTTTTCCCCCACCTTCCCACCACAAATCCATTCAAAGTGAGTGACATTTGCAAAGTGTATTTTCACGGCCCTCCGTAATCCCTTCAGAATATTAAGACTGCATTACTTTGTCTTTGGTTACATTAACTTCAATTTTCCTTATGAGTAAGTATTTGGCTAAAAATTAATATAGTGAAGTTGAAAAGAATCTTATGATAGGAAAAAGACTAATTTCATCTCTGGCTGCTCAGATACCAGAGTACACTGGGGTTAATGTAATTAACTTACAATTTTAGCCTAGGTTGTGTACATACACTGAATCTCCCTGCTGGAAACAAGATTAGATTTTATTACACTATATATCCTGGTTATCTTCACCATGCCTCCAATATTACTTCCCTCAATGACTTCAAGGCTCTCTGCTGCAATGAAAATGCAGAACCATCTGGTATTGAGCCCATGCAGTTTATTTAAGGATTTAATTAAATGCTCTAAATGGAGAGCTTCTTTGAATTAACATTTTAAATGTGACTTATTGCAGGTTTAATATTGTCTTAATGCCAACCTGGGAAACTCCATAGCCAAGTTGTTGACGTTTAAATTGAATTCATTTGGGTGGCTCCAGGGGGACTCATTAATTAATCTAAACAACTAATGGGGATTGGTTCTGACTTTTGATGAAGATTATTTACAGAGACAATTTGCAGTGAATAAAGAGTCACAGTAGGCAAATGTTTAATTGAATTTAAAAAAAAAAAAAGGACATCTCATTGTGTTCAATATCAAGGATGCATCTTGCGAGTGAGCTTTGAAATACCAAGAAAGGGACGATTGCTTGAAGCTTCCAACTGCACACTAATAACAAAGAGAATGGGTAATTACATTTGCCTGTGTAATTTGCAGCTTGCAAGAGGACAACAGGTCTGTCTGGCTTACAGCACACAGAGAAAGACCCTAACAGGAAATATTCTGTTTTATGACGACCAAGTTGCCCCACTCACTTTCATTCACCCACCAGAAAACGGCATTCTCCAACCAATCACTGCTGGAAAAACAGAGTCAACTCCTCTCACTTACACTTGCAATAACCCAGAACAACTGCAATGAGCTCAGCAGAGCTGCTTTAATTTACAGCAGCTTAACCTATAACACCCAATCTTCCTTTATTCTCTGATTATATCAATTTTGGAATCAGTTATTTGCGCCTCCGAGCGCACCACGAGCCCTGCGAGCACCGCCAGCTCCTTATGTGGTTCTTCTTCAGCAAGCCACGGGACCAAAACAGTTCCTGCTTCCCTGGGTGGCTGCACTCATTAAAGCAAACCTTCCCTCAGCATTTTTCCACTCTCGTTATCGTTATCCCATCTCATCTGGAAGTTTCCAGGAGTGCCAGAGGTTACCACCAAAGGCAAAAAACCCACGCTGGACTGAATGCTGTGCACACTCACACTGCCAGGGAAACACAGCTCCTGCCCTGCCACCCCGGCTCCTGAGGGCACCAACACCTCTAAAACCCTGTGATTTCAGACGTTTGGAGTTTTGCAGCTGTGTGTTTAACACAAAGCTCGTGTGTTGCTGGTGAGCATCGCGGGTGAGCACAGCAGAACAAGGTGAAGGGGTCAGCAGCAGGTTGGGGCTCTGCTGCCCAACTCAGCCTCTCCCGCGTGATTTCTGCTCTTGCGTGTGTTATGGATTGTCCTTAACCTAAAGCCAGATTGATTTAAGACTTAAAAGCACAGCACTGAAAGGCCGGAGAGGTGAAGGACAGGAGAAACGAAGGGCAGGAGAAAAAGGGATTGAGAAGAAAACACAACATCAGATGGCACAAAGTGCTACTACAGTTTTGTATGGGGTCTTTAACCACGCAGAGAAATTTGATGGAGAAATTACCCAGCCCTGAACAGAATTATGTGAGCTCCAAATCACACAGCTGGGCAGCACAGCAACCACCAAGGATGTGGAACAGGTGCTGGGGCAGCACGCACTGACTCTGCCTCTCTCACAAAATTACTTGGGAGACTCACATCTCTTGGTCTGCTTTAATCCAGCCATGAAGGACCTCAGCAGTGGCCAGGACTCTCAGGGAGCCTCATTCACACCCAACAGGCCACATCTCACGGCGGGCACAGGAAAGCTTTTAGCGGCTTGTGGGCACTGAAAGCTGCTGATTTTATCACCCATGAGAGTCAATCCAATGTTTTGAGCTCCACTGTCCCACATCCAGCTGCAACAACCAACTGGAAAACAGAATTATCTTGGTTGGAAAAGACCTCTAAGACCTTCGAGTCCAACTGTTGACCCAAAACTGCCCAGTCCCATCACTGAACCGTGTCCCCAGGCACTCTCCCTTCCACCACCAATGTGCATGACAGGAGTCCTGCCCTACACTAGCACTGCCCAGTGGGTTAAACCCCTCCAAAGGCTGTTAATGGGGTTCAAACCAGATAAAACCACTGTGGGCATGCTTCACCTCAGGAGAGGCAGAGCCCAGGCTGGGCTCGCAGTGCCAGTCAGGGTGATCCCATTGTTTTCCCCACATGCCCTGCTCTGTGCTGCCCAAGCCCGGGGCCGATCATTCTCTGATCTCTCTCTGTCAAGAGTTGCATTTTATTTCCAACAATACCACAACCTGTCTTGCCTGGATCCGAGAGGTTCCAAACTTCTTTTCTTTCCGAGGCTGGACACATTCTGCATGCTAATTTGGGAGGCAATTGAGAGGGAGGGCACATTAAGGAACGGCACGTAGCCATTAAGCCAGGGAGACTAAAGCATCCTGCCTGGCTCAGCACGGCTGGAGACTGTCTAGAGCATCGCCAGCTGCTCTCAGATACCTATAGAGGAGCTCTTTTATGCAAACACCTCCAGTAACAGCTTTTGTGGATCTGACAGACAGAGTGGTTAAAAATTAGGCATTCGGTGGGTATCCAGTGGAGAGACATTGTACAGCACATCTGAAGAGGGGAGTCACACTCGGAAGGGAAATTCTGAATTGTCTGAAGGGGAAAGGCTGTTCAGGCAGGCGGGACGGATCCCGATGGCACGTCAAGCCGTGCTGCGAGTATCACCCATGTCATCCCTCCCCTTCTTCCCGGGAATCCAGCACCATCAGTGTGGATTCACAGACAGAAGGCAGTCATGTCCCCCAAAAAAAGCAACCAAGGCAGATACTCACTGCAAATGCGGGGAGGGATATGGTATTTTTCCCATCAACTCTCAAAATTTCCTGCAGGACCTCTGCTGCAATTTTTATTTTTTTTTTAATCACCGACTCGCTCAGGGCTCTCTCAAGGTGGTGTAGCTGTTTAATGTATTTTATTTTCCCCAGGACTGCTTGCTCTCAGTGTGAAGAATGTCAGTTATTTTGGGAAACCTGAAATCAAGTGGTCGAACGGTGGAATTATTCATGAGGACACCATGAGGAGGGAGGTTACCTCCTTCACCCCGATGGGAGGCCGAGAGCTCAGCCATTGTTTCAGGCTCAAAATGAAAAGGCAAAAGTTTGTGCCCTCTTGAACCTGGACAAGGCATTAGGAGCTGAAATTATAGGGAAAGGCACAGCTGGACCATCACCGGAGGAGGGAGGGGAGCTCTGGCAATGCTTGAGGCTCCTTCCAGCCCTGTGCAGCTGGGGCTTAGGTAAAAAGCAAGCTCACACCGCAATATCCTTTAGGTTTGAGCATCCACGAGGGCACAGAGTTGGGCTTGCTTAGTCTGCAGGGCTGTGTCCTGCTTTAAGTGCCTGCCCTCCCCTCCCAGAGCAGCCACCCTCCCCTTTCACCTCCGGGCACCGAGGTTCCTCCTCGTGCTGATGTGACTGAGAGTAACGCTTGCCTTCTAAAGCTTCTCTTAGATCTGATGCTGTTCTTCCACTTTTTCTACTTTTCTGGTTTTCTGATTTCTCCAGGTCTGCACCCGCCTGTGCAAAAGGCACACCTCACACATCAACAAACCCCGTGTGACACACACAGGACAGGGGCCAAAGCTTCAACGAACAACTTCTCTCTCCAAGGCCTTTAGGATAACAGTCCTTTAGCAGCACTGACTCCCCTCAACTCTTCCAGATTTAAATCAAGAGCCATTAACTCCACCATTTCTGCCTTGCAACGCTGCCAGACCAGAGGGTTTGGCTCAGCCCATGGCAGGAAGGACCATGAGTGGCAGAACCATCTGCCTGATGGAGACTGGTGGCTGCAGGGGGGTCTGGAGCAAAGGAAACCTTCTCCGAGCAACTATGGTGGGGGGTTGCGTTTCCGTGGTTTGTTGTTTGCTTTGTTTTGTTTTTTAACCAAAATCCTGGAGCTGTCCTTTATTCCAGAAATGATTTCTGATATTCACTGCGTTTCCTTTTGAACCATCTTGTTGCTGTAGGGAACACCAGATGCTCTGGCTGTGCTGCTGTTGCCTAGGGACAGCCTTCAGATATCTTGTTTGATTTTTCTGCCTCATTTATCATCAAATCAAAATCTCTTATCCAAACTTCCACGGACTCCTGCGAGCTTCGGTACCCAAAATTAACAGCGTCTGCTGAGGGGTAACCACGCTGTTCCTGTCCAGGGTGGGAATGAAATGGATGGGACGCAGAGCTGACAGATTAGGGACTGACATTTAGGTTACTACAAAATACACATCGGAATAATATACATCTGTATTTTGTATTTTATATGTATAAATAGATCAAACGTGTATATGCACATAAAATATTTTAAAATCCCTAAAATCTCCCCAAGTGATGCTCTGAGAACCCTTGGAGTGCAGCCTATTTTAACTGGAGGCTGGTCAGACACAAGTGCATGGGTAGAGGCAAACTTTGACAGGAGAGCTAAAGGGCCTTCTGGGGAAGAAGGATTGATTTAAAGCAGCAAACTAAATTCGGAAGCGAGGTGATAGAAACTGGCACATGAAAATGCATTTTCTTTCTTACTCCCATTTCCACCCCTCTGTTATGAATAAGGTTATTTTCAGCAAAAGAAAAGTTCAAGTTGTCACGTTGAAATGTTAGATGGCAAAGCCATACCCTTTGTCCCTGTTTGCATTGAAATGTGTCTTTCCACATCCCACACGGAATAGAAAGAGTAAAACCAGAACATTTAAACAAATATTTGCAAGGGGGGTTTATTTGTTTTTAAATGCTTTTCCTACTCCAGGCAGGACCCACAGACCACACAGAGTGTCATAAAACACCGTTTCGTTTCTCCCTCTCCGATACAAGAAGCAGAAACGTGTGTTACCAAAGGAGATTTGGGTAAATCCAGAACAGGAAAGATTTACACTCCCAGACGCAAAAACCTGTATCCATTTCCATATATTGCACCGAAGAGCAGCACGAAGAGCCTGTCACAAGGTATGACCTTAAACCTGAGTGTCAAATAAAGCTGAAACCTGTTTTGGACACACAACAAAAACATCACCTCGGTCTGGCTGCCTCCAGATCACCCCAGCAATGGTAAAGACTCGTTTTCGTCAACCAGGGCACAAAGCTTTGTTTGTAAAGCAGAAGGCATCCATGCAGTCGTTAACAGGCAAGATTTAGTCTTGGAATAAACAAAGCTAAAAGACTGACCTTGCGTCTCTCACCAAGATCTTGACTGTCTTTGGTATTAAATTCACAGGCAGAATCTTCCATGTCCTGGAAAAAAATACATTAAAAGAGCCTGAATTTGTGTTACTCCTAAATTTGATACCTGTTTGTGTGCCTGTGTAGGGTAAATATTGTTGGAACAAAGAGGGTTTCAGCTTTGTGCTCAGAATTTCTGGTAACTCAAGTGCGGGTGAGACCAGAAATGATGAAATAAAAGTTTCCAGTTTCTCAGCATTGATGTGAGTATACAGCAAAAGACAGTCAGCCCGTTCTTGGGGGACTGTGGTTGGAAACACACAGAAAAAGCCCTAAAAAGCAGAATAAAATGAAAACATTTTCCTGTCTAAACTTTCTCTTAAAAAAAAAAGAAAAAGACTGAAAAACGTGCGATATCTGCCACTTTCTGCAGCAAGAAGTGGGACAATTATCCCAAAAACTTTTCAAGTCTGACATTTCATCAAAACTTGAGCAGCCGTCAACAGCTGAGGATGCTCTGCAGTTCTGCAGCCTCTGTTCTCCCCAGAAGCTTCCTCCTCACCCCTGTTGTGCCAATATTTCTCTTTTAGAGCTGCAAACACAGAGAGAAAGAGCTGTTTTCTCCAAATACCCCCCTGGCACGTAAGGACTGCCTCGAGAGCAGAGCTGCAGAAAAGCCGTCCCAGAAAATCCTTGAATTTTTGAGGGATAACAGGAGGAGACAGCGGGAAGGCTCCAGAAGAGTCCTGGGGAAAGGAGCCGGCTGTGGCAGCACCAGCTCCGCAAATCGCTGTCCCGGTGGAAAGCCAGCGTGGTGCTAAAAACCCGAGTCTTACTTTGCTACCCGGAGCATGAAATAACATCCCCGTGGAGGGCAGCAGGTTCGCAAAGCACAGCGGAGAGTCGCGAGTGGCGTTGCCAAAGGTACCCGAGCGCTTCTCAGTAAGGCTGAACTCCTGAATCGCTGAGGCGCTTTAGAAAGATCCCGCTTCACAGAGGTGATTCCGCAAGGTATCGGTATCCCCTCGGTCCTCGCGGGCTTCGTGGTGGCAGAATAAACCCCCTAAAAAAGCCTCAGCTGGTAAATCGTTGTGTGATTGCCGGTGCCTGAGGATAACGTCAGGACGGTGGCCGGACTCTCCTCGCTTAGTTCTTCATTTTGCCTTGGGAAATGTCAACAGGCTGCTCCCGAGTGAGCCCAGCTTCCTCAGAATTCGTGTAATGCTGGTGTTATTTGTTAGGCACACTCTAAGCTGAGCAAGGGAAGCTGCTAAGAGAACATGAGGTAGGCTTTAAAAAAATAATTCTAAAAAATGCATCAAAAATATTGCTCCTACAGGGCGCACTAATTTTTCTTCACTGTGGCTGTGTTTGGACATCCTGCCCTAGGCGCCTGTACACGCTGGGGTTCGCACAGGGGTTTTCCCCTTGATCTCCTGGCAAATAAAGTTCAATACGATGGAAGATATCTGCCGGCTATTTGCATTCGGAATACCCAGCAGCGAGAGAATTATTCTGTGCCAAGCGAGACACCTTAAATACCACATTAAGACACGAGCACTAAAAACTCTGAATCAGATGTCGGGAGACGGGGCTCGCTCTGTTGTCTCCGGGCCGAAAGCTCGGAAATTCAGCCCGGAAAGCCCCGCTTCATTCACATGAGAACTGCTCTGTGCTTACGTTCTTTAGTAACTCGATTATCACCCGCTTCCCTTTTCATCCTTCTCTGCTGAACTACCCAGGGCGGCGGATTAAGGGAAAGAGAAGATGCAGAGCGGAAAGTCATCAGCATTTGTTTCTGGAGAAGACAACTGAAAGCTGGGAAGGCAGAATGAGAAAGGAGCAGCGCCGAGACACAAAGCATTCCAAGACGAATGCCCATTACCCAGCACAACGTGCTACTACTTTCTTAGCAACACGCGTCACTCGAATTAATTTTCTGAAAGAAAACAGACTGTCTCAACAGCGGCCTGATGGTCTCAGCAATTCGCTTTACAATTACTCACTGAACTACCTTGATTTAATTATTCAAGAAGAATCTCGCTGCCACTGATAACTACTTAATTAAAAACACAACTTTAGAGCAATAAGAGAGTCACATTATATTGCATTTGAAATAGATTTCTTGCTGTAAACATGCGCAGTTCATTTTAACCAGCTTAATGTGCCGATATATTTGGAGTCCCAAGGACTTTAAGAATGGCTCGAGCACCAGTCATCATCCAGGGGCTGCAAACAACACTCATGAGCTTGTTCTTGCTTGGAGCAATTCCACTAAGATCAAATTAAGAAAAGCAGCGCTGCGACAGAGATGGTGTAGAGCATAAAACTTGACGCTCGGAAAAGTCAGAAGCTGAGAAAGGAGGACAAATTCTTATCCCGCTCCGCTGTTGGAAATGATACAACTTCTAAAATATTTTTTTAACTAACTTTAGTCAGAGGTTTTGTTCGTCTTCGCCCGGGGGGGAGGGAACTGAGATTTCTTTTTAAAAGACTCTGTCCCCTGGGCGAGGCCTGATGAGTTTAACGTCTACAGACTGGGGGTATCACGGAAGATACACAGGAGATAAGCGACCATTAACGAACATCAACGCTCGAACATCCCCCCCGGTGGGTCGGAGACACCTGGGCTGGGAAAAGATCGATAAGAGAACTAAGAATGAGGACCTAATTAGCATCGAAGGCGAAGGGATCAATAACCAGTAGGAAACCAAAAACTAAGAATTGTGTGACTTGGGACCAGTGAACACCGAACCAATGAATTTCTCTGGGTTTTGTCTGTATGAGTGCGTGGGAAATCTGGTGAAGAACTGAGTGTGATGGAACGATTTTCTCTGCACAGCCCGGGCTATGTGTGGATGAAATTATTTCTGTTGCACGTCCTGGCCAGAATAAAGTAATGCCTTGATTCTCCAACGCTAATAAATGTTGCTGGAGGGTTTTTGTTTTCCCACGCAGCTCCGGTGACGTTCCCAAGCATCCCCACTGTGCTCTCCTGCCCTCTTAGCGCTGTGAGAGCTCCACAGGTGAAGGTGCCAAACCCTGCCTGGGGCCACCCCCTCCATCCCCACCAGCAGAGGAGGCCCTGCCCTGGTCCCAGCTGGGGCCGGGGCCGGTGATGTGACCCTGTCCCCCACGCTGTGACCCCGCTGTGCTCGCTGGTGTCGCTCTGTTGCAGGACAGTGGTGGGACACTGCGATTGCTCTGTAAAAGTGCCCGTGGCCTCAGCAGCTCCTCAGGACTACCTTGGGCTCAGAGCATCAAGTGTCCAGACTGACTTCTGTGCCCAAACCTCCACTCTGAGAGTCCCCACGATCTTCTCGACAGCATGGAGGGGACATCCAGCCCTTCCCTCTGTGCCCCCGTGTCAGCTGGTGGGAGTGGCTCACATCCTCCAGGCTGGAGATCTCTGACTGAGGGCAACTGCCTGAGAGCAGCTCCCATTTTTTATGAATTTAGCATTTTAATGGGCACCATTAGATACTTGCAGGAGTCCAGAGCAGTCTTTGAAAATTTGGTGGTTTTTAACCCGCGGCGGAAGGGGTTGTGAATTAATTGGCTCGATTTCCATTGGGCTGGAGATGGATAAAGCTTTGGGGGAAGGAGCTGTTAGCTGCCTGTGGCCAGAGGGACAGGGGGCTAGCGGGGGTGGCTGCAGACACCACCCTGACTCATGAGGAACTTCCTGAGAGCACCAGCTGGATTTAGGCTGTGCCAAGCGATATAGGAAAGCCTCCCAAATCCCCAGCATCCCATCTCCTATTTAGTTATTTGAAACATCTCTCCTTCCCCCTAAGAGGTAGAGACTCCTTTGGTTTTAATGCATTTCCAGCGCAGCTGAAACTATAGATGTATTTATATATGAAAAAATTAAATGACTGCCTTTTTGAATATTATCTCCCCGTTTATTGCGTGCCCTCTCTCCCCTTCTCTTCCCAGAGAGACCAACCATCACATGAAAATGCTTTTCATCATCTGCAAAATTTGATGCCCAAAATAGCCCCATGGTTGCCCTAGCAACAAGCATTTATTCCCCCTCCCCCCAGCATCCCCCCCTTTGCATATTGCTGCATATTTCTATCATCTCTTTCCAGGCACAGTTCATAAACACGGCTGCATAATAAAGAATGTTATCACCAATGACTTACAGCCCAGCTGCTGCAAATAAGATATGAAGTGGCAAGGAAATACAATTTCATGCAGCTAGGACAACAGATTGATTGGGTGCCCTTCAAATGTGATGCCACTTCTTTAAGTCTGTCCAAATTCAAAAAAAAAAAAAAAA